>MU167285.1:152807-169575 GCA_015951145.1 Cronartium quercuum f. sp. fusiforme G11 | reverse complement strand
CGAGAAAGTCAGTGATTTGACAAAAGCGAGAGTCTACTTGAATCTATATCCACTTGCTAGGTATCATGTTCCTCTTATGACTCTAATCGAACAAAAATGGAGGAACGACTAGGAAAGAAAAAAAAAAAAAGAAAAGAAAGAAAGAAGAAAAAGGGCTACACATACAATTCTCCTTATAAAACACAAAGTTTACATCTTTTGTTGTGTGATTCTGACATTCTCGTCTTAGTGTTTTGGCCAATGGACCTGGTCCGCCTGAAAAAAAAAAAAAAACAATTGAGGATGCTCAACCACAATAAGAGAATTGTGCAAAGTGAAATAAAAGCACAAGAGAAGGTACACTGACAAAAAAAGACACCAATCGTTGTACCCAAAGAAGCTTCGGCTCCATACCAAGCATTTGATTGTACATAATCTCGAAGAGGTACAAATACCTCTTGACTCCATTTAGGTCTACCAAAGTGAGTTCGAGTCTTGAGTCCAGTTAGTGGATCAACGGACGCAATCGGATCGTTGATGGAAACGTTATTGATCAAGTCCACATCCATCTTTCCAGTTAGGTACATATCCATGGTCAAGAATGTATCATCGGTTTGAATATCTTCTAGCCGTCTCAATAGGGCTTGAAACCATCCAAAAGCGGCTACATCCTGTAGGTGTCTTCATCAGTAACCTATGCTTGTACTCACCCTCGGCCCCTTCGCTCTCTCATCAACTAGGGAGTCAAGCGCACCTTGTTCAACCAAATGAAGTGCACTTTCCTTAACGCACCCAGCTTACCTCCCTGCTGCATATAACTAGAAAATGGTGAGCAAACTCAATTTGGATATCTAAACGTACCGAGATGATCAAAAACAGTTCAAGCGTTGTTACGCACTAGATGTTTTTCAAGATGCTTGAGAACGGCGTGACCCCGATTCCAGCTCCGATCAAGACAGCCACATCGCAAGAGAAGACATCTTGAGCCGGGGCCCCATAGGGACCGTCAATTCGGATGTGTGGTAAACTGATCGAGTCCTTTACCTGCGAGATTTCCACAAACTCGTCCTTCTTACCCTTACCAGTGAGACCAGCAGCAAACGCCGAGCTTGCTCCGAGTCGTTCACCCAACGCACGGGTGAAATCCCCCACTTGTCGAACGTGAATAGACAGGAATGGGTCATCGGGGGCACTTGAAATGGTGAATGGATGCCATTGAAATTTGGATATTTCCGGGACTTGGAGAAATAGCCATTGACCAGCTACGTATTTTAAACTACGTTTGCGCATCCGAATCTCTATCGCTCCTGATGGATGAATTAAGACCGCAATGATTTTCGCTGGCTTTCGACCCCTCACCTCACGCCAAAGTCGGTCACATAAATAGGCAAGCCCCGCCCACACAGTAACGTAAACCGAGTTATACCCAATGCATTCCACTTTTTGGCCTGGGTATGCGCCGCGAACAAAGCAACCTGACGCATGTGTGTAAAGTCCGATCTGTGAGGGTAGAAAGAAAGCATGATCTTTAATATTTCTCTTCTCAAAACAACAAGGATGATAATACTCACAGCCCAGAAAAATGCTAGGTGATGAGTGTACCAGAACGCTTCGAAACATTGAACCCGGATCTTATGTTGCTGTTTTCATGATTTAAATGTTTGAAAGAGTGTAATGAATACGAAACAACGCATAAACGTCAGCTCGTGGCAGACATACCTCCGTACGCGCATTGAACCTACAGCGGTCGTATACATAAGCACCATGATCAGCAGCATCAAATGTCCCGTGAGTCCTCCCGGTTGGGTGTACATGATCCCAATCGCCGTGTTTGGTCGCACTTGAGTGGTCTCCACTCCATACATATTTACATAATGTGCGGTAGTATGGACACTGTGATGTAGACGGTAAGAGGGGAGAAAAAAATCATGCCAAATTTCAGAACGATTGAATCTCTGGCTTTTCCAAGCAGCAAATCGTTATAGATTAACATGGTGAAGAACAAAGTCGTATAAGCGACTTGACGATGGAACCAAATATTACTGTCATGATCATCATAAAAGGTATCAATATATGACTTCACTTGTCTGTTTCATGTTGGTAATCTCGCGACTCGAGAATCAAGTACATCAAGCTTACTCGTCGAATGAAATCAGCCAACTCCACCGAGGTCTGAGATAGGTAATCCAGTTTCGACATACTAAACCAACGTAAAAACGGCATGTCACATCAGTTTTGATGATTTCTCTTGTAAACAAGAAGGCAAAGCTTTGTCGCGTGAAAAAAAAAAAAAAAAAATTACAAAGAGGAAAGAATGAATTGAGAGGGTAAGCTAGTAGGTAAATGTGATCTGACCAGGTAAAAAAAGAAGGAGACCATCTAATCCTAAACATAACCCCGCTCCACGAGAAGACCAAACAGAATATCTGAGCAAGTTAAGAATCGCTAATCGATGGTCTGCTGCCTGAAACCACCATCCATAGGAAAAAACTGCAACGTGAAGTAAGACCCAAAAAATCTGAAAGGATAATTTGGGTCGGCTAAAGGCATGTGATAATCGTTCTCGAAAAGCCATCGATCCGATTCGCAGCCAAGTATTGAAGGTAGATAAAAAAAAAAGAATGCGGCTATGAGTGAGTGAGTGAGTGGCTTCGGGTGTGGAGGATTGTTTGAGGCCAGCTCTTGAATAAGATGAGCACCCAGACGGTAAACACTGAGTTTGACTGTCACCAGGATATCAGTCGATGTTCTGATTTTGAGTTTGGGCTTTCGAGACGACTAGAAGGGAAGATGATGAAGACCAAGCACAAAGACGGTATAAAGCAACAAACTAGTAGCAAAAAAAGGCGGGTAAAGGAGGTATACAAGAAGGTGAGATACACTTTGAGGTAAGTAAGTACAATGATAATGATAGTGGTGTGTTGGGGAAGTTGAAGGAAGACAAAGGCAGTTATAAAAAAGTTGTCCTGTACTGTATCTTAGCGATCCACGATTGATGAATTCTGACGAGTTCACGTTCTGAATGGGATTGGTGGAACAAAGAGAGAGAGAACAAGAAGTATGTACTTAAAACAATAAGTAAATAAGTACTTAACTAGGCTCGTCAAACAATGCCAATCAATGCTCGATTCGGCACTGAACTTCCTTTCACGGAAGCACTTATTGTGACCATACCGTATTAGACTTTAGTTATAGCTACCCGAGGTACCGATCAGATAGCCCATTGGATTCCTGGTCGCTGGTTACAGTCCAGCCCCGACCATCTTTTGGACTACAATACACATACCTAACCCTATTACAGCACAGTCTCCACCTGTATGTATTAGTCTCCTCAGCCACCGCTCTCAACTCTTCTGCCACATCTTCGTCCTGGTTCTTTGGACCCTGGAAGCGTAAGCTGAGCTTGTGCTACAACACAACACGCCTCACATCAGCTCAATAACTACACTGTGTGTGTAACTGTGTTCCCCATAAATCCTTCCCGTTAATTTCTTGACGTGCTTTTTTTTTTTACAATCCGGCTGATGACCATCATCATTCAAAGTGGATCCATCTCCTCCCTCAAAAAAATAGATCAAGTTGAATATATATAATTTTTTTTCTCCTCCTCAATGTGTGTGTGTGTGTGTTGGACACAATCACTTATAGCTCCAAAAAAATAACACCTTCATAAACAAAAACAATTTTCGCGAGAGTGGTAAAAAAAAAAATGTTTCCTCAGACCCCTTTACAACAGGGGGCTGATGGTACAATAGGTCAAGCCCCTGCAGGGACTCCAGAACATCATGAGCCTGAGGAATTTGGAGGTTGAGGTTTTAGACTTACCATAGCTCAATATCAAATAATAGGCAAAGAGAATCGCTGTACTTGACTGAAAATATCATCCAAGGCTTGAACTGAGTTCGATTTTCGGGCGAGTGCGCTTTTGAAACCAGAAGACAAGTTTAAAATCTACTCAGTCTCTTGATCCAAAAAAAAAATCCCCTTCATCCACAACTAGATGGACCTCAAAACTAGGAGGGATAAAAAACATGTGCCTGCCTGTGCGAAAACGCACGGCTTTCAAGAAGCAGTCACATTCCGCACAACTTGTAATCAACTCTATCTCTCTATCAAACGGATGGGACCTGGACAAAGTAGGATGTGTCCATCTAGCGGGTCGAATCCCATACACACGTACACCTTATTATACAGATATAATATATATATATATATATATATATATATATACATCTACCCTCATTTTTGAGTCGAAAAAAGGCAGAGAAAGGAGATGAGCATCCGATCGATTATTTAGTTACTGTGATGGTTTTGTTTTTTATCCCAAGACACAAACCAACAATAGTCAGTTTTTTCATTGCCAAAAACATCCTATCGAAAAAATAAACTAGACAGGTCACAGGTCACTCACAGGGTCCCTTTACACTTTGGTGACCCACACAAGCATGGAATTTTCACGTCCTCCTTCGGAAAGTGATAATCGTACGTCACCTCGTCTCCCAACTCGACTGTACCAGTACAGCATTGTCACACACACACACACACACACACAAAACAACATGCGGTCAAGAATCTAACCCCCCAAAATTCTCCCCAAATAAACCACAAAAAAAACCTACTCGTAGCTTTTGCGTAGATCACAATTTTTTTCTCTCCATTGATGGTAATGATTTTCGCCGTACAGTTAGGAGCACAACAATGATTGATCAATCGCCTAATGAACAACAGGTTTCATTTATAAATTTATGATTACTTATTAAGGAGGTGAACCAAGTTGACGTACCCCAAGTTACCCTTCTTAGTCGCATCTACCACCAAATCATCATCAACCCTAAACAGGTAACTAGACCCTATCCCCATTCTTTCATAAGCTTTCTCTCGTCGATCGGCCACCGCTTGTCGAATCACCTCTCCTACGTATTCAATCACCATCTCTCCTGCTGGTATCGTCTCCATCGCATACAGACCCCACTGACAAAACCATTTCCAAAATTCGCAAGGAACAAAACACACTCATCAGTAAGAGTTGTAAGAGCGTTTTCTTCACACTATCAATGTTAAATAAAATGTATATCGAGTTGAAGAAATTGCTTCAATAATATTGGGGTAAGCAAAAGAAAACTTACATCGTGAATTGGTGACCGAGCAAACTTGAGCTGTTTCTTACGTGTTCGAAGTTGATTAAACTTCAGAACATCCGCCACCGCGTCCACACTACCTTTCTTATTCTGTTCCATATTGATCACAAATCTTCTTGAATTGACCCGAGTAGATCTAGAGACAGCTAGAGCCATCGACGTATTATTTGTACTATTGTTCGTGATCGGCCCTACGTCAATGATCGCCTTATTTCGTTGGGGTAAGTAGAATGCTTTTTGGGAGGAGCTGATCCGGTAATATCCTTGCGTGCGCGAGGAACCAGTAGAGTGTGGTGGGAGGGGCTCTTCAGCTCGTGAATCTTTCTTTCTATCTTGCTCGTTCATCTCGACTGGTTTCAGCGCCGCCCACGCAGCTGGGTCGGTACTGCCCACTTTGTTCGGCGACCCGGAAAGATCAGGTGGAGCGGTTGATGCAGGCGGTCGAGGCGGATGAGGGCTTTGACCTGCTCTCAAACGCTCCAACACGAGCTTGACGTAAAACAGGTCCTCTTCGTCCTCTGCTACCTCGTACTCGTAAGCATTTGGTGGACCTTTGGTCTGATGATGTCGAATATCTTCAGACGACTTGATCCTGATGGGCGGTCCTCGTTTTTGCTTTTTCTTGGGTCGTGGATCAAGGTCTTCCTCATCTGGGTGGGTGAGCGAAGAAAGTGGGGAAGTTTGAGCAGTTGTCGGGGCGAGAGTAGGTGTATCCGCCTGGGGAGAGTCGACAATGATGTCATCGACCGCTGGCGTATTGCCAGTCTCAGACTCATAAAGTTTGCTTTTGCCCTTCAATTCCAACTCCGAATCAAGGGCCTGATCGGTTATTGGTTTCTGCGTGCGCTCCAACACCACTTCCGGGGATTGGTGACCGTACTTTGACCGTTTCCAATCAGGCTGCGACCCTATCTCATCATCGACCTCTTCTTCACTACTAGTGAAAGTCACAATCTTCTTAAACCTCTTTCGAACCTTTTTCTTCACCACTTTACCCGCCGGAATGATAGCCGGAATCGAGGCAAAGCTGTAGATTGACTGTCTGTCTTCATCATCTGACATCACCGTTTTACCTTCATCTTCTCGAAACCCTTCACGTGAATCCAAACGACGTCGAGATGGGGGTGGTAGGTCTGAAGACGCGATCGATGTGGAGTCGTCCTCAGCCCTCCGTGACAAAAAAGGCCGAGGTGTACCTGAAGCTGACTCGTGAGAATGTGCGATAGGGTGACCATTTGGCTTTAGCGGAAAATTGGGAGCAGGTGTGACACTCTCCCGACGGCTGAGATCGGTGGCAGATGGTCTGCGGACGATAGATTTGCGTTTGGCAAACGAAGGTAACTTGACTGTTCGTTGGGTATCGAGTGAAAAGACATCATCTGTCCTTTGACTTGTTGAGGCTTGAGCAGTCACGCCAGCAGAAACTGGTGCGGTCTGAGATGCTTTCGATGACTGCTTCATTTGGTCCTCTTTCAACAGCTCCCAGACCTTTCCAGAGACGATCCGATTTTTCAAGTCCCTTAAAAACGTTGCTCTCAGCTCGTCCAGGATTAAAGTCGTTGCTCGTTGGATTAACTCTTCGTCTGTTAGTGGCAAAGACGAATTACTTGGTGCGCGAGTCGGTTCGCCTCGCTTGACTGAAGGCATTTGTTGATGACAGGGCGGCAAGATCTGAAGATTGTTGTCGACTAAAAATTGGTAATCATCATTGCTGATGAGCGCATGAGCCGCGCATGGGAGTTTAGTCCCCATATAAGAAGCCTCTTTCATAAATTCAACTGCGTCGTGAGCAAGGTTAGATTTCTCGAAAGTAATATACCACATCTGTCCATCCGTCATCACCTGCGCAATTTAAATTTGAGATCAAGATGAAATCCAGAAAGACAACGACCAAAGCGTAAAGCGGGATCAGCCAAACGCTTCAGGCGGTAAAGATATAAATGATACAATCGCATCAGGACGAAGCGATTGATTGGACCAAAGAAGGCGGATAAGGTAATGTAACACGTAAGGCAAAAAAAATGGGCAAAGGCTGGGGACTGAGGAAACGTCGTACCTGGTGAGGCTCAAAGTTTACAAGGTACTGTTTCAACTCGAGGGGACCTTGTGGGATCCTCGCCCTGTTGTCAACTTTACCGAGTTCGATGCGATCAATCGTCACAAAGGGATGGCCGTTGATCGAAAGTCGTTTGAGGATCTCAAGCTTGATCGACTTGTTGACACCGATACAATTATGAGACCACAAGATGGAGAGCTTCATGAGGTCCGAGGTTGGTTGTTGAGGCTTGATGGTGGACGTATTGAAATTCATTGAGTGAGGCTGGTGCAGATTTGGTTGTAGGGTAATTTGGCTGTGTTTCTCCATCGAAATCGGAGCTACTCTGCTGGAGCGAACTTTTCGACTGGCGATCAAGGCTTCCCTCTCTGCTTCTTTGAGCCTTTCAGCCTGAGCGTCTTCGTCTTCACTTTCAGAAGAATCATCTTCCTCATCCAGATCCTGGGGAGTCTCCTTCGATAAACGCATGCTGGTAGACGCCTCCAACCGAGGATGTAGGTCAGATTCACCCGAATAAGCAGAGTGATGGACCCTAGAGCTAGTGGTTGCAATAGGCGCGTCATCACTTTCCACTTCCGACGGTAGCCGGATCCCTGCCTTCTTGGCGGCGATGATTGCAGCATTTTGGGCAGCGGCGACAAAGCCTGCAGCAATCTTTCCTCTCACTGGGCCAGCGTTGACTTTTCCTGGTATGGTGTAATGGCTAGTTTTGAGGACCATGGGCATTCGAGATACCGAGGGTGTTTCATCTGGTCTATACTTGATAGGAGGCGGAAGAGGTGAGGAAGAGTTGACGGGAGCGGATGAGGATGACACGTATGGATGTGAACAGGATGCGAAGGGACGAGTATAGGGTTCGGTTTGAGGTGGACGTCCGCGAGGTTGAACCAGCGCCGCTTGATGACGAAGGGCTGAAGGCATAGTGGGAACCGATCCGCTAGGAACAAACTTGGAGCCATGATTTTGCTGCTCCCGATGACCTTGAGAAGCGCTCAAGACATCCGCAACCGGTGCAAGAGCCGGATTGGAATGGTCGTGATTGAGGGGAACTGATGAACCATACATAGGTGAGTGGTTTGCAAATGGTACGGATGGGGTGTCTTGGTAAGCTGGGGTGTTCGTGTTTGATGATGTGACTGGGGAGAGTTTAGGTCCCTCAAATGCTTTTGTTGTGGGCAGGGGCGATCTACCAACCAAAGGGGGCGGCTGAGTCTCGAGTCGCGATGGGCCCGACATGGCCGGCGGAATGCTCCTTGAGTGCGACTCGGCTAGGAAAGTGCTCGTGTGCTGTTTCAGTGGCAGAGAGGCTTGATCGACCGAGGATGAATGACCGACTGAGTCATTAGGAATTGTTGGCCTTGATGGGGGTGGCGGATATAATTTTCGGAGAGCGTAAGCGACTGCCTTGGCGCATTTCGAACCACTTCCATCAAGCTCGCATTTAATACCCCAGTTAGATTGGCTCTTCTGCGGTCTTCGAAGCATTGATGACGATTGCGATGGGCCAGTGGTTAACATGATCCCGATACGTGCTCCATTAGCTTTTTGTGTGGCTTCGACTGCACATTGGTGACCATTCTGAAGTCCACGGCTACTTTTGACAGGTGGTGTTCTATTTTTGCCTGAAGAGTCTTTGTCGGAATTGACCACATCATTTACAAATCGGACCCAGCAGATACCGAGTGAACCTCCGGTTTGAGGATCAAGCTTGATTTCACATTCCGCTACTCGTCCGAATTTGACAAAGTGACTTCTCACCTGCTCTCCCGTGACCAGATTACTGAGTCCAGTGATGAGAATTGCGCAAGGTGGTGGTGGTGGCGGGGGACCGACACTGTTTTTGTCAAACGCATAAGGTTCGAGCCTTTCGACTTGAGAATGAAAGGTTTGCCTTCCTTTCGAAGATCGTGAAAGTCCGGCCACCAGTGATGATTTTTGAGAGGCAGTCTTAGGTACGCCTGAGAGTGGGCTAGGATAAGCCATTCTTAGACGCGGGTCCTTTGCTGGTCTTGATATGATCGTTCCTGAAGGCTTAAAATGGCGGTATCTGGACAGTTCATCACAGAAGCATCAGTCTTTCATTTGTCTCGGAACCTAGCTCGGCCAACATGCCAGTGCCAGTTAGTGAAAAGTTGATGAGTAGAAAGATCCAAATCAGATGAAGAAGAGAAATTACCCACAGTGGGCCTGCGCTCTTTTTCACCACACTCGAGTCCAAGGCGGGGTCATAGGTACAGCGATAGTTCATCTTCTCCTTGAGCAAAGGATCCAGGACGACCGGAGGGAGTAGGACTTCAGTAACGATACCAAGCGGGGGTGAATTTCTGACAGGTGACGGCGGGTCTGGTACAGTGGGGGAACCATGAGAGGCAGAGGTTGTTAGGAGGGTATCAGAAGTGGATTGTGGAAGTGGAGGGACCAGCGAAAGCGGAGGAAGACCAGAAGGACCAGCTCGAGGAGAGATGAGACTAGAAGAGGGGGATGATTGGTCTATGATTAAAGGGCCAGCTGAGTGTGTGTTGGTAGACATGGCTGATTGAGTGGTAGTACTAGTAAAGATAGTCTTGGGTTGAGATGGATGATGGATGAGCTGAGACTTGAGTTGGAGGCAAAGACAAGCCAGGGTCAGGTCATCATTCAAAGTGGTCATTCTCATCAGTCTTAGCTATCTTACTGTGGTTGATTCTGGGTCTGGGTGTGATTCTGATCCGATGGTACCAGAGAATGTTGGAGTGTGAGTAAGTTCATAATGTCGAGCTCCGTTAAAATCGGATGTTAACCTGGTTTGAAAGTGAGTTGGATCATGTGATTGAGGTTTTGATGGTGAGTTTTGTTGCCCAACCTGCCTGCTCGAGGACATTGACTTGAAGTCAGACAGGAGAGTGTGATCGGTGAGATTGAGATTGAGATTGAGATTGAGAGAGAGTCAAAGGGTGGAACTCGATCGAATGGTCTTAGAATGCGGAGAGTGATGGGGATAATTATCAAATCTGAATTTAGTCTGACTTATACACCTAAAACAATTAAAACCAACTCAAACGAAAACTAATCAAATTAGTTATGAATTAACTAAAAACAAAAAAAACAAAAAAACATTTCATTCACACATAACCCATTTAAGCATCTTCATTCAGTCTTCTTTCTTAAAAATCCCAAGACCAAGAAAACTTACACTAATCTTTTATAACAACTCCATTTACTACCACCACTAATCTTTTATAACAACTCCTTTTACTACCACCATTTCATTATCTCATTGTATTTATCATTTTACTTTGACAGATAAACTTGATTTGATTTGATTGAATGGTCCTGCTTCGTCAGTTCCAATAGCAATTTCCTCATTCATTCAAAAAGTGAACTCTTTCTCTCTTAATATCACAAAATAAAATAAAAATTAAAAGACGAAGATGATTTTTTTAGATATTTTCTTTTCAAAAAAAAAGAAAAACCCTAAAATGGTTTGTATAGATTCAATTGCATGTATAAATAAAAGATCTTTAACAGGTAAGGTTTTCTTACCTTTTATGGATTTATTTATTGTACAATGGGATCAGTCATTTTTTAATTTATTTGAAAAAAGAAAATTATGACTTTTTATGAACTTTTAATTTAGTTTCTAATGTTTTTTTTTTTTTTTTGATGGTTGGATGGTTCGAATAAATATATATATATTCACGTCCTTCTTATCGTGCTACCTGATTAATTTCTTCATCTCTACCTTCTCTCGGTATCGTTTAGCATGTACAAATTTGGCTTCATGACCATGCATGGATTGAGAGATGGAGGATTGCTTGTGAACCGATCGAGCCTCTTGCTTCCGTTTCCTTTCTTCATGATCAAGACGCTTCCCTGAACGCTATAGTCCACAGCAAGAACGTGATTCAAGGCAAAACTTTGCTTCATTAGATTGCTCAAACATATAGAATAGAGTCAATGTAACAACACTACTCATCACCGATAAAAAGGGATTGCCTTGTTGAGCGAGAATTTTTTTTTTCTTTCTTCTTTTTCTTTTTTTTCGAGAGCACATTCAGATAAGAAACAGTAAAGAGAAGGTTTTTTTGAATTGAAAATCAAAAAAAAAAGAAGAAGAACAAATAAATCCAGGGCCAAGACCTCTTCACCTGCTGTTTGGAGCCATTTTAGATCGTACCCAACCCCATCGAATTGCTTCCGATAGAGACAAAAAGAATTTAGTATTCTTTTCATCTTCAAACACCTGAACGGCCTTCACTAATTCGTCTATATCAACGAATTCAGTTGGGCTTTTGGCATTGAAAATCAGCATGGCGTCTTGGCAAAAATTGTGAGCCTCTACGATTGCCGGAGTCGGAGTGATTGGAGGGATGTTTCTGGTGAGGTAGTAGGGATGTGGGTGTAGGTGTGCAGGATGAGGATAGGGTTGGGCCCACCTAGGTCCGAATCGGGTGCGAGTAATGACCCGCGAGAATGAAAAAAAAAAAAAATCAGATGAGGGACATTTTTTCTCAAAACAGCAGTAATTCAAACCCGATCTCTCCCTCTTCTGGTCCGACCCTACAAGCATATTTCGGTCCCGTCGGGCCTGTTACAAACTGTATTCACTCACAACACAAGCGCCACATTTTGGTATGAAGGACATAACACATCAAGCACTTGGACCTTTCCCAATCAGAACTTTACTTCAAGAGTTCACCTTTCCTGAATATTATCATCTGGAGACAGGGGGGAAGGATTTCAGGGTCCCATAACTCCCCTCATCTCACATCAAGAAACAACAAAATTTTAACAAACACCTGTGAAATTATATCGATCAAAATTGGGTTCAGGGGTTGTATGTAGATTTGAATTTTGACTAATTCTATTTTCATACTATTGTAGATTCTGTCAGAGCTTTAAACTGAATCCAACTATTGAAAAAATTCATTATCCACAAAAGATCAAGCCCATAATTCTCTTCATCATTTCTGATGTGCATATGAACCGGTTATTTTTCTACAAAGTGTTTTTTAGTTTTTTCTCAGTCTCAAAACTTGTAAACCAACACCCCAACCACACTGCTAAACACAGCAGTAGTCTTGGAGGTGTTCCCTCTTCTATGTTGATGCTTCTACATATCAGACTTGTGAGACCACCAGGATATTGGTAGCCCCATTGTTCTCTCTTTATTTTGTCTCCATGGGCAGTAGAGTGGAAGACTCCTGATCAGTCTTTTGACTCTCCTCATCGCACTCTACATCCCATCGGTTTTTTGATCAAATGCCAGGGTCTGGGTTTGGGACTCATTTGAACTGAGTAGGCTCAGGGGGCCAAAAATCAGGCTGAGATTTACTGTCCAGCTGGGTGTTCATTTTGAATGTCTAATGATTGAGAATGCATTATTCTAGGGAGGAACATAGGGTGGGCAAAATATTCTGCAGAGGGGCATTTTTCCCTTAGAAATAAGTGAAAATATCTGTAGTGAGGCATGCTATGTGACATTGCATGTCTAGATGCAATGTAAGAACCAATCTCCCAAGGTTCCTTGGAAATTGGTCTATAGCATCACATGGATGCTTGCTATGTCACCTAGAATGCCTCCAAGAAATGAAAATATGCTGTAAGTGGGATGATACTTATTGATCAGACATAAAATATAATAGATAAAAAACCAACACTAAAAAAGGAGGAAGAAAACCCCTCACTTCAGTAAGAATAAAGATGTACAAAGAAAAGGCTAAGAATTGAGGAAATGTTTTAGGCTGGGTTGGGTGCTTCTGAATCCAAGATGCCCTGAGTGATTCCCAGTGAGTTCAAGGTATAGAAAGAGAGTGCTAGGATTCTCACTGAAAGGTCAGCATCAAGATTAACACAAGCCTGACCAAAAATCCAGATGATGATAGTTTTCAAACAGGATGTGGTCAAGTTCATCTCAATTTGGTGTTTGGTCTTTATATGGCATTTAGGCATACTATTGTGTGCAGATCATAAACCTCTCACCACCAACAATTTTTCATCAGATGATCACATCCAAAGTTGAGTCAGATATGTTTATCCAACTCAAATTTATTGGTGGTGTCTTGTGCTTTTCTATGGTGTTGGCAGGAGGTATACAAGCACTTGATGGATTGAAGGAAGGATCAAGGCAATTTGAGGCTATTTTGAATTTTGACAGGAGAACAGGAGAAGAATTGATTCAATGGAAAAAAATAAAATCAGAATATGGCTCTTAACATGAAGAGCTTGGAAGCCTCAGGCTTCTGCACCATTTCTAGGTGCAACTACAGTTCTCATCTGTTTGGATGGTTGGAAGGTTGGAAGGTTGGCTATGATGCTGGGACCCATGGCTATCTACATATTGTTTTAGGAATAATTTGTGACACAAACCTTTGAAAAAAAAGGTACAGTAAAAATGAGAATTGTGAGTGCATGTAGCTTTGTTGTTGTTTGACTATAGTTTTTTTTCACATACATTTGTGAGTGAATGCATCCACAAAAAAAAAAAAAAAAAGAAGATGTAAGGATAGCTGCAAGTCCCAGCAGCATGACCAATGTTTCAACTATTCAAAAAGATGAGAACTGTGGCTGCACCTAGATATGATGTAAAGATATATGGTCTCCAAGCTCTTGATCTTAACAACCATGGATATAGGTTTGCATTCCCTGTTATTATGATATACACTATAAGTTTGTAATATTTTGTTTCACAAAAAAAATTTGGACCTGGACACTGCAATTTGTTTCAATCCCATTGAAAACCTAGTTTCACCCCCAGTGTGATATCATGGGACAGGATTGTCTATTTCTGTTCATGTGGTGGGAACCTGCAAGTAGCACCCTGGAAGCCAAAAATAAAAGGGGGAGGGGGTTGGATGCATGAGGTGCAAGGACATAGAACAAATGAGCTCACAGTTATGTCTTTCAGTTTCCATATCAATCCAGTAGTCAGAGTAAGTCTCCCTTTCTGACTGCTTTCATTTTAATTTCACTGAAAAACCTTTACTCTTTCCAATCCAATCACTCTACCACTTGCCTATTGGAAGATCTTGATGGAACATTAAAGTAATCCAAACAAACCACACTGGGTATCTTACCAATTTTTACTAATTTTGTTGGGGTTGAAAGCCTTTATTTATTAATTTATTTTGGTTATGGGTGTCACAAAGACCAAGTCTCCTTCTTGAATGAAAAAAAAAAAAAAAGTTTGAAGAGGTGCTTACAGGTTCACATGTAAAAACTTGAGACTCAGACTCCAAAAAATTCCAACTTTTTTCAACCAATACCTCAAAGAAAGAAAAGTTTCAGGTAAATGAATGATGCTGATACTCTCACCCACTTTGAGACATGAGCTAATGACTTAGAAGAATACTGAGAAATTCCTCCTGTTTTAGAACAGCCCAATATAGTGTATATGATATAAGTGTGTGGATAAAAATCTCCAACTCTGGGATAAAGAAGCTGACCTTCAAAGAGGTTCAGCAAATAGTGACAGGGCAAGTGAGAGGGAAAGCTGTGAGCTTGACTGGTCTGTAGAAGAGGGAATCTATGAGGCTGACAATGTTTTAGATAACTTGGAATCAACACATGTTGAGATGGGGAAAAATGCCAGCCCTGAGGACTTCTCAGCAGTCCCACAGACTGTCAAACACTAATCACAGAAAGGCATTGTAATAGTACACATGTAAAGACAAGTGTAATATCAAAATTACATATAGTAATAAATCAAAGTACATATTTCATCACAAAAGTAAAATAGTATTACAGTAGATTACTCTAGATTAATAACTGTAATATATATGTAATAATAGCTAAGCACAATTCAGGCTCAGTATCAAGAGCCACAGGTAAACTGTCAGCACTGAGGACAGCTCAGCAGTCCCTAAGGCTATTGATCACAAGAGTACATATGCTAAATGAGTGTAAGAAAGAGTAAACATCTGTGTAATGAGTAAACTCCATACCTACACTTAAGTGATAATGGCAATATATAGGTAATAGGAGCTAAGTATAACTTAGGCTCAGCATTAAAAGCCACATGTAAACACATAGGAGTAGTGATGATAAGCAATATATTATGAAGAATAAAACTAGGGCCTTCATAACTATACTGGCAACCACAAGTGGACCAATAGCCCAATAGTGAGGGACCAGAGTGAGAGCAGGGTATATAAACCATCCTCCTCACTCCAGGAGTTTCCCCCCTCTCCTAAACTTTTACCACCACCTTCAAAAAACACAAATTGCTCAACATTGAGGATTCTTTATCAATAAATATATCTACTCAATAGAGCTCTGTGTTACTAGGTGTAGTAAAGAGAAGGTCACCATAATAGGTTGGTAACCTAAACTCAGAGAGCCATTGCCTTAGGAAAGCAAGGCTTGGGTCCATAAACCCAAGCAAAAAAGTGACTGTAGCTTGTAAAATGAGGAGCAGAGCCATATAAGGGTTGAAGAGATAAAAGTCCCCTTTTGGAGCTCCTCAATAGATTCCTCCTATTCACAACCCAGAGAAAAGGTTTAAACCCTCTATTAAGAGGTCATCTAGCTGAAGTCAGTACTTGGGTAATCCCAGTTCTTCCAGCTCACCAGATCATAAAGGTACCCTAGTACCTACATCATAAATAAGCCAGGAGAGTAGCCTAACAGAAGCTACTTGCTGACAAAAAAGGTCATATAGGGAAAAATGCAGAGGGGTACATAAGTTCTCTTTCCAAAGACAAGGGGAAAGAGAACACATGCAGTGTGATCAGCTAGAACACATATACATATCCATTGGCATAATTCATCTACTAGAGGTATTCAAGTACACTAGTGGTGAGTTCATAGTGTACTGGTGTGCAAATGAACAAAGTCCTATTGTATAGGGAGTTGTAGATGTTTCAGTATACACCAGTGGATCCTCCTTGTATGCTGGTGGCTTCTTCTTGCTATTCCTCCCTTTTTCGTTTTTTCTTTTCTAAGTTTGTCAATTGGACACCAACAATACTTTTGGTCAGGTTTTTTTTTTTTTTTTTTTTTTTTTTTTTTTTTTTTTTTTTTTTTTTTTTTTTTTGTCCATCTGGATTCCATTCATTCAACTCTTCTCTATGTAGGTGAGAACTGGTTTGATTATGCCACTCTCAATAATTTCTGACTTTTTTGTTTTAATAAGGCTGTGTGTGTATGTATGTGTCATCTAGTGAATCATCAAAAAAGTTAATTGTAATTCCACAATCCTTCAACACACTCCTGGAATATCTTGTGTTCTACTGCTGATGAGTCTTTTTTTTCTCTTCAACTGCTCTGCATTCACTCTTGTCAATACACCTGATTCCCCTTCCAACCACCCAAATCCCCAAGAAGTTAAACAGCTTCTGACTCATGAATTTGCAAGCTGCAAGTCATCTTGGGTTTGGGAACACCACAAGCCTATCATAGTCAGGGTTCCAGTCAGGATATGCAATGAAAAAATGACCCACAAACTTCAGGTCTGACACCAGTGCCAACTCAAAAGGAAGGGAAGAGGGCATCTTTGTCTAGCCACACTGATATGGTGTGGAGGAACTTGCTCACTCAGTCACCATCTGAATCACCTGCACAGCATGCATGCTCCCAAGGCCAACTGGGTTCAGGATGCTCAGACCACACTGCCAAG
>MU167285.1:111397-152097 GCA_015951145.1 Cronartium quercuum f. sp. fusiforme G11 | reverse complement strand
GCAAGTACCTGTCTCTGATCTGTTCCGCTGGGCTCACATTTGACTGTCAACAGAATATATAGACTATTGTTTCTTTCATACTGACAGCTCCTGAGCTCTGTTATCCCACACACTTCCATCTAGGTTAGAATAGAACATCCTATAACATGACTTTCTCCATTCTAACCCTTTTTCTCCTGTTGTAATCAGGTCAGCGTGTGTGGCTATTGATCAAGGGTTGAAGAGTTGCTCAACCCCATATTGATCACATTTGTAACAGGGACTCGTGAAAAGTTTTTACTAACAACCATGAAAATCCCAGACATATTCCTTCCATGTGTTCTCATCCAATCCTTCCTCTTACTCACAGCTTCTTGCCCACACGCCTGACTTTCCTGAGAAAGACTGTGACTTCTACTTGAAAAGTGGTTTTCAAGCTTGAGCGCAATATGGTATAAACCATAATTGAAATTCTTCAGAGTTGAACACCAATGCTTCATCCTGTTTGGGTTGCATGCATTTTTTGTTTTTTATTTGAAAAAAAAAAAGTGGCAGAAAAGTGATATCAGCAGTGAAGCCCACCAGCACAAAATCTAATAATAGGAATAGATAGATAAAATTAAATTGTGATCAACTGGAAAAAAGAAATCCGTTACCCGAACCGAAAATTCAAAAGCATAGTCCCCTCGCAGTAACTTTATACAATCTCATCTTAGGACCTAACCCCACACAACAGTTGCTACTTCACACATACAAATCATAAGCACACACAACACACACTCACACAAGAGACACAAGAAGACACTACAACAACCCAAGAAAACAGAAATAGGGATATTTCAAAAAGCCAAGAACCAAGAAAGAAATTAAACCGTACTTTGAGAGCCGCGTCTTCAAACGCGCGATCAAGAAGATGTAAATAGAAAATAAAATTAGAGAAATCGCAATGAGGAACGCATCCATACCTAACATATTTGCTCCTCTCCTTCTCAGAAACAAAATGCAACACCTAGACAGGTCTCGGACAAGTGCACACCCCCCGAAGGTAGTTTTAGAGTGGTAAGTCCCTGAATTCCAATAATCGATAAAGCTCATGAATTTGTTCGGCCTATTCGAGAAATTAAAAATAAGCTCCCCTTCTTCTAAATAAACAAAAGATAGATATAAAAGTACCTTCTTCTCGAGCGTATCAACGCTCTCTTTCAAATGAGCTGCTAAAGCTTTTCTTTTCACCAAGTCTTCTTTTCCAGGCTCCATAGCACGATAAGTTTCTGATAACTCTACAAAGATCCTGCAGAAAGTGAAATTCACTATCAGGAAAATAGAAGGCGAAGGGAAGAATGATGGAAAAGTCTAGAAAAACGTACTTTCGATGGGTTTCAAAATCTTCTTCGATCTCATGAATGATCTTCACCAAGACCGTCTGCGGTCCAGGTCGACCAGGTGGTTGTGATCGCTGCTCGTCGCCTTCTTTTTTCGATGCGGGATTAGTGGCAGGAGGAGCACTAGAAACGCGCACGGGCTGATGCTGAGTCTGTCGTCGTCTTCGACACTCAGAGCAAGTCGAGTTATCATGTGCGTGTCGACGAGCAGGGACGTTCTTGAAGATGGCTTCGGCACGGCTCATCTCCTGTGCGATTTGTTGAGGCACGTTCGCTGGTGGGGTCTTGAGCGCCGACGGTTTCTTCAGAGGAGCAGCTGCAACCCGTGTGAGAGGCGGTGGGGGGGCTTTGCTCGGGCCTGCCACGGGCGTCGGTCGCGATTGGGGTTGGGCTACTGCTGCTGCTGGCGGTGGTGGTTGCGGGCGAGCTTGGGAAGTTCGGATTGATTGTTCGTGTGCAAGATCTTTCTTCAACCTTTCAATTTCGTCCGCCTACTCAACCCAAAGAAAGAGTCCTTCAATGTTGGCTGGATTAATGGCGGTAGACAAAGAGAAACCCACTGACACCAATAAAACTTCGGCCGGTACGAGGTGACGAAGCTTGTGAGCGCCAAGCCTCAATATCGCTACGTTGGTCAGGATTGAGGAGTGTTTGTTCAGAATGCGAGCGGACAGGTCTATTATGCGGCTTCTTAGCCTGTGCCTGAGCCTGTATCTGGGTCTTCGACAACCGAACCATACCGGGCAAGTGTTTCTCAGCCGGCTTCTTCGGCTCCCTCGCCTCCATCACCCCCTCAATCATTCCCCTGATTTCCCTCACTTCCCCCGCCAAACCTTCTAGCCCACGCTTAAGCTCGCCTACTTCATCCGACCATCGTCCCAGCTCGTTCCTCACTTCGCCTACATCCTCACGTACGTGTCTGTTCCGGCTCTTGAATGCATTAAGCTCATCTAGCGCGGTGGCGTGCGCTTCGATTGAGCTGTTGAGCTTCCGAGTATACACTTTCAGCTTCTGAACCATCCGTTCTACACCTGCTGGTGGCTCTTCGGCTCGCTTGTGTTGAGTCCGACGCTCACGTGTTAATTGATCTTGGAGCTCTTGAATTCTACCTTGACAGGCTTGGTTCTCAGACTCGAGCGTCGCAAGTCGACGGCGGAGGAGCGTTAGTGCTTCATTAAGTGTGGGATCTGCAGCACAAACTGTCAATGAGTCATCAAAGAGAGAGAAAGAGAGAGAGAAAGGAAGGAAGTAGGTTGGCTTACCAGGCTTGCTAGGTTCGAGCTTGTCAGTCATCTTCGAGCCTGAGCGGAAATCGGCCTTCTCGGGGCTCCGAAGCGCATCTGTGAGCCCAGTGACGTCCGGCACGCGTACTGAGTTTCCCTGGCCGCCGAGGAGGTGCTTGGCAGGAGCAGAGAGTGATCCTTCGTGCATAAATTTATGTTGTCCAGCGCTCGTCGAGGCCTCGACAACCTGAATCGCAGGCTGCTGTTGCTGAGCTCGAACAGGGTTAACAGCAAGTTTAAAGAGCCCTCCCGCAGGCGATTTCCTTGCCTGTAAGCCGGCTGGTGGAGTAGAGTGAAGCGGTCGTGATTGAGGCTTGGCGGGCTGGTTGCCTAGGTCAGCGCCAAACACGCGTCGAGCACGACCTGTTCCGTCAGAATTAAGTGTACCTCGAAGCGTGCCAGGGTGGTCTTGGGTCGGATGTTGAGGATCAGAAATGGGAAGTCCAGTGAGTTTCTCAAAGTCGCGCCTGATCTCTTGAGCCATGCCTTCAAATCCACTGCGCGGCGTGGGCTGCGTGGAGATCTCAGCCTGGTCCTTCTTCTTCTTCTCCTCCATGGCGCGTAGAGGCGTAGGAGCTGAGGGACGGCGGATAGGAGAAAGGGAGAGAGCAGAGAGGTCGCGTGAGAAATCGCGCGCGACAGACGATAGCTCGTCATCGAGCGCGTCTAATGGCGCGGCTGAGAGTCGGCGGTGATTGGGGACGAAACGGCCGATACCGGGTGGGGAAAGTGACGAAAGTCCGAGTCGGAAAGAGTCAGATTCCGAGTGATCCGTCGTTTGTTCTTGCTCCTCGTCCTCATCTTCTTCCGTTTGAGTTTCGTCTTCTTGCTCTGTTCCATCATCGTCAACAATATTAGAACTGTATCTGTTTTGATTTATAGGAGGTTGTGTTTGTTCACGTTTAAAGGTGGCGAGATCTCGATCGATTGAGGCTTGATCATCACCATCCTCGCTCGAGTGTAAGCTGAGGTCGTGACTGTTGTTGTGATCGGAAGGAGCGGTTGAGATTGATTGATTCATGATACTGACTTGAGCTAGTGGGTGTTGTTTACGTGGGAGTGAGATTGGAAGTGGTTGAGGTTGAGGTTGAGATTGAGATTGAGTGATGGGAATGTGAACAGATTTTGGGTTAGTTTGAGCCGAGTAACCGAATGGTTTAAGTGAAGTGAGTGGTGGTCTTAGATGGTTGACTGATGAACCACCAGGTGTGGGTGTTTGTGGGTAAGGTGAAGCAAAGGGGGAATGCATTTTGAGCTATGACCTTTGAAGGTGTTGTGTGTGTGGGAAGGGAAGGGGGAGGGGGAGGGGAAATGTCTGGAGAGTGTGTGGAAAGGGAAAAAGGGATGGTATAAGTAATTATTAACCTAAGATTAGAACATAGGATTAAATGTCACATTCAAGACAATATCAGATCATCATCAAACTCATCCCACCAACTGATTCATAATCAGAAGTTCGAACACACACAAAAACACGCGTTCTTCTCATTCTCACGCTGTATCGCGTCGGATATCACCGCGTACAGTCAATAAAACACTTCACTGTACCCGTTCTCAATGCTTATCTCGAGGAACTATTTGATTTTTATACACCCCAACATTTGGGACTACACTTAATTATGTCCCTAAAGAGGTAGCAGATGTACCAAAGGACTTAGCTTACATGTCTAAAGGCCTATCTTATATCCTCGGACTTCAGGATTGGCCTTCTGCCAATTCAGATACATATGCATAGCTTCTTGAATAGCTTTATCAAAAACTTTCCAATCTTCTTTAATAGTTGTAAGGTGGTCTGGGTCTTTTTGTTGAGGCTGGGATTGGTCATGATTTTACTTTTGCACACAAGAATTGCTCCATACCTCCTGGTTTGTCATTTTTCAAAAGTCTGGACATTGAGTTTGGCTTTGTCTTTGTTTCAGGTATATGACAAGTTTCCTTTGCTTGGAGTGTCTGTCAACCCCCTGGGTTCTTCATCATACTCAATTGAGTCCTGGCATTCAATGGCAGTCAAAGTTGGGACCAAGGATGCAGTGGATGCTGGAACAGGTGCTGGTGAGGCAAGATGGGGTCAATCCAGCCATTGGGTCATAAGAGTAACATTCTTTCCAACAGCTGCAACTGCCTTCTTCTTCCGGTAGGATTTTGTTGACAAAGGGACAGGCTTGGATACAGGTTGTAGAATGGTGAGATATGATTTAGGGAGAGATCTTTTGTAGTCCTTGAGTTTCCCAAATTTGTTTTTTCACTTGCTAAGAGTCAGACAAGTTTGATCCAAATTTGGGAAGACAAGAAAGACATGGGCTTCAAGATCTTGTGAACACTCTTTCAAATCTTCAGCATCCAAAATGTGGAGTTCAGTTAGAGAAATGATGTTGTCCTTTTTTAGATGTTCATTGGACTCATTTGCTCAATATTTTCTCTGTGCTCTCTTGGCTTCAGAAATTTCCATTGTGATCAATTATAAGATCAGGTTGCAAATTAAAATGTTGACTATATGAAGAAAGGTGGAAAGGTGTCAAAAATTAAATCAAGGATGGATGAAAGCATCAACAGTACATTGGCATTTTTTTTACTTTCTTCAAAGCAAGGAGCAGGGGCTGTGACTCTGTAGTACTATACATGCTCTTGTCTTTGAAATATATGATTACCATACAAACCTTAGCCTTGAGACATTTTTAGAAGGAGATAAATACCTGATATACTGTATGTAAAAAAAAAAAAACTCAAAATCAACCTTTTGCACTAGGGCTAGTTGGTGTGAATGAATTGCACAGAGCTACCTTCAACAACTTTACAAACCAATCTCTCAAGTTTTTCTCTCAGAATCTCAGGTTAATTTCGAAATTGTGACTCAAGGTTTGTGGCAAAAGTTGATCTATTGATATTGCCACCTATTTGCACAGGTTTGTATGCCTGGATCTCAAACTTTGATCCTACACACATACCCTCTCCCCTGATTCCCTCCAAATCTCTTGAAATGCCCCTCCAAATGCACATAAACCAGCACACATCTCACATGCCTCAATTTTCCCACAAAGCACTCCTGCAACAGGCTCTCAACTCTGCCTAACAATATAGGAAACAGGTGTCTCAAAATTCTGGCAGTTCTGTGAAGAGGGTGGGTTGCTTTTGTAAAGCTGGTGATTGTCCAAGCTCAAAGTCATTTGGGGGTTCATGAAGTGGACTGAAGTTGACATTAGCACTGCCCATTGTGTGATCTTTGGTGGGCCTGGCTTGTATGTTGCTGGAATTATTCAATGCTTTGCTCAACTTGATCAGTGGGAGTGTTGTGTTCCACAACCAATGAATGTGCAATCAGGTGCAGTTCTGGTGGAAACTGTTGGTATGTTTGCTGTGGAAAATATCTTCATTTGTATTTCCCTTTTTGGCTTCATTTCACATCTCTATGTTATCTATGCCAATCTCCCTTTTTCATTGTTTTCTAAGAGCTCACACCCCATCTGGCATGTAACTCTCACTGACTGTCAGCCCTGAGGACTGCTCAGCAGTCCCACAGACTGTCAAACACCAGTTACAGAGAGTACTGTGATAGTACACATGTAAATACAAGTGTAACACAAAGATTACATATAGTACTAACAAGAGTACACATATTATACCAAAGCTGAGGAATGCTCAGCAGCCCCACAGAGTGTCAAACACACATTACATAAAGTACTGTAATATCAAAGAAGTGTAAATACAAGTGTAACCTAAGATTACATATAGTACTAATGCAAGTACATATGTAATCATAAGAGTAAAACAACATTAGGTATATGTACACACAAGTAAAAAGGAAAAATCACAGTGCAGTCTCAGTATCAAGAGCCTTAAGTATGTACTTATAACAGGAATGGATACATAACACTAATAAGTATTCAACCACAAGTTGACCAGAGTTGTCACAGTAACCACAAGTTGAACAAGGGTTGTCACAGTAACCACAAGTTAACCAAGGGTTGTCCCAGTAACCACAAGTTGGCCAAGGGTTGCCCAAGCAACCACAAGTAGGCCTTTAGCCTAATAGTGAGGGACAGGCCTGAGAACAGGATATATAAACTCTCCCTTCAGGCCAGGAGTTGGTCTATTCCTGCAACCATATACCACACACCTAAACAGCAAAACCAGCACAACATTGAGGATACTTGTAAATCAAGTCATCTGCTCAATAGTGCCTAGTCACTGCCAACATATTTTCATCGCATGGAAGCTTGCTATGTAACATAGCATGTCTTCATGTGATACTATGGACCATTTTTCAAGATCCCTACCTTGGAAAATAGACCTATTGCATCGTATCTTGGCCTGCTATGTGACATAGCATGCCTCTATGTGATGCCATTTTCTTGGCTGTGAGTGCTATAGGTGTAGAATAAGGGGTTCACCCATAGGCTGGCAGACCTTGCTCCTTGACACTTTTGTCTGTGAGGACTCACAAGGGTTAGAGCAAAAGAACACCCAATACTGCCAACATATTTTCATCACATGCACTGCCAATATATTTTCATCGCATGGAAGCTTGCTATGTAACATAGCATGTCTTTATGTGATACTATGGACCATTTTTCAAGTTCCCTACCTTGGAAAATAGACCTATTGCATCACATCTTGGCCTGCTATGTGACATAGCATGCCTCTGTGTGATGCAATTTTCTTGGCAGTGATGGAAGCTTGCTATGTAACCTAGCATGTCTTCATGTGATACTTTGGACCATTTTTCAAGGTCCCTACCTTGGAAAATAAACTGTTTGCATCGCATCTTGGCCTGCTATGTGACATAGCATGCCTCTATGTGATGCAATTTTCTTGGTGGTCCAAGCAGGAACAGAGCACCCTGCACTGCCAAGATATTTGTATCGGATGGGCCTATCCGATGTTCTATCACCCCAAGATATGCGATGCAGTGTCAGTAGGATTAGGTGCGATGGAATTACTATTGGTATCTAATGCTCCGACACCATATTGCAGTGTAATTTCATCGCACCTAATCCTACTGACACTGCATCGCATATCTCGGGGTGATAGAACATCGGATAGGCCCATCCGATACAAATATCTTGGCAGTGTGAGGTCACTGACCATAAGCATGTAAAAGTTAAGTTGAGGTCTATTCAACTGGTATGTGATGCATTTTTAATCCCACCACAGATACCATTAGCAATTAAATGCTATTCAATTGCTTTGGAAACTCCCTTCTTAGTCAAGTCCTTGCTCATCCAGTTTGAATAGTTGCCCTCCTCAGTGATCTAGAAGACTACTAAATACATGGAGGTCTTGCCCTACCCATTGATGTCCTTGTCTCATTGTTACATAGTAGTCTTAGCAGAAGAGATGTTGTATTTTTGGGGGGATTAGTAGGCTTGTTAGTCAAACCCTTCTTGGGTCAGGTGTGGAATGGGTTATGTGTGAAGAGGTTTGGCATCAAAGCCAAAGCAAGGCCAATTTCCACAAGAGCTTGGACAGTGGAAGATCTCAACTGGATAACAGGGGGGACAGTTGAGTGATTGAAAGAAGTGGGCTATACTGGATGCAGTGCATCTGAAGAAGGGGAGGGGGGTTTCAATGTAGGACCATCTAACTGTAAGATTTTCTTTACTCTCTCTCTCTCTATATATATAAATGTATATATATGAGAAGAGAGTGACCTGATACAAATTGGTCCAAAATCGGTGAGCAACTCTCTAACCCAGGACCTTTGCCACAGTCACAGACCTGAGAATATGAAGAAGAAAGTGAGAAAGGAAAACAACCATGAGAGACCTCTAGTACATTCTGACTAACCTAGATTCAAATGTGGGTTACAATTAGTCTGAGTCTCTTTAGAGAGTGAAATTGAAATGAATTCTAGAGAGTGAGATTCAGGCATATCAAAGTCATATGGGATAAATATAATAGAAAGAAGAAAAGGATAAGAACAGAAGAAAAAGGAAGGAAGTAAAATGGAGACTCACTCTTTCCCTGCTGTTTTTAGCGTAGGGAAAAAGTAAATTGATTGAGCAATGGTCCTCTAGGGAAGTGTTGGAACCATCTGAGTATAAGCATATGATAAATTACATCTCCCTATACGTGCTTCACTGTAATTCAAAACTAAAAACAGGGGATTTGAGATAGAAGGTTTAGAAGAGCGGCCGTCGAAAAAAGAGTGTGAGCCTCTTGCTGGGTTTGGCATGTGTCAAGCGCTAGAAGAAATTTGAAACAAGACGATGGGAGAAAGTTAGTGAAGAATGGTGAATCAAAATGTTCAGAATCTCAGATTTGCGGTTACAGTTGGGATTCTGATATCAACCTGAGCTTATTCAAAAAAAAAAAAAAAAAAAAAAAAAACACTCAAGATCTAGACTTGTATCCCCTAAATTTAGTCCTGGACTCAATCATCGGAATTTCCTGAAACAAAGTCAACTCTATCAGTTGTTTGATATTCGACATCTTGATCAACAATCGTTAAAAAAAATCGTGCATACCTGGCTTTTGTGAAGTCAAAATGTCAACAGATTGAGTGATTATCTTTCAACCCCCATTTATGTTTGAGTTGGAATGAATCTTATGTACCACAGGAGAAAGACATTTTTTTTTTTCTTACTTTCAATCAGTTTCTCTGGAGAGGTGACAGCGGAGATTCTCAACAACAACACTAAAATTGAGACTGGAAACTCTCAAAAATTGGCGTAGGTAAGAGACAATATAAAAACAGATGAGGGACAAATTCAACCTCATAATCAACAACACAGTCAGAATTTCGGGATCAAAAGAGTTTAGAACTGAGGGCGAGACAACAAAAGTGAGATAAAAAGAACAGTTGGTAGTTGGAGTGAGAGTGCAGTGAGATACGACAAACTTTTTTTTTTTTTTTTTTTTTTCCTGACAAGAAAAAAGAATCAGGCTGGAGAGACATGTCAGCATGGACCATATACAAAGTGATATTTTGAAATCACATCACAGCTGCACTAGTAGCTTCCCCATTGAAAAATCAATTAATAGAAGAGATTACCTGTGAAGCTCTTGAGATCATCAGAGAAAACCGTCTCAAAATAGTTTGATTTGCTTTGTATAGTTCTGCTTATTTAAAGCACCAATCATGACTAAGAGTAGGTAAAATAAGGGAACAATCGGGTACATGTATTTCTGAGGACTTAGGAAGTAGAGCCTCAGACTTGGCCACACGTTGCACCCCCACCTCCAGAGCTTCTAGATCATGCTATTCTGCATTAAAATTAAGCATAAAGCCGTTTTTTGCACTTTTTTTTTTTTTTTTTTTTTTTTTTTTTTTTTTTGGGGGGGGGGGGGGGGACGAGTCTTGAATAAAAAATCAAATCAAAGTAGAGCTCTTTACATGGGGTTTAAGGTTACTGTTATATTATGAAAAGGGTGACAGATTGACAATGATATTGGTAGGGTCGGCCACCGACTAACTAGGTACAATAAGAACTTGTTGAGAAGGCTCCTCGTGTATGTGGTTATACTACGGTTTGACTACTTTCGAATTCTCTTGATCACAAGAAGGGTATGCCAGGATTAAGACGATTCTACATCATCGAGCATGATTGCCTCAGTCAATACAATTATTGATAATGAAAAAGTGGTGGAACCAGATCAGCACATACCGAAGGCTAGGTCATCAGCTATCACTGATGATCACCCATCAAATCAAGGGCCGGGGATTCGAGTATTCGGGCACTAAGTCTGATTGCGACGCGATCCTCGTGAGACCTTCATCGGATGGAGAGATAACGTAGTCCAAAAGACGACGACGTAAGGCCCATGGGCGTGGCACCGATATGCCAGGTTTGATGAAGCCGCCCTTGTGAACACCACCGGCAGACGCTTCGTTGCGATACCCTGTTACCCATCAGAAAACCTCATCAGCTTACGAGTTACGTCAAATCCACAAAAAGGGTTTCTAGCTTTGATATCAAGATGCATGATGTATGAAAATACCTTTGACCGGCTGACCGTACACTTTTGTTAGGCAAATCAGCGCAAAGTAGACCATTAACAATGTTTGGAATCTGGCCATCATCTTGGATTACCTATTTTTGGAAATTTAGTATATTGATAACGGACATTAAACGGAAAGATGGACCACTTCACTTTCTTATCCGATTGCAAAGCCTCGGAATGATGCTGAATAGTGATAGAGCACAGAAATCTGGAAAGGGGGTAGTGTTGTGATGGTCTTTGTCCCTGAGATTGAATAAGTCGGTTTATCCAGCGTCCGAACCTTGGATACCAACGATGATTAATCAGACACTCAACTAAGTATCAGCTGACTAAGATGAAAGGTAAAGACGGAAGTTTATGAGAGGCTGCATGTCTGTTGAAGGGGAACCACGGTAATGGGTTTTATACTGTCTCGCCTTCGAGCCAAGCCCCCTTTCGAATGAAAAAAAAAAAAAAAAAAAAAAAAAAAAAAAAAAAAAAAAAAAAAAAAAAAAAAAAAAAAAAAAAAAAAAAAAAAAAAAAAAAAAACCAGTACCATATGGTCGAAAAAAAGAGGGATGCACTCATTGGGAATTTATCAACATAGGAGATGCAGACGGTTGGTTCGGAGACATTGTGTTTAAAAAACATGTTCATGCTTTTGGTCACGAAAGCTGCGCAATTTGATTGAACCATACCGCCAACGGCAAGTGAATGACCACGGTTCCGTCCGTCAGACAGGCACGGATGCCTGATGGGTAACCGCCAGGATCTGCTCTCGAGTACATTAATGGGAAGACATTCGCATCGACTTTCGCGAGATTCTCCTGGTTACACGCTTACGATTTGGAAAGGAAGATTTGAGTGGGGAGAGAAGAAAATCGGTTGAGGAATGTGGAATTCACCACATTTACCTATATTCATCTGCAACAGGAAGCCGGTAATCGAACGGTGGAACCTGTTTATCACCGGATTTGAAAAAACGTTTATTATACTTAAGCAGCAGTCAGATTCGAATTGAGTCTCGCTTCATTCAGTTTCATCAACACCCAAAGGGATTTCAAGTTGTAGAACAAACACGCGCTCCGTCTGGCGGACCTACATGCAGGCAAGTACTTGTGCTTGTGGTGCAGCAACACCAGTAAGGAGTGCACCAGCACTAGCAAGCTTTTTAGCGTAGGTTAGGTACAGTACAAGAGGTAAGTTGTACAATAAGACGTACGATCAAACCACCGGTCAAGGACGACCATTCTTGCCTTTCGATCGATTGGCACGATACTGCCCAATCATCCAGCTCAGTCGGTTAAGCGAAGCTTGGCGATGAGAATCGTCAGAATCGGCGCCGGAGTAGCAGGCTGGCATCGTGTCATGCTGACGTTTTCGTGCATTCTTGCCCACGTCTTTCTCTTTCACTCGGCAGTCTGAGTTTCATCACACCAGGTCTGGTTGCGTTATAGATGTCTTTTTACTAGCAATGCCACTAAAACGTCCTTGACGACACTTGCAAAAATGTTTTTTTTTAAAAAAAAAAAACAAGGGTCCAAGAACTCCTACCATCCGTTGACCACATCATGTGATCCTGTATCGGCATCGGCTCCTAGATTCTAAAAAACAAGAAAAACCGAATACAGCCAAAGCAGTAAAGTCCATCTTCTTAGAGCCAGTAACACTACGAGCTAGAGCGATCCACGGTGCATTTCTGTGAGAGAAGGTTGAGGGTAAATGAGGAAAAACTGAGGGAATCAGATGAATGCTTCGTTCACAGTTCGAGGAAAAGGTTTTTGCGTGAAGACTACGCGCTTGTACAAAAATGGCTACTCGGTAACCATTTTGGTAGCCAATACACGTTCAATACTGTAACAGATCGAATTTTGAAAAGTGCTTTTCGAAAGAATGATATAAACACCCGCGAACTATGGATAGGTTGATTCAAGATATGGCAGTGAATCCTTTGATTCAAGTGACATCCCATGATATGATCTTAAAGCCATCTTTCAACACCAATCAACAGTCTGAATTCATGCTGCTCAAGATTCGTCTAGCATTCTTTGCTAGCGGTGATGGTAAGTATCCTTGACATGCAAATTTTGACAAACAGATAACCCAATGAAACAAGTAGACAAAATAATAATAATACACTATCAAAACAGACGTCCTAACACATGGCACTGTGTTAGCTGATCTTCGTAGCAGCTTTTGAGCCTCTCGAGAGCAATATACACAATTGGTCAAGTCCGATCAGCCCAAAATGCTCGTAATAACACCCAGTGCTTTGGTTTTACCCCTGTGATCGCGCCAACAAAAATCATTATAAAAACGCGTTCAGTAGCTCTGAGCATGGAAGACCGTGAAAGGCATCCCAAAATTTATCACTCACTCGCGAAACAAAAGTTTTTGACCTTTCTTCACAAACTCCGGGTTATTCATAAATTCAAAGCTGACCTGGGCTCGGTCACCGGTCCGTAAGACCTTACTTTTCTCAATATCAAGGATCCTCACCTGTACAAAAAGCGATAAGCCATCGGAGTCATCGGGCCAGGTTTCGTGCAAGAAAACAGGTTGAACCATACTTACTGTCTGTCTGACACTCCCTACATGGAGCATTGCCTGATAGTTCGGCTGAATCTGTAGCAGAGAAATGGGGTATCAAACACCAATCAAAGTTGTGAACTCACCTCATCAACAAACAAATGACAAACCGTGCTATTATGATACAGAATCAGGATCTGGCCCTCAAACTTCTTCACCGCCCGAGGTGGCGGGTCGATTGTCTTACTCAACAATACCATGCCCTTTCGCACCCCGCTGCGCTTGATCCGCTTGAGGCTTACACTGACACTCTGGCCCGCAGTCGCGTGTTCAATATTGACCCGTTTGCGTTGCATCGTCTTGACAGTGGTGACGGTGAAATGACCTAACGAATCTGGTCCAAGAAGTACCTCATCTCCGATCGCCATCTTGCCTGACAGTATCACACCCGATACCACAGTTCCCACAAAGGGCACCGAGAAGACATCAGACCTAGAAAGCCAAATCGATTTAATTGTTTTGTTTAATCGGTGTGGAATAACAATCTACAAGATCACATACACGGAAAACTCAAGCGGCTCGTCGGCAGGATACTGGCCCTCTATACCCGCTGGAAGAGTGTTGAGAAATGATTTGAGTGGACCTAAACCCTGAGAACCAATCGTAAAAGAGTTAACTCAAAGCTATGTCAAAGAAAGGAGCAAGGATGTAGATCGATCACGCACCTCCCCCGTTACATTGCTAATCATGAAAATAGGACAGACCCTCTCTTGAATGAAATTTTGTGACACTTCACAAGCCATTCCGTTGTTTTTAATAAACACTGGAACCTTTCTGTTATTAGTTGATGATGAAACATTTTAGTCTCAAGTTAAGAACCAGGAGATGAAAAATGGCAAGGCAAAAAGCTATCTACCTGCAGCCAGGACTTTTGAGAATCTTGACCAATTGCTTCAGTGTCTGTTCCAACACATTGCTTGGTGTCATATCGACTTTGGTGACAATGGCCACAACCGGTACAGAGAGTGCAAGCGCAACCGAAAGATGTTCCTTGGACATTCCAATCAATCCGGCATTGGCTCCAATGATCAAGAGCACAAAGTCTGGCGCACAGCCTGTCAGGCCAAATATTGTGGTCTACGAGCAGAAGTTGTGAATGTGCCGTGACAAAAAGCATCAGAATTAATCGGTTGACTTAGGAGCAGGATAGTCGGTAAAAGCTTACTTTCAAATATCGTTCATGTCCCGCCAGATCGATAAAGCTGACTACTTTCGCTGCCCGTCGACAGATCTCATCCCAGCTGAGTTGCTGTTTTCTCAAACCCACGGGATGAGCGTTGTTGACAGCTGTAGTGCGGTCTACTAAAGCAGCCATAGCACCCTCGGGGAGAACCTCTTCACCCTTGGCGTTGACTAATCAAAAGGGTCACAGACATGGCAAAGGTGTTACAACTTGATAAACAAAAATCCCTTTAACTCAATCAGGTTGGTAAGTAATGCTTACATCCCATGATCTCCATTCCTACTGATGAAGTCCGACCCGATTCGAGCTCGTGCTTGTGACGAAAGAGCGAAACTCGTGCCTTGCCACGTCCATCATCAAGGCGCCCTTTGGTCAGGACTCCAAGCGTCGTACTTTTGCCTGAATCGACTTTCCTCACCAACAAAGAAATACGTCGTGATATCAGGGCAGCTGTAATTGAAGGTGTGATAAATACCCTTGACTTTACCATTTCCAACACAAGCGACTCTCAACTCTATTAAGTCGTGCGCATGCTGGGCAATCCGACGGACGACTCTTTGAGATACATAACAGATGGTAGCAAATTTAATTCAACGACTTTGATAGCACGCTTCACCTTCTAACCTCAAAAAACGACGTACATCCTCAGGGATCGAGCGATCCATCTCTTCACCAAGGTCTCTTCATTGGCACTTGGGCCGGATACTTCAACTGGAATCGAGAGCATCCCACCACTGTCATCGAAGCAATCCCACGCAACTGATTTATCGGCACCGATTCTGCTGCAGATTGTATCGAGCACTTCGGCCAAACGAGTCTTCTCCTCACGGTTCAAGCCAAGGTTCGCTTGGTTTCCGACCTTGACCTCGTATTCGGATTGGAATATGCTCGAGAGTGATGTACCGGCCAGATTGTGGGGTCCGAGGTAAAGCATGCATTCGCGATTGTACTCAAGACGACGGTCCAGAATAGTCGATAAGGACTCGATCAGGCTTGTGGATCCCCGAAGCAATCGGGTCTTGGTGAATAGGCCAAAGATGGAATATTTGAGTAACAGATCGCCATCCGATCGAGAGATGTTCCTCAGCTCATGAGAAAACCATCAAGCGTCCGGAGTGAAGACAAACCTTCAGATCACCAGGCTCATCGTCTTCTGTCGGATCCTGAGAAGAGGATAGAGAGAGTTGAGCAAGTCCTTTTGAGATCGAGATCGATTCTTGGGCTCGAATCTCTTGCTGGAATTGGATAATGGGGTTGGGTTTGGATGTGCGCAGTTGGGTATTGTCTTTGACTTGGTTAGACATGGTCTCAGTTTGATAGACTGAGTGGAATCTCGTACGGTCCACCACTTCAAGGGGGTGGCTGCACTGATTTTTATTTTTATTTTTTAATTACTATGTATGACGTGCTTTTGATTTAATTTATAGTCTAACTACAGTAAACCACCCCTGATTTTTTTTTCCCAAGTGCTATTTCATCAACATTCCGCACTGTAGTACCCAGTATACGTCTTTATAGAGCGACTCTACAACATCCATAATCCCCTGCTGTCATGTTTGGACCTTTGCTGGTCTTCACAACTAGCTCACATGTATATAATACTAATAATGAGACATCAGAAGGAAAAGGAAAGAGCTTGGAGAGAGAAAGAAAACCGAGCAGAATAGTTCCTGCCTAACAAGTTTAAGTGCCTATTTTGATTATGATTTGAGATGAATAAATCTTCCCGTCGTCTCAACATATTTTGCTACAAATGCAAAAGTCCTTGGATTGTCTAGAATCGCTGTTGCCGAATTGGTGTCGACCCGTATTTTTGATATGCTTATCTCCAACAGGTACATAACATATGTAGTATTTATTACTATACCATATCTGATTTATATGTACTGCTTCCTTCGGCAAAAAGTATATGGACAATACATACATGTAATTTAGACATATATATATCTAAATATGTCTAAATTACATGTCTGTATTGTCCATATACTGTATGCCGAACGAAGCATCCACTCTGTTCTACATTTAGTTACATATGTAATTTATTCTATTCCATGTGTAATCTATATGTAATCTTTTGTCTGTTAGCCACTACCCTCTGTTGGCAGACTGACAGTGATACATACTTCACTCAAACTTGTGATGTGCTAGGCAAGCCAGGACTTACAGAACCTCAGAAATGCACCACTACAAGTTGTCAATTCACAGACAGGATTTTGGCCAACTTGCAAGACAAGCATATGTGTCTTGTGATGACTACTGCAATTGAGAGTCTGGGGGGGCTTCAAAACAGATTCATGGATATTTTTGAAGACAAAACCTATGCAAGCCAACTGCAAGTTGAGTCGCAAGTGGTGTAGTTCTAGAAATTAAGAGATGACTATGTGTCTAGCAGGCTTCACTGCCAAGATATTTGTATCGGATGGGCCTATCCGATGTTCTATCACCCCAAGATATGCGATGCAGTGTCAGTAGGATTAGGTGCGATGGAATTACTATTGGTATCTAATGCTCTGACACCATATTGCAGTGTAATTCCATCGCACCTAATCCTACTGACACTGCATCGCATATCTCAGGGTGATAGAACATCGGATAGGCCCATCCGATACAAATATCTTGGCAGTGCTTCAAACATGCAACCTCAACATGATAGCTGGGACATGAACTAGAGTTCTGCCTCTTACCACTGGAGTTTAGATGCTGGTGACTTTCCAGGTGATGGGTGGTTGTGCTGATGGATTCTAATCCACAGCTACCCAGACTATGGTGATACATCATGTAAACACAGTTATGTCATCTACATCTCAACAAGTGGCCAATTGGTATCAAGACCAATCAACCAAATCCAAAAAAATTGAAGTTGAAGAGATGAAGGGGACAGAGAAATTGAACCAGAAGTTCAAATCAAATCTATTCATAGTCTATTCTTCAATAAAATTCAAGCCCTGACTCCAAAGCCCACTCTCACTTTCAATCAATGAGACAGATACTTAATGATGAACAGGTACACACTGATGTGTACAGATTTGTACCCAGGTGGAAAGGTGAGGAAAGAGAGCACCTTCCATCTGGCACGCATCCAAGATAACAGACAGACTGTATCAGCACAAGCATATGAGCCTCTAGGCTCACTACTATGGAGTGTAATATCACAACACTCTACTCATAAGGGACACAAAGAAACCTGGCTCTATATTAAGGAAATTCTCAAGAGATTCACATCTGCTGTCAGAGGTTGAGCTTGTGACCTTCCTGACAATTTCCCATCTTGTTGGAAGGAATCTGATACCTTGTTTGCACATACTCAACTAAATGTATACAACTTATTGAGGACAACTCTCAGTATCCTCATGAGCTCAACTGCTTGACTTGGCTCACCCTGAGATGGCACTGTTTCAGCCCTCCTCTACTGTAAAGGGTGATGAGAACAAGCTTTAGAATTCAAGCTATGTATGAAGGAAGGGAACAGACCCCACTTCACATGGCATAGAATACAAGAGAGCTCACTGTGAAATGCAGATGAAGGTCATAGAACCTACTGCAGCATTAAGCTTGGACTACAGTTGCACCACTCAACAGGTCTCATGAAGTTCATGAAGCCCATACACTGCCAAGATATTTGTATCGGATGGGCCTATCCGATGTTCTATCACCCCAAGATATGCGATGCAGTGTCAGTAGGATTAGGTGCGATGGAATTACTATCGGTATCTAATGCTCTGACACCATATTGCAGTGTAAATTCCATCGCACCTAATCCTACTGACACTGCATCGCATATCTCGGGGTGATAGAACATCGGATAGGCCCATCCGATACAAATATCTTGGCAGTGATACACTTCCGCAGTTGAGGTATGCAGAGTAGTGTAAGGGTGTCTGAATTCCGGCACCCTCACTATGAATCCACTGTCTCACATTTGTCGAGATTTGCTTTGGGAGAACTCTGGAATCAAAACTAATTTTACTGTTCACCTGGTCACTCACCTGGCTCAAGAACATCCCACACAACAATCAGTCATGAGATCTTGAGAGCCAGGATCCTGGTAGCTGTCTGTCGCGACCCAAAGCTCCTCCTATGCTTCTACCCTGCAGGTCTACATGCTTCTACCGCACATTGTAAGGCGTCCCACCTTACAAGTAGTTCACATACCTGTATCTTATGTTGTGTGCTCAATCACCTGAAACTGTTCAAGTCACCCATGTGAAACTTGTATTTCTCTGTCTTTTGTATCCTAAAGCAGCAGAGGTAGAAGGATGGTTTCCTCATCCTTCCACACATCAAACTTACTCACACTTTGGGTCTCATTTCCTGCTTCCCTAGTTTCTCTCCAGCCATAACCTTCATCATCCCCAATCCAAACAGGATTTTATGGAGAAGTCAATGGTGTGTCCTGGCCTGCCAGTCACCAGTAGACAGGGCTGTGAGCTTCTTCTTTTATACCCAATATTTTCAAGGGGTGGCTTCTGTCAGGCCACCAGCTGGCTAGAAAGGTGAAGAAAGAAAAAAGTTCTAAGATTAGGGTATCCTCTAACAACAAAGTTTGGGGATCTCCCAAGCATTGACTTCAGCCAGTTGACCTTCAAAAAAAGGCTCTACACTCCTTAATAGAGGACCTTCAGTGGAGGATTTGAATCCTTAATAGGGTTTCTTTTGATCATAGTGTAGGGAGGAGCTGCTGAAGTTAGGCCTATGTGTCTAGCTACCTGTGGCTCTACTCCCTCTTGGTTTTCAGCAGGAAGTACTTTTTCTGGTGGTGGTGTTTTACTCTAGCTCTTGTAGTCCAGGGGAAAAGAGGTGATCAAGTCAAGGTTACCAACCTTCCAAGGGACATTTATTTACTTACACCTAGTACACAGTGCACTATTGAGCTGATGTCTTAGTTTATAAGAATCACTGATGGTGTGCTTGGTGTGTAATTTAAGGGTTGTGGCGAAAGGGAGGGAGAGAGCTCCTAGTATTGTCTGATTTGGAGGGTTTATATACTTTGTCCTCAGGCTTACCTCTCAGTATTATACTACTGGGTTCACTTGTGGTTCTAAAGTTGTCATGGCAACCTTGAGACCTTTTAGGGTTATATACTTGTTACAAGCCTCTTTACTAGGTCTTTTCATAAGTATATTTACACCTGACTCTTGATACCAGAGCCTAAGCTCTATATATTACATATCTAGCTACATATGTCACTACATATGTAATCTCCCTAATTTTTTTTCAATTAAATTTGTAATTTACTTGCTAAAGTTTGCTTTACTTTAAATTTTACTAGGTTACTATATGTAATCTTCTTAACTGCAGCCTGTGGGACTACTGAGTTGTCCTCAGGGCTGAAAAATATCAATACCAAGGTTTGTACCTTTGATGAAGTTTTGGATGGCTTAGAATCACTTGGGTCAATGGAATCAACTGATTTGATGTCCCACAATGGACTCAAACACAAAACTTGGGAGATATCAATTTACCAGAATTTCATTTTGAGGAAGAGAATCCAAGAAAGATTTTGAAAATCAAAATAGATCAGATATTCATCTTAAAGACATTTCAACTCTTCAACCTCTATTTTTCATATGTATCCACAAAAACCAAAATTAGGGTCTCAGCTTGAAGGCATCAACAAAAAGTAGAAAGCATTACATGAAACAATCAAAGAAGCTACAATTTAATAAAATAAATGTACAACATTAAAATTCAATTGAAATCCAAAAATTTCAGGAGCTAGCAGTGATTTTTAAGTTCAAGGTCTTTGTTAATAAATAAATCAAGAGAAACAGCTACCTTTTGTCTTGAACAATAATCTGACCCAAATAATAATCTGACCCAAAATCCAATTTTGAAATTGGAAAACCTCATCCTGAACAAATTCAAAGATAAACAAAGTGTGTCTTAACTCATAAGCACTTAACAATATGTGGGACTGGTCTATCATCATAATATAACTCAATATTGAATTATCTAAAATTAAGTGTCTTTCTAATGATTCTGGAATGAATTGCCAGTTCAAAGACCAAAAAGGTAGGTGTTATCTCCCTCTTTTTCTCTACTTTGAATCCTACACTGAAATTCTCTGTCAATTTGCTACATTAGGCCATGCCCACTGTCCAGGTCAATCACATCAACACAGTAGTTATCTTACCAAAGTTTGTAGAAGAAAAATATAGCCTTTCTGAAGCAACAAATACTAACAAGCACAAATTGGGGTTTGATTTCAAACTTACTCAAAATGTGTTGACTACAATGGACACAACCCAAAGTCAAAGCTTATAAATCATCAAGATTTATTTGTTGCCCATCTAGGACAAACCTTAAGCTTTGATATAAATATATTTCTTTTTATTCATTTTTTCCCCTTCTTTCTCAGGACTTTGTAACCACAATATGTGTGATCAATTGTTTTTTTCTTATTTATTTTGTGCTCCAAAGGTAATGGACAATGACCCAAGGCCATGTTCATGGGAAATCAAAATGGTCAAATACAATTGAGCCCTACATAGTCTTTTGGCTCTCCCAACTTCACCAACAAGACATATACCCATAACCAAGAGACAGATGATAAGACTGGTTCAATTTGGGTAGCAAAATATTATCCAAACACAAGATTTGAACTGACACAATCCTAATAATATACAGCTTGCTACAACACACACACACACAGAGAGAGAGAGAGAGAGAGAGGAACAAACAAATACAGACATACATAAACCTTTCATATGGACTTGAGCCCAAGGTTGGGTGCATAGGAGCTTGTAGGTATGGAGTGGACCAGCTCTGCCATACTGAGCCAGGATCTTTTACGACCTCAGAGACCGCACCACGTGCTTTGGAGCATTGAGTGGCACAGGTCTGACATGCAGGTAAGGCCTCTTCCACAGCGTCAGCAACCGGGCGCGTGACAGTCCGGGACAAGCGTTGGATGGCCTGTATGGGCGCTTGACTCTGATGAATAGCTTGATCAATCAAGGATGTAGAACCTAGTGCCGATCCTTCTTACATCGAGTGACTTGGGTCAAACTGGTTGTTTTTGCAGAAGATTGTCCATGTTGAAGAGCTTGACCAATGCGTCGAGTGGCCCTAGTCAAGCGTACTGGTTTGCTCTTGGCCAAGGGTTCACTATCTTGCTTTGAGCTTGATGTAGTCAATGAAGGTGGTGCAGATTCAACCTTTTCCTTCTTTTCTCTGGTCAGACGTGCAACTGGAGGTTTGGCGGTTTTTCTGCTTTGAGTACGAGTGACTCGGGTCAAACTGGTTGCTGGTGCAGAAGATTGTCCATGTTGAGGAGCTTGACCAGCGCGTCGAGTGGCCCGAGTCAAGCGTACTGCTCTGCTTTCGGTTAATGGTTCACTATCTTGCTTTGAGCTTGATGTGGTCAATGAAGGTGGCTCTGTTTCAACCATTTCCTTCTTTTCTCTGGTCAGACGTGCAACTGAAGGTTTGGCGGTTTTCCCGCTTCGAGTACGAGTGACTCGGGTCAAACTGGTTGCTGGTGCAGAAGATTGTCCATGTTGAAGAGCTTGAGCAACGCGTCGAGTGGCCCGAGTCAAGCGTGCTGGTTTGCTTTCGGTTAAAGGTTCACTATCTTGCCTTGAGCCTGACATCATCGATGAAGGTGGCGCTGTTTCAACCTTTGCCTTCCTTTTTCTGGTCAGGCGTGCAACCAAAGATTTGGCAGTTTGCCCGCGTCGAGTAAGCACTGGCAATTGTTCACCACCACTCGGTCGTCCAAAAACCGGATCAGGTCTTCTTTGGTCCTGGTCGTTGCGGGGTTCAACCCTTGAATGCATGGAGGAAGACCGAGTAACCCGAACCGAAGCTGCAATCTTGTCATCCTCATCACCGCCATCATTGAATTTGGATGACCGGAGATGAGAGATGGATATCGCATCAGCAGCTAGTACTGCTCCGCGACTTTGAATCTTCGGTGGTTGCCCACGGCCAGCTTTGGTTGGAGCGTCCTTGCCGTCTGTAAAGATTGGACGCCGAGTAGAGGATGGTTCATGACCACCGCTGCTAAGCTCACTCGCCGGTTCTGAGTTTGAGGCAGCTAGTTCCAAGTACTCATCATGAGAATCGGGCATTTGAGCTTCACCCCTGGTTGACTCAAGCTCGTCGGTGCGATGACTTTTTACTGGACATGTAACAGGATCCGTAATATCAGACTCGATGGTCTCAACCCGCCGGCGCTTCTGTATCCTCGATATATCGTGACTTCTACCATCATATAAAGGTGGGTGCAGATTATCTCGTAACATCACCTGACGTTCAGATGTTTGATCGTGAGAAGATAGTGGGCGAGGCTCATCTGAAGGTCGAGGATCTAGGTCAACGTAACCCGAAGTCCTGATGGTGGCAGAGCCCGGTGGTTTGAGCTGGTCGGTCCTATCGGTGCCTCCTACCTGTGTGACATCACTGCGTAAAGGCGTTCGAACCAATGGCGGCGAGGCAGAGTAGACAGAAGTTTGCTTGACCACCAGATGGGGAGTCTGTTGGACACCTGTAACTGGAAATAGTGTAGATGCGTTTTCAGGCAAGTTTTGAGTGAAAGGCATCAAATCTCCTTCACAGGTCGAACTTTCCAGACCTGCTTGGGGTAACACATTGGCCAAAGCCGGGGCCTCCTCGACATCAGCCATAGCATCCCGAATGCTCGGAAGTGCAGTCGACTTATTTCCTGGTATCAGCGTCAAAGGGTCCCAATCAGAGTCCGAGTCGGAGGAGGTATCAGGCTCCAGAGACCCCATTGGTAACCTGGTCGGGAGCTCATATTTAGACTCGGGAAAATTGTCTTGTGGACTCTGCGATACTAAGGCTTGAGGCTGATGCTGTGAAGACTGGGAAGCGTGGATATTCAAATGGGCTAATGTGTTAGCCCGAAGCTGGGAAGGTTTGGTTTGTGAACCAAGCGGGCTCTGGGAGCTAGAGGCTTGGGCTGGGGAGTCTAAAGGGGTCAAGGAGGATAGAGGTCCCGACTGAGGGTTGAGAGATCTACTTGAGAAGTCCATGGGAATGGATGAACTGGAAGGTTTGTGTTGAGTCTCAAAGAAGGTAGAAGTGACAGTTGTTTGTAGTTGAGCTTCGGCGGGTCTAGCGGACTGATCGCAAAGAGATAATATTGACGGAGTTGGTTCTGATGACGAGCATCCCGGCTGATCATCCCAGGCCTCAGATGACAACACATCCTCAAGCGCAATAGAGGGATGATTGTCGGCCAAGAGAGTCTTGAAGAGATGCTCGACGGCCGCCGAGGCATAGACAGGTTGACCGCCGGGCGGAAGCGAATGTAATACAAGCGCCGGTTCAGCAGCCCCGAGCCGATGTAGAAGGATGATGGCGAGACAGCGAAGGTGATTGAGTGGACCGGTAGGCGAGAGTGTGTTATAAACTGACTGGAGCGCAACTTGAGCCCGGTTTGATATAATGTAACGCTGATGGCGGAGGTATAACTGCTGGGCGCGGGTGAGGAAGTCAAGAGACTCGAGCAATCCAAGTAGCCAGCGCGATGAGTCTAGGGATGTAGCCTACGAATTGAGAGTTAATGACCATCATAGATGAGTGAGTTGTATTAGACGAATGGTAAAACAAAGACCGACTGGATGAGAGACTGCACTAGGTAGTCCGTAAAACCAACAATCTGCGAGCCGATCGGCAAGCACTTTGGTGGCTGTTTCACATTCGTGAAGATTCCAGATCCGAAGTAAAGCTGTTCGTGAATTAAATTTTCATGATTTAATGATTTTATGGTCTTAATTTTAATTTGCGAAATACATATTAGAGTCGGGTGCTTACCCTGAGTGGCATGGTCAGCCAGTTGAGTAGGAATGAGACGAGGCGATGAAGGCCGGAGAAGTGAACCTATGCGACAGATTGCAGACCAGGCTGTGATAGTTCGAACTGAGAAGAACGGCTGCCAAACCGGTTGTAGTTGGCTGGTGTTGAAGTTGAAGTCGGGCAGGGTGGGATTCTGAGTTTGATGGGAGGAACCAAAGACAGACATTATGAGAAGTATTAAGATTGTTTTGGATGAAGGAAGATACGATTTATAGACTGATTTGTCTAAATAATGATAAGTAAGTACAAGGATGTAAATCGGATGGAGTGTTTTGTATAATTCACGAAATCAAAGCAAGAAGAAAAAGGGAAAGAAGATGGAAAAGACCAGTTCAAGGTTTTGGAAAGTCTACCTCGACAGGATGTATGCGTCGGTTGGTGATGACATTTGACTTTGTTGAGCACGCTGCCGTGTCCGTCGTTGTTGTTGGCTGAACGTTCGATCGTGAATTAGGGTTAGACCGAGTATGGATAACTGTAAGTATGTAAATCTCACGATTGCCTTTTTCAACCTTCAGCATCAGCCGTTCATCAGCTCATATCCGTATACCGTACATGGATTAGCCGAATCAGTATTCTGACCCTCACCATATCAATCTTCAAGAGCAAGCTTCGACCTTTGGTTCCCAGGGTGCAACCGATCACTGTAATCGATCGAGTCATCACCACCGTCACGGTGAGAATGTAACCATGACGGTGTTGTCCTCATACTTTGTAGTCACCGGTCCGAGTCGTCCAAGATTTAGAGCCTTCGGGCGTCAAAACGACAAGGAACAATCTATGATACACGAGCAATTCAGTGCCCAGGCCACTGCTAAATTTACCAAATTCCGTCGTAAATTCTGACTCAACCTCTCGACCAATCCATTTCACTTCTCGGGGGTTTTTGCATCTATTGGCGACTTGCGTGCCACAAAAGCTAGTTCGATAAGCATACCCTTGAACGTCTTTGAAACGGACCCGGAAAAAAAAAATGATCTGATCCATATTTTCTACTGAAATTCCTGAAGGCTCGGGGATTGTCAAACCTGAATTCAGGACCGATGAGTCGACTGGAAAGAACGCTTTTCGTGATTTACCCAAGAGCCAGGCACGAGAAGTTCAATGATGAACTAATGAGAAAAAGGCTTTCCTTGATACTGGCTTTCAGCTTCACATGATGACAATCACGTCTTGCAGGGCCCAGGATCACCAAACTTCACCAAATCCTCTAGCTCCTCACGACCACCCTTACTGTAATCTGAAGGAAAAGTTGCGAGTAAACGAATTTGAGCTGTGCCAATGGCTGGGGCATCAGGTCAGTACAAAGAGATCCTCGAAGGGCTTGAAGAAGCCTGAGTAATAGCTATGAAGAGACAAACCTCTGCCAATGACAACAGGGACCAGACAGACAGTTTAGAGAAAAAATAGTAGAGGTTCTGAAATAGAGAAAAGTAAGACTAAGAGATGTGTTAAAGAAAGATAGAGACGAGTGAAAGACACTTACAAATTCCTTATTCCGATAAAGAAAAAGGAAGGAATCTATGAAGTGAGGGGGGTACATATATAGTCATCTCGAGCTTCAGAGTTCATTCCCAATTCACAACAAAATTCGCAATCAAAACCCTTCATAAGGGTTTATTTCCAGAGAAATTTCAAAAGACATTCAAGCCGCTTGGCTTATTCCAGACGAAAAAGGAACACTCAAGTCCAAAAGACTTATTCCATGTACACGCTCTCCAGAGAGAATAGGGCCTCAAACCTCGTGGCTTACTCCGGGTGAAAAGACCCCCTCAAGTCTTTGAAAGACTTGTTCCATTCCATGTACACTCACTTAAGTCGTAAGACTTATTCGCAACGCACAGACACGCTTTCAAGTTAAATTGCCTTACATATTGTCGGAGGTCCTTGACGATATGATATGCCAACAAAAATTTATGGTTCAACATTCTTTTCTTTATGAAAAAAAAATGATGCGAGAAGCCAAAAGTGGACAGAGATAGAGAGGGAGGGTAAAAAAGCAATGTTTTCTTATAGCTCATACTCTTCGGATCAGCTTCCAGTATCATGATTGAGTGAACATTCAAGAACCTCGTCATTTCTAGCATTGTAAACCTTTTGGAATCATTGAAAAAGAGAAAAATATTACGACGCAGTCTCTATGTCAACAGAAGTCTCCTTCAGCTCTGGATGGCTTGAATGAAGTCCATGTCATATATATTAAGCAAAGAATGTACATCATAAATACATATTTGAATGAAAGGAAGCTACAAGTCCAAGATATTTAGCGAATCAACTTTGGCTTCGTCACAATGTGAGCACCCCGGTAGATCATACGAGGTGCGAAGGTGATTATGAACATGGCCATTGTAGCCATCTTGTTGACCAACCTTTCCCAGACACTCGTTTGTTTGTCAAATGTTTCGGACTCAAGAGCGTATTGGCGGACCATTGTTCTAGTTTCGCCGTAATGCTATTGGTGATTGAAATAAATTATCAGCACAAAATGAGGACAGAGGTTGATGATATTGAATAAAAAAACTATGATAACAGATATATCTTACTCTGTATATGGCTTGAATAGCGTTCGCGACTCCATCTTCCTGTGATACACATGTCACAATATCAGCATGGCTTATCATTATTTATGGCGGTTGCTGGTTCACCAGCTCACCTGTCTTATCTGCGCTCCAATTGCTCTAGCTCGTTCTATTTGGTCAGGGTCCTGTGTCGCGGTTTTAAGAGCCTTCGCTAATTGATCTGAATCCAACTTCTTCAAACTTGTGCCAACTCCCAATTCTTCCACTCTTCTTGCCCCTGTTTTGTCGCGAATTTACGAAGGACGTTAATATTTTTTTTTGGTCAAACAAATGAGACAAATCCAACTGACAAAAGTTCTGATCGCCTAGAGGTGCGAGGATAATTTCATAAAGGATGGGTTAAAGTAGTTAAAAAGAAGTCAGTTTTTCAATGTTGACATAAGTTAAGAGTTTTATTTACCGAAGAAAGGTTTGATAATCGTCGGAATCCCGGCTGATCCAAAATTTTTTTTTTTTTTTTTTTGAGATTAGCACCTCAAGCTTATTTTAAATCTAGACTTGCAAGATAGAAGTTCAATCGTGGTAGTAAAATACCTCTTAAGCTAGCGCCTGTGGAGCCTGCACCTCCGTGATGCACCGCTGCGTCAATCTCAGAGAAAAGCAAATCGTGTGGGACGGAGTCGACGTGAAACATTTTGTCTGTGAACTGCTTCCTTTGTTCTACCACTTGGTCAGTGCCCTCCGTCCCTCGCCCTGACCAACCTGCTGAGACGACTGCATAGACATCTGCATCTTTCACCGCGTCGACAATGGTCTGGGTCATCTTTGTTGGGTCTTCAACTACGATCTGTAGTGTTTAGAATTTCCAGCATGAGCGGGTGCAAAAAAGAAAGAAAGAAAGAAAGAAAGAAAGAAAAGAAAAGAAACCTGAGTGAAAAGTCCTTTGTCGAACTCAAGATTTCAAACGCACAGATCCAAATCCAATATATACAATCTTTTTTCCTTCCAGCCTCGCCTTTCCGATGAATTCCTTCAGATCGACGGGGAGCCCGACTTTCTCTGGCTCGTCCGCTACGGGATTAGGCTTGTCATTCAAAAACCAGTAACCAGTTATAGACACCGAAGAGTCCCAGTCCTTTGGCTTCTCGACCACAGACGGGCTGAAGTTATACAAGAATGGGTATTTGCGTTTACGGAGTGCTAAGTAAGACAGGCCCTGGAGACCCTTTTCCTTGCGCCAGATGTTGACATGCTTCTTGATCCCAAGCCAAACCCCAAAGTCGAATACCTTGTAACTGAGCCAGAAAATGTTTTTGCTTAATTAATGTAGGCTCTATGGGATTGCTTGAGAGGTGGAGATTACAGTACCTCATCGAATTGTAAAAAGGTATATGACGCAACGATTGAGGTGCAAAAGCATGAGGATATTGACTCGTTTGCGTCCATGGCATAGTGAAAGCTCGGTAATAGGGTATCTGCAAAGCTTCAGCAACATGTGTCCCTACCATTGCACTGGGAGATTCGATCAATACATGCTGATCTTCGAGAGCTGTGTACGACTGTTTAAGCAGGTCCTGGTACCATTCACCGAACTACAAAGTTAAATTTTTGGTCAGGAAGCTTTAGTGTGATCCTTTATCATGCATACCAACCTACTTTCGCAAGACCTTTCACCCAGAAACCGGGCGATAGGACGCCTGTGTAGAGCGCAGCGTGTACATGGATCAGGATCAGCTTCATATTTTTCCAATGACTTTCGCTCATTAAAGTCACTCCTCAAGAATTTGCGATTTGATATTTTCCCTGACCATTTTCAGTGCAGTGCTTGATAAGCTCCACCGGGCTTCCACCTATGCTCACAAATCTGATGCCATGTGATTCAATCCAATTCTTGAATTCGGGGTGAGTGGCAATCGTACACACGTGATTTGCCTCCTGCAGACCTTTGCACAATGCGATGTAGGGTTGAACATCTCCCCTAGATCCGATTGTCAGGCAAGTGATCTTCAGTTGTCCTGGGGATTCAATACGGGTCTCTGGAATGATACTTTCGGTTATACTTTTCTGTTCGGGGAGTAGGGCATAGCTCGTTGATGATAGAGCTTCCTTGCCAGAAGTTTCAGCAGCGAAGGGATTAATAGGGACGGGCTTTGATTGAGTTGGATGGAAAAGAAAAAGAATGATGTATAAAATGAAAGTAGGTTGCATGGTGATGTTCGATAAGATTAGGACAGAATGAATGGGAGGCTAAGACCGAGTTTCGTGCGTTGGTTGCCCATACGAGATCCTCACGTCCCGAGAATTTAGACAATTGTACTTCCGATCGAGGGAACGTGTCAGCGGACTCCTAAGGGGTGTCATGGCGGCGGTACTGGCTCGTTGTGGAAAATAAATGGGTCCTGGGAGCCTGAGACGCCAAAGCAGACAGAGCTCCACAAGGCTCAACATGAGCAGAATGCGCCGATTGTTGAAACAAGATGACCTGAAACCCGCTCCCGGGAGCGTTTCCATCGACTCCACACTTCTCCTCATCAAGCGTTCCAAAAGTGACTAGTAGAACTTGCGCACACTGCCAAGAGATCAAAGTAGAGATCGGCCGTTGACCTTGATATGCCGATTTCCCGTAGTCTACGTGTACGTGAAGCATGCTCTCCATACGGTGACTACTGTAAAAGCCTTGCTTAATAGTGGGGTGGGTTTACCTCATGAAAGACTCCCGTTAGTACCATGCGTTACATGTTTCATATTGAAAGATGTCTGTTATATTAGAGTACTAAATAGTATGACCGTGTTTAGACAGTTGTTGGCGTTGTCAACGAATTCCTCCTCTAAGAAGTTGTTCTGCCTCGATGTGACACGTCTCGGAACAGTAAGTCACGTCGAGCTCCGGGACTGGGAGTATTCGTCATTGGCGACTGGTCTAGTGACTACCCGATGACCGGGTCACCGCACATCTATCCGGTACCGTACGTTTTCCAAATCATCATCGGTCAGTCCTTCCCACGGCCCTTTTGCCCCCTTCATTCATCCACATCTGCCCACCATTTGCCAGCCGTTGCCAGCCGTCGCGCTCTATCCCGCCTTGCTTCAGAAGCGATCCGGATGACCAACCAACAAGTCATAGAACACGTCGTCATCCTGAAAGTATAGAATACCATTAAACAGAATGAAAAATCATTAGAAAAGACATCCCTCTCTCACTCGGTAGTTGTTTCCAACAACGAGACCCTACTGACACCTACAATTAACTTATATATATATATCAGACGCATCCACCCAGAATCAGATAAAGCTGACCGTGAAGATTTTCTTAGGTAGCAAAACTTACGTGCTAAGAGGAAAACAAAAGGACAACTCTGGCTGAAGACTAGAACCATAAACGTCATCTAGATCTTGGGTTTGATCACAAGGATGGTACCTGTGGTATCGAATTTTTGAACAAAAAGGACAAAGGTGTGATTTTCTGGAATCAACTGTTGAGCGGTGGCTTCAATGGTTTTGTTTTTGAGCTTTTATTACATGCAATGTATTGTGTGTAAATTGTTTGACAGTCTGAACGTCCTTCCATCCTTCATCTTACGGTGTTTTTCAAGGACTTTACTTTTTTGAAATAGCCAAGATCATAAAACCTTGATCTTCACCCCTGTTTTTCATGGAGCCTCACCATCACGTTGGACGACCGCCTTCCTTGGCATGGCACAAATTCCACTTCGGAAAGGTTTTTGGGAAGGTTGCGAGGCACGTTGGAGGTAGGTGTGAGGAAGGAAAGAGGTGATAAAGGACCCAAGACAGCCCCCAGGGGGTGTAATTGCAAATGAGCAAGGTGTCCAATATGGACAGAATGAGAATGCGTGGTTGTCACCCGCATAACCCATAATGAAAAAAAAATGACTTACTGCGGGTCATCGGCCCTGGCTATGACCGGTCATAGCGTTGTTCCGAGGTCTGAAATCTTCGGCCGCCGGCGGAACTTGGAGTATCTTGAGAAATTTGCGCCGGTAAGAGCATCTCCAGCCAACGCTGTGGGCCTATAGCGTACAAAAATGACTTTATAGTGTCTCTTTAGAATTAGAACATGAGTTATAACGTCACTTCCATAGCCCTACGCTATAAATGTAACAAACAGGTATGGTTTTGCCTTTCAGCTTCGTTTCTGCCCAATTTGAGCTGGGTCCCAATCATTCTGACCTCGGGGCGCATCCTTGCCCTTCACCAAATCCTCCCTTGCCTCAAATTCACTTCTCCTTGTCTTCCAATGACCATTGTGAGCACCTTGCTTCTGTCTGGCAAGATAGCTTACTAGAGAATGGTGGAAAGAGTTATGGGCACAAAGGCCAAAAAGGAAAATGGGTTCATAGACTATCCCAAATGCCCAGGACTATTCCCTGCAAGCCAGATGGGCACTGGACTGATCTATGCTAACTAGATATCGGTAGTCCAGTGATGACCAGTGCAAATCCTTACCTTGCACTATTGTTGGTCTGTCCCAGCCTCAGGATTTATCCTCTACTTACTATTTCACTCTTGAGAACCCCTCAGCAAGAGAAAATAGCAAGTAGTGAGGAAAGGCTCTAGCTTTGCACCTTTACAGACCACGGAAATAAAGAAACTGATGAATATATAAAAGATAAGGACTTTCTGAAGATGAGAAAGAATCAACAAACTATTTTATAATAGTAATTGACTATGAGTTCTCTAAAATATAGAAAGTCTAGAATATCTTTTTAGTTATTCAGACAGTTGAAGTTTATTTTAATGATGCAGATTCTCCTCCTCCTGTAGCGGAGGTCAGGTCCATCTTTTATATTCTTCTCTGCTATTCTTTATTAGCATACACTCATTACAAGGGAAAATCTGACTATGTCTTGTTATTATTAGTACATAACATCTTGTATGTTATTACAGTTTGAGTTTATGGATTACAGCAGGTTACTCTATATGTAATCATGCTGTAATATGCACTTTTTAATTCAGTTTTACAGTGGATTCTTAATTACAGCTCTCGAAACTGAGCTATGAGGTGTGATAAGAATATAGTTATATTAACATTTGCAGCCCCATGGTACTTCTGAAGTACTCAGGGGCTGACAACCATGCCCTGCTGAAAAAAATGGGGAACTCATCAACATGCTGTTTGCGATGATGATAAAGAGGAGCTGCTTGCTCTTCAAGCAGTCAAAGAACTTCTTGACTCATGCTTGGAGCTGAAGGTCAGTCCCTATTTTGCTCGTGCTTCAGGACCTCAGAATTGTGTCTTTCAAAATAGGGTGGCAGCTGAATGAGCACTTCATCAGTCCTACTTTGCCAACAGACCAAAGTACAATCTCAAAACCTATCAAAGGTGGTAGTGAATGAGGAAGGAAATATTCTTGAATATTGTATCCAAACTTAAATCCCACAATACCTACTTTGTTCAATGCCATGACACATCTGGTATACTTGATGTTTCTGCCCATCACAAAGCCACCATAACCCTCCAAAAACTTGCACTGCCAAGATATTTGTATCAGATGGGCCTATCCGATGTTCTATCACCCCGAGATATGCGATGCAGTGTCAGTAGGATTAGGTGCAATGGAATTACACTGCAATATGGTGTCAGAGCATTAGATACCAATAGTAATTCCATTGCACCTAATCCTACTGACACTGCATTGCATATCTTGGGGTGATAGAACATTGGATAGGCCCATCTGATACAAATATCTTGGCAGTGTTGCTTACAGTGTCCCAGAAGACTCTTTGAACAAGTTGTTCCAGGTGGCTGATTCAATCACCCTTGACTGTTTAGTGAAATTGCTGGAAATTGGTAAAACATGTCAAAATAAATCCTTATTATGTTTTCATATTCCTTACATCCCTTCACCATCCATATTTCATATTCATTTGTATACTTTCCCAAAATTATCTCAAACATGTTTGCTATGGTGATTTGTCTTGTGTACTTGTGTCTCTTTTTGTCAGGTGTGAGTGTCAGCCCCTGAGTACTCAGCAAGTACCATGGGACTGCAAAGGTATTGTAATTATAAGTGTAAACAACTCATAGCTCAGTTTCAAGAGCTATACATGATACAACCTGTTGTAAACCTTAGCCATAAAATGTGAAGGTAATAACATATTCTTACCAAGAGATTTACACATACAAAGTTAGGTTTACCTTCTACTGAGTAAATATGCTCACAGAGAAGGAAGAGTGAAGACTCAGAATATAAAAGGAGGACCAGACCTCCCTGGACACTTTCCCCTCTCTGAAGCATCAATAAAATCACTGCCAAGATATTTGTATCGGGTGGGCCTATCCAATGTTCTATCACCCTGAGATATGCAATGCAGTGTCAGTAGGATTAGGTGCGATGGAATTACACTGCAATATGGTGTCAGAGCATTAGATACCGATAGTAATTCCATCGCACCTAATCCTACTGACACTGCATCGCATATCTTGGGGTGATAGAACATTGGATAGGCCCATCCGATACAAATATCTTGGCAGTGAATAAAACTCAACAGTCTGAATACCTCTCTAGGATATCCTGGACTTTCTTCTTCTGAGATTCTCAGTCACTGGTTAATATACAATTAACCTTGGTGATTTCTTCTCTATTAAAGAAATAGTCTAGTTTCCTTACTGGTCTTCACCAGTTATTTTATTTCATTGTTCATCTCCAAGGTTCATCACTAGCACCTTTCCTCTGTGACCCCCTCTGCTCCATTCTTGCTGAAGGGTTCTCAAGAAGTGTAGCAAGGTGTTAGAGGATAAAAGCTGAGTGTGCCAGCTTCTAGACAGCACAGGATATAAAGGAATTTGTGTGAAGCTCTGCTGATCCTGTGGACATCTAGTTCTTTCCCTAGATAGGATCAGTACTCATCTGGCTCTCAGGAGAGGTTCCTGAGGCATTTGAGCTGCAGAGGAATCCATTTCCAACCTTTGGCCTTTGTGCCCACACTTTTTCCTTGAACAGTAGTGAGGTCACTTGCCAGACAGAAGCAAGTGGCTCACAGTGAGCTTCTTTGCTCCATTCAATGCAAGGAGAATTACATCAAATAGAAGTAGGTAACAAATCAAGATTATAACTTCTTTTGATCTTGAAATTTAGAGTCAGTCTTCATCAGATTTTACTCATTAAAAATACATCAAAAGTAAGATAGAAGCATACATGTAGCAATACCCCTTTTTTTTCCTTCCTATTTTTATCATGTACTTTTTTTATTTTTTATGCAGGGCTATACACTAGGCAGGGTGAAATTCTGTCATCAATAGATTACCTTATGTTTACTTTTGATCAAAATGTAAAGAAAAGTGTTCATTGAAGGTCAATTGGTAGTGAATGTAAGATCAATTGTAATCAGAGTGTCAGCCCTGAGGACTGCAGAACAGTCCCATGGACTAAAACAAGACAACATACATATGTAGAAACATATTGTAACATATGAATTACATGTGGGATATGTAAATTACATATGTTAAAACATAATGAAACATATATACCACAGTGTTACATTAGAACTGTCAGACATGAGGATGGTGTAACAGTCCCAAGGATTGAAACCAGACATGTACATATATGGAGACATAATGTAACATGTGCATTACATATGTAATAGGTGTTACAAGTGTGACAAGTAAGAATGTATGAAGAAGCAGAGCATAACATATGTATTACATATGTAATCAGTAAGTGTAACAATGGAATCACATCTCAGGCTCAGTCTCAAGAGTCATAAGCATAGTGTACTTATGATAGGAGCCAAATAACAGGTCCTGTCAGAAGAGTAACCAACCACAGGTAGGCCCACATAGCCCTGTAGAAGCATGAGCCTAAACCACAAGTCAGCCCATAGCACTGCCAAGATATTTGTATTGGATGGGCCTATCCGATGTTCTATCACCCCAAGATATGCGATGCAGTCACTGCCAAGATATTTGTATCGGATGGGCCTATCCGATGTTCTATCACCCCAAGATATGCGATGCAGTCACTGCCAAGATATTTGTATCGGATGGGCCTATCCGATGTTCTATCACCCCAAGATATGCGATGCAGTGTCAGTAGGATTAGGTGCGATGGAATTACTATCGGTATCTAATGCTCTGACACCATATTGCAGTGTAATTCCATCGCACCTAATCCTACTGACACTGCATCGCATATCTCGGGGTGATAGAACATCAGATAGGCCCATCCGATACAAATATCTTGGCAGTGCATCAGATAGGCCCATCCGATACCAATATCTTGGCAGTGTAGTCTAAAAGTAAAGTGGAGGGAACCTGAAAGGTATATAAACCCCCTCCCTCCTTCTCAGGAGTTGTTCCCTCCCCTCACCTTTTACCACAACCACCTGAATTACCCAACAGCACATATTTGAGGATACTTATAATAAAAGTCATCTGCTCAATAGTGCACAGGGTTATAGGTATGAGTAACTAGAGGTCAATAGCCAGGTTAGTAAACCTCAAAGTCTTGTAGACCCTTTGTCAGTGAGGACTCACAAAGGCAGAGATAAATAACATAAAGCAGAAAAAGAGCCCCTGCTTAAAAGAATAAGGATTGGAGCTAGGCAGTTGTTGTGCTCAACTGTAGCTCTCCTTAACCATCAGCCCAGTCCAAGAAGGACTAGTCCTCTTTAAATCCTCTCATCAGAGGTCATCTAACTGTAGTCTACACTTGGGTGTGACCAGTGTAGACTGAAATTAAAGCTAGGAAGGGGCCTAACAGGAGCCACTCCCTGACACAGAGAGATAGACTGCTTTGTGGTTTCAGTAATTGATTCTGACTGTTTGGACTAAAAAACAAAAAACATGGAGGTAGGGAGGTTTTGGTTTGATGATTTGGAGATTGAAGTTATTGACTAAAGCTAAATAAAATGAAATTCTAGCTGGAGGATCCTGATCTGGAACTTGGAGAGGCTCATTTACTCCTTGCCATTATAATTGGAACTCTATTTGTTTCAACCCAACTTTTACACCTTTCACTACACCACTCTGCACTGCCAAGATATTTGTATCAGATGGGCCTATCCAATGTTCTATCACCCCAAGATATGTGATGCAGTGTCAGTAGGATTAGGTGCGATGGAATTACTATTGGTATCTAATGCTCCGACACCATATTGCAGTGTAATTCCATCGCACCTAATCCTACTGACACTGCATCGCATATCTCAGGGTGATAGAACATCGGATAGGCCCATCTGATACAAATATCTTGGCAGTGCTGACACCACATCCATTTGCTTATGAAAACTCCAGTGGTATTAGAATTCAACAACCCTTCAATTTTTTCTTTCACTTGATTCCCAGATATCATCCTCAAAAATGTATTCTTGCTTCCTTGACCCCCACATTGTTTATCCAATTATTGAATCAAGGCCTTGAATGTGACATGAGTTGGTAAAAAAATTGCAATCATATTGCATGTGAGCCTGACTTGTGGAAAGCTCTTTACTACATTTCAGGATTACTAAAATGGTTTATTCCTTCTACTGAATTCATGTCCCAAATATAATGCAGGATAATTTTTTTACAAGTTGAAAACTTTGAGAATGATAGGATCTTTACTGATGCTTGCAAATAAGAGGGTAGAGATGGATATAGGAAGTAGTCAAAGAACTCACATATCTAGATGCCATATTTGGGCAAAGTGCTCAGTGAGATTGTGAGCAGCAAGAAAGTTAGTTATAATTGTGCAGTAAAAATGGCTAGAGGTTTCTTACTACCTTTTGTGTGCAAAGTGGGTGTATTTGAAAGAACACATACTTTTTTGTTCAGCAAAAAATTCCATATATATCTGTATCTGTCCAACAGACATATAGATATATATCTGTTACATATATATCTGTATCTGTCCAACAGACATATAGATATATATCTGTTACATATATATATGGCTTGAGCCTTTGGCAAAGGTTGGATATATAATACTGGATTTGCATAAAACAATGTCCAGAAAAAAAAAGTGTGTGAGGTTTCAACCCACTTTTGAGACAAAACCTAGTGAGCCAATACTTAAACTCAAGTACTTGAAGTACTGCTTTGAGTTCTCCCTCACCATCACCCTCCCCTCCAAATGGTTCAATCCCTTTGACTCAACCTGGTCCAGCTCTCTCCCATCCATCATGGGTTATGTGTTTTACAGTGCCAAGACCAAGCACTGCCAACAAAGACATTTAGGACAAGCTTGTCCTAGATTTCCTTGGACAGGCTTTGCCCTAGTTTTTCCTTGTCCAAACAAGGAACATCTAGAACAACTCTGGTCCTAGGACTTCTAGAACAACCATGTCCTAGTAGTTTCTGCTGGCAGTGGAAGTAGCACTGCCAACAAAGACATTTAGGACAAGCTTGTCCTAGATTTCCTTGGACAGGCTTTGCCCTAGTTTTTCCTTGTCCAAACAAGGAACATCTAGAACAACTCTGGTCCTAGGACTTCTAGAACAACCATGTCCTAGTAGTTTCTGCTGGCAGTGAAGCACTGCCAAGATATTTGTATCGGATGGGCCTATCTGATGTTCTATCACCCCGAGATATGCAATGCAGTGTCAGTAGGATTAGGTGCGATGGAATTACTATTGGTATCTAATGCTCTGACACCATATTGCAGTGTAATTCCATCGCACCTAATCCTACTGACACTGCATCGCATATCTTGGGGTGATAGAACATCGGATAGGCCCATCCGATACAAATATCTTGGCAGTGAAGGTGCTGTCCTGCTGATCTGCAACAGCAAGACTGACATTGAGGTCCACACAGCCATGGCAGATAACCCATGCAACATAACAATTAACCATTGCACTGCCAATATATTTTCATCACATGGAAGCTTGCTATGTAACATAGCATGTCTTTATGTGATACTATGGACCATTTTTCAAGGTCCCTACCTTGGAAACACTGCCAGCAAAAATTACTCGGACAAGGCTGTCCAAGGTGTTCTTGGACAGTGAAGTCCAAGTTGATCTCGGACTGTGGTTGACCAAGATCAACTCAGACTTCACTTTCTGAGAACACCTTGGACAGCCTTGTCTGAGTAATTTTTGCTGGCGGTGAAAATAGACCTATTGCATCACATTTTGGCCTGCTATGTGACATAGCATGCCTCTATGCGATGCAATTTTCTTGGCAGTGTTGGGGAGCACTTTATGAGAGAACTAGGCAAGTCATTCAAGATCCAGCTGAGTCCAATTGTTATCACTGCCAGCAAAAATTACTTGGACAAGGCTGTCCAAGGTGTTCTTGGACAGTGAAGTTTGAGTTGATCTTGGACTGTGGTTGACCAAGATTTTCTCATCTCGGTGTGCTCAGACTACTGCTGACCGAGATGAGAAAATCTCGATCAACCACAGTCCGAGATCAACTCAGACTTCACTGTCCGAGAACACCTCGGACAGCCTTGTCTGAGTAATTTTTGCTGGTGGTGTATGAGCCCTGGGGATGGACCATGGGAGGACAAGTATGTCACATGTACATGTCATGGGTTGTATACTTCAGGCCATGAGGGAGGGCCACATTGTTTCTCTTCTCCCTCACACTGCAATCTCAATTTTAGCTTGCTGTCTATGGAGGCACTTCATAGGCCTCATCACTTCTCTGTCTTAGACCTTGCCAACTAGCAAGTCTTAATACCAATCAACAAGGGAGACCTACCTTTTTCTGTGATGAAGATTGAGAATTGATCTGTGCACTGGTGGCTGAAAAACCAATGCTCTTCCTAGATAAGATATGGGAAGCAATCTACAACAAGATTGGTCTCTTGCCCAGTCTTGAAACGGTCCACCTGGAACTCACCAATCACCTAGAAATCACATGTAAGAAGGCTCAAACTTCCAACATCCACAAAGATTTTTATCAAAGAGCCCTATATGAAGCTTTAGTTCAATACATCCCAGCAGAGATGTTTGTATTCACTGGTAGATGAACTTTCTATTACTCTATTCTTTCTTTACTTTCCTGCCCATGCTTGGATCAGACATACTGACATTGATGATGATCAGATGAGAGCACTATTTGTGAGCATGATCTCATTTGAGTCTATGTTTGATCACCCACAAACACTGCCAAGATATTTGTATCGGATGGGCCTATCCGATGTTCTATCACCCCAAGATATGCGATGCAGGTGTCAGTAGGATTAGGTGCGATGGAATTACTATTGGTATCTAATGCTCTGACACCATATTGCAGTGTAATTCCATCGCACCTAATCCTACTGACACTGCATCGCATATCTTGGGGTAATAGAACATCGGATAGGCCCATCCGATACAAATATCTTGGCAGTGAGTTGGATTGATTTCTTCATTGCCAGACTGGGATCCAGATGTATCTGGAAGTGCTGTAGCCATGGTTTCTTGGCCTCAAAGGGATGGGAGAGAGCTGGACTGGGTTGAGTTGAAGGGATTGAACCATTTGGAGGGGAGGGTGATTGTGAGGGGTAGACTTCTGTTAGGTCTACCTCAACACTTGGTAAAAAGGTTAGGTTCAAAGAATTAGTCTGTGAGAGGAGAAACTTGCACAGACTACAGTTAGTTGACCTCTTAGAAGAGGGTTTAGGGTATAGGTTAGGCAATGAGAATCTTCTTTGATTCTCCTGGTCAAGTGAAAGCTTGCTTCAGCTTTCTTGGTCAATTTTGTGGAACCTTGTGAACACAGTAGTCACCCTAGCTCAGTTTGGTTTAACCTCTTGTCACTGTTTATCTTAAAGAACTCTCCCCAGAGTCTTCAAGGCAAATAGTACAATCTGTGAGGAAGGACCAAGGCCTTGTTCAAAGTAGACAAAGAGAAAGAGTAAACAGAGAAAGATTCTCAGAGGGATGAAGCACTATACTACTCTTGTAGTAAATGCCAGATATCCCAGTAGAGGAGAATCTTTGATATTCTTTTTAAAGGTGTAAATTTGAATGTGGGAGAAAGGGGGAAAGGGGGGGGGGGAGGGATCTGAGAGGGGTTTATATACCTTTCAGATCCTCAGTAGAAAGATTGCCCTTTCTCCTATCTTTATATTGTGCTAGCACAGCCTCATTGTTTACTTATTTCTTTTTATAGTGTTTCAGGTTAACACAGCCTCATTGTTTACTATTTCCATTTATAGTTTTCAGGCTATGTCTGTATCTATATCCTACCTTATGTTTACTTAAATTACTTATGTAACTTACATATGGGCTCTTGACACTGAGCCCTGAGTTGTAGTTTAACCTAACATACCTATGTTTACACATATGTCATTTACTGTAATTGTTACACTATATGTAACATATGGAGACAGTCTTATGGGACTGCTGTGCAGTCCTCAGGGCTGACAGTGATGGGTGCCGGTGAGGGAGAACTCAAAGCAGTACTTCAAGTACTCAAGTTTGAGTATTGGTTCACTAGGTTTTGGCTCAAAAGTGGGTTTAAACCTCACACTTTTTTTTTTCCGGACATTGTTTTATGCAAATCCAGTATAACAACTGGATATACTGGGTGATGGTGGGTCTCAGGAATTGGGATAGACCTGGTGACCATGCATTGGTGTCTTTCACAAGACCGGTGCTGACCACCATTGATCCACCCACCCAATAACATCCAATCTGACCTCTGTTCTTTCCTCCCTGGTGCGTTACACCAAACACCCCTCTCCAAACTCAATTGAATCAACAATCAGTCCGCCTTCACTCACTCAAAGTCCAAGTGGGGAGTGGAATAGCGGGGTCGAGGTTGAGGTTGAGGGAATGAGGTAGTGGGATTGTGGCCGAGGTCCAGGGAGTGGATGTGCCGGAAGGTGAATGAGGGCAGGTTCTCCAAAGGTATTGGGAGAGATATATTCTATATGTAAAAGTGAATATATGTCTACTTTTACCTGTTATCTGGACATATTGTCCAAAATTTGGTTTACTGAAGGCCAATCTCCGAGACATATATAGCTGTATGTCTAAATTACATGTATCACTGCCAAGATATTTGTATGGGATGGGCCTATCCGATGTTCTATCACCCCGAGATATGCGATGCAGTGTCAGTAGGATTAGGTGCGATGGAATTACA
>MU167285.1:97851-109720 GCA_015951145.1 Cronartium quercuum f. sp. fusiforme G11 | reverse complement strand
CATTGATAGACGTTTGCTGAGAGTCGAAACATTCTGTTCTGGGAAGTAAAATGTTTGGTTTGAGGGTGTCGATGTATTGATACCGGAGCTGTGCAACATATAGGTGACGCCGCACAAAGGCTGCTGACGCCGAACAAGGGCTGCTGACGCTGCAAAATGTTACAGTACTGTACAGCGGTCACACTGTAACGTCCGCGCGACGTAACATTGTTACGTCAGCACCTTGCCCGCGGTGAGATGACTACAAGCTCAGAGGAAGAAAGCGGTATACTTTCAGCACTCTGGTGGGGCACAGCAAGTGACAAGATCACTTGTCCACACCGGTCGGTCATCACAGTGCCATCTTGCTGTCCATTCTCAATACCGTGTCCTCGTTCTTGAGTTTTGATTGATATATTGAAAATTACCCCGCATTTCAATATCATCCGAGTCTGGGCACGTCCATTAATCCGAATAAAGATTGTCATTGAATCGTATCCTAAGCGTGACAAACAGTACATTAAGTAAGTAAGTATGTACATGGGTCAGACGCCCTTTCATCAGCTGACCTCCCACACTCAATAAGTACATACTGTACTTGAACAAACCCGAGCTGGTTTGAATTTGAATTTGCGCGGTTCAAATCTTTTCGTTCAGCAAGACTACTACACTACAGTACTTATGTATACTGTGGCACTATCACGACTGCGGCTAAAGCAAGCAGGCCTCCCATAGTATGGAACAAGGGCGGGGTTCGACCTGATTTGTATACTGTACATTATCTACGTATTTGTAAGGCTGAAGGAACATGCCAATGACTCAAGTATGTACTTACGATGGCCAAGTTGGTTGACGGACCGGTGTTGATGCAGGATGGTCCGAGTGAACAGGTAGACTAAGGTCACGCGCTATCCAAGAGCCAGTCGAAGTCAGATCTTTGCGGGATGATTGACTTTTAAGTTGATCGTATAAGATAGGAGATCAGTACTCAAACCTCAACTTACTTGCTCATCAATTCTTCTTCCCTCGCGCTCTTTACCATCCGCTCAGTGCGTATTGCCTACCTACGCTTTCACTCACACGGCTTTACTCATCACATCCATCCTACACTTTCAAGTTTTCTTTGTGGGTGTTTTAAGTAATTTGATTCCAGTCCATTTACTCTTATCACTCACTTCAGTATCTATCACCAGCAGCAGCTTCAAGTCAGAAGGTAAAAAAACATCGAGACTGCCAAATCGCCGAGCAAGCCTATCAGATGTACGTTTTACTACAGGCAACAATATTTGCGTTCCTTTCAAGTTGCGGTTCTCTTTTTCACCGTCTTCTTTCCCACCCCTGACGTTCGACCGGCCCTTTTCAAAATAATTGACGTTCATCTCAGCTGGAATATGCGACTGACACCTCTCATCCTACCCCCAAATTCCAAATTTCACATCGTTGCTCGCCTTCTAACTGCTAGATATTCACAACGCTGTCCATCGGGAAAGAGCTGCAAAATCAATTAGAATCAATTTTGAGTTATCCCGGTTCGTATCCTAGTTCAGTGACCAGTCAAGTCTTTTGGTTCCTCATAAAAACCCACCCCAGATATATATACCTCAGCGTCGTTAAGCGTGTCAGGATCTGATAATTTCCTCTACGCGCTGTGCTGCATCTATACATTGAATTCCGCTTCCATCTCGCCCATTCTGCCTTTTTTTTGTGTGCCAAAGACCGTCACTGAGCTTGGATTTCTTAATTAATTTTCTTCTACATTTATCGCACAGTTTCCTCCTCTGGTCTTCAAAAGTAAAGTGGATTTCGTCACCGATACTCTTCTACCAACCCGCGACAGCCTGGTCTAACTTTCGCTTCCCTCCCAGTCACTTTGTTTACAGCACCCTCATCTCTCAGTTCACCTTAATTACCGCGACTTCACGTTTTCACTATGGTTGGAATGATCAAAAATATCGTGGCAAATCTTCCCAGGCTTCCTACCAAAGAAGAACGACTGGCCAACAAAGCTGAATCGCCATGGACCATTTGCCGCAGGCTTTCGTGCATGCATTGGTTTTACTGTGAGTGTCTATTGAATGGGCGGCACATAATCATGAATGTCTATGAACCACAAGCAGCTCGTTAAATGATAGGCAATTTAGAAAGGCTGACATGCCCACATAACATTCGTCAGTTTTCGTGGGCTTTTCGGCATGGGTCATGGATGCCTTCGACTTCTTCGCCGTGTCGGTAACACTGACGCGTCTGAGAGCTCAATTCGAAGGCCGATCGATCAATGACCTCTCCACCGCCATCACCCTCACCCTCCTCTTTAGGTCGGTGGGCGCGATCAGCTTCGGGATTGTCACTGACCGTTATGGGCGTCGGTGGCCGCTAGCTTTCAACCTTATCTGCATATCTCTTCTCGCGCTTGGAACGGGCTTGGTGCAAACCTATTCACAGTTCTTGACGGTCAGGGCGTTGTTTGGGATAATGATGGGAGGAATTTACGGTATGGCTGCTGGTTAGTTTCGTATCTCCCACCCCCATGTATGAGCTTCGGCCCTCGAAATCGTCAATCTACATCAGCTGAGATCATTTGTGTCCATTTTATGATAGCTACCGCACTGGAGAATTTACCCAGTGCTGCCCGTGGACTGTTCTCTGGCTTTCTGCAGGTCTGTTTAGCCCATTTTTCGACCAGATGTGTTCGAACAAGGAAAATTCATTTGGTCTTAAATATAGCAAGGATATGCAGTGGGATACCTCATCGCGGCATCCACCAACCTCTCTTTAGTGGACCATACACACAACTGGCGCTCAATCTTCTACCTCGGCGCCGGTCTATCTTTCTTCATCGCTATCCTCCGAATACTTTGCCCCGAATCAAAATTGTTTCAGAAGGCACGCGAAGAGGCCCTCAAGCACCCGGACCCAACCGGCCGTTCGGCCTCAACCATCTATTTCCAATCTCTCAAGACCGCTCTCAAACTGCATTGGCGGAGATTTGTGTTCGCGGTCATGCTTATGACTGGTCAGTCTCTTGCTCTCTGTCTTCATCCGTATTAACATTTTCATATCTGAGATGTTAATGCGCTTAATTGAATCTGGTGTGATTGTAATCACAGGTTTCAACTTTTTCTCCCATGGCTCTCAAGGTACGAATTTTCAAGCTCTTGAGTTCCCCCATCTAGGAAAGATCTAACTGGCTGCGGACACTGATGCTCTTTCTTCAGATCTTTATCCTACATATGCACAGGTTACTAAAGGTATGTCTATACACGACTCCTCACTGCTTACTATCATCGGTGAGTCTTTTGTATCACTTTTTCCACCTTCGCGAATCCTTTGCTTACACCAAACCTATTGGAAGGTAATTGCGGAGCTATTGCTGGAGGGTCGATGGCCGGATGGCTATCACAGTTCCTCGGCCGTCGTCTCACCATCATCCTCATGGCTCTCTGGGCCGCTTGCTTCATCCCGCTTTGGATTCTGCCTAACACTTTCGCTGGACTTGCGGCTGGAGCTTTCTTTCTTCAATTCGGGGTTCAAGGCGCTTGGGGTTCGTCATATATTTATACATATATTTGGTCCTACATTTAGCGAACTAGCGGATTTTTGTTGACTTGACTGTTCTGGGTCGTTGCGGGTGGCAAATAGGTGTGATACCAATTTATCTAAGCGAGATTTCTCCGCCAGCTTTTCGAGCGATTTTCACTGGATTGACCTATCAGCTAGGTAAGCCCCACAACACAGCTTATTCCCTGTACCCAACGCAAAAACATCGGATGGTACTGAATTCCTACTTCGTGACTATGACTAACAGGCAACATGGTCAGCTCTGCCTCACCCCAGATTGAAGCCCGAGCCGGAGATTCCCATAAGATAACCAATTCATCGGGAACTATTGACGATTACGCCTTCGTTCAAGGAGTACTCATCGGAGTGGTTGCAGGATACATCATCATCCTCATCTCTCTAGGCCAGGAGTACCGAGGAAGAAAGTTTGAGGAAGAACCAACGGCAATTGAAACTCACAATGTGAATGAAACAACGCCATCAGCAACAAGCGGGCCTGATTTAAAATTGGAGGAGGTGAAGGAGAAAGAAGTGGTGTGATCATCAGACTTGAGGGTGTGATTTGTGGTTTCTGTATCTTGAAAATTCAATCGCGTGCGTTTGGTCTTGATTTTCTTCTTCAATGTGGCTTTTCTTCTTGACATTTGGGTTGAAGTCATATCATAGTATTCCTCAAAAGAAACAAAAAATAATAATAAAAAATTCTCTCACGGCTTTCCTTTTGTAAATATTCGTTTTCAAATTCTGTCTCCTTGTATTAAAATGATGTAAGTATTCATGTACTTAGATTATGATGTGGTGGTGTGGTAAGTTCTTGGTTGTATGATTTGTAAACTTTTAGTAGGTGCATGGATTGGAAAAATCTAATATTTTTACCGTCTTCGCTAGTACTTCTGCTGTGATTTCCCCCTAGAGAGGTGTCATCATCATTCCTTCACTCTTGTTGTTGAGCACCAACCATCAGACCAATCGCATGGGTTGGTATATGTATCACCAAGACAGGGTTCAGGTGTGAGACCACATTTAGAGGTGGACTAAGATCGACGAATGTGAGAGGAGACAAGGAAGAATAGTGAGAATGCAACCACCAAGATAGGTCTGAATAGTTTCGTAGGCCTAGATTACCCATCTAGGGTCTAAAGCGTTGGTGTAAGTAAAAAAGCTTTACGTTGGATCTCAATTATGAACGAAAGCATGAGTACAGACACACCTGATGGTGGTTTTTTTTTATTTTTTTATTTTTTTTTTACGTGTGGTTTTGTATTACGTAACACACCATGTGAGAGACCAGTGTACAACGTAGTTCAAGAAAAATGTCTAGACTAACAACTTCGTAGAGGACAAAGATTTGCGATTTGGACAGAAATATACCAACCGTAGAGCCATTTAAGAGAAACGAAAAGGTCCCCTCCCCCTGCTAAAATATATAAGATCAAACCCAAGTGATGCACAATGAAGGAGATTAGCAATCAGATAGTGGGCTTATTTCCCCTCTTGTTCCTCCTCCGGTAAATAAGAACACAGATAATCAAATCTACCCGTCTCCAGTATAAATTGAGCTAAGAACGAAAACACTCTCGGGTTGTCCAGTATGGTGTCGACCTTATTCACGTTTGTTCGTAGTTTTTCGGTTTTCACTTTCAATCGAAGATGGTAGATGAATGAAGAAGGTGATGATGGGCGAGTAAAAAATAGCGAGAACGAATTGTTGAGATTCAATTGACAGATAGTATGCTTGTTGCAGGCATATTCCCCCAACTAGAATATGCTTCTATAAGTATCACCCTAACTCAACTTCACTTAAATAGTCCTATTCATCTGCAGCTGTTGCACTAAACCCTCTCATGACATCAAATTTGATCTAATGCAACCTGGGTTTCCACACTCATGCCCAATTAGGGCATCACCAGCTAGTGATTCATCAAAATCACTAACTTGTGCATCAGATTTGATGAGAGCCTAGTGATTCACCTACTAGTGATCCTCTTGCAACCCATACCCAGACACACCCTTGACCACCCTTGGACGCACCTTTGACCTCACTCAGATATACCCTTGACCACCTCTACCCCTTCACTCACTCAATCCCACCTCACTCCAGCCTTGATTGCTCTTCCCTTGATCACTCTGCCCTTGATCCCCACATTCCATGTTCACTCCCTATCAAGCCTGACTGATCCCTAGACCAATAGCTTGAACAAAGCAATACATTTATTATCTCAAACATAATGGGATGAAAATATCTGATTGACTGTTTTCTATCAAGATTCACAAAAACACCAATCTGGATGTAGTAGATCACTTGATTTAGAGTAGTGGTTTGAGGATTGTATTTTTTAGTTATTCAACTGTGAAGTCACACCCTCAGGTGATTACTTGTCTGAAAGTCCTTGACTGGATGCCATTTTGTTGGTTATGAAAATGACAAAGTTTTGTACATAGTGTGGTGTAGTGCTCATTACCACAAGTGTAGAAAATTTGCAATGTGTACCACCAAAGTTACACTAGCAGGGGTTTGGTGATCATGAGTGTGAAAAGCTGGGTTTCACCAGCTGGTGACTCTTTAGTGTAGCACCATGTAGTGTAAAATTGGTGAAAAATTAATGCAATGGTTGCAGATGCTCTTACCTGTCTCCTCTCTTCATCTGCTGAATTAGAGATATCTATATCACTCAGTCTTAGATCAAGCCTGACCCCTTTTCTTTTGTATCCATTACACTAGTGACCCCCTGTAAGGGACCAAAAGGGACCCTTTGCTGAAACAGGCTATGACTCTCAGGATCTAGGAAAGACTATGTTTCTAGAACCCAACATAAATTATATTACCAACTAGCTAGCTCTAGCTCAGTGGAAGAGGATGATCAGTGAGAGATCAGTCCAGGAACTCTACTGAGCTAGGGAAGTGAGTAAGGGGGAGGTAGATATATACTGGTGTCTGCTGTGTGTACTGTTACAATCCATATAGGTCATGAAGTCCCTGTAGGGCTTCACACCCCCCTGTTTGAAGACTTTCACTGTCAGCCCTGAGCATCAGAATACCATGGACTAACAAGCAAAATACAACTCACACTCAGTTTCAAGAGTAACAAAAAATTAGTGTACTTACCAACTGAGCTTTATTGTTTCATAAATGAATCCTACATGTAAAATAACATACAGTTACTCTTTACACCTTTTACAAAAGAGGCATAATTCATACTGTAACACACATGTAAATATATTACACTAACTAGTACACTTTTTACTGTCATGTAAACTGAGAGTCATTATTTCAGAAATGAATTCCACATGGAAAATAAGATATAGTTACTCTTTACACCTTTTACAAAAGAGTTGTAATTCATACTGTAACACATGTGTAAATTTGTTACACTAGCCAGTACACATGTTACTGTTATGCAATAAGTGCAATATAATTGTATATCTGGATTCTACAGATAAGATAACCTATAGCCTTATTTTAGAGTTAAGTAATAACTGTAGTACTTATGCAGTTATAACACAAACAAGATATCTCAAGTATGACAGCTAGACAGCTTCTCACTCAAGTAGCTAGTACAGTTTGTGAGATGAAATTGAAATAATGACATTTCTATTAACTGATCACATAATTTTCTTTGAGAAAACATGCTCAATTCTACTGTAGCTCCATTATTGACACTTGTACTACAGTACTGACACAGTCACCACCAGCAAAAATTACTCGGACAAGGCTGTCCAAGGTGTTCTTGGACAGTGAAGTCCGAGTTGATCTCGGACCATGGTTGACCGAGATTTTCTCATCTTGGTGTGCTCGGACTACCGCTGACCAAGATGAGAAAATCTTGGTCAACCATGGTCCAAGATCAACTCGGACTTCACTGTCTGAGAACACCTCAGACAGCCTTGTCCGAGTAATTTTTCTTGGTGGTGAGTTTCTCACAGTTCCTCAAGTAAATTTGATAATTACACATAGTTGATTAACTGACAGGTGAATTAATCAATTAAATGAATGAACAGCCTCCCCATGAGAACCATTCCTATGAATCTGTTTGAAATAACTTATTTTACAATCAGTTGCATTATTAACTCCAGGTATAAACTTGTCAGCCCTGAGGACTAACTGGTAGTCCCACAGGCTAGAAAACAATATGATTACATATAGTAACCATATGTAATTCAATAAAAGAACACATGTAAAAACAAAATGTACATGAATAAAGTGATGCTGTCTAGATGTAACATATCAAGTTACATATGAGGGACATATGTAATACATCAAATTACATATGGTAGAAACATTTAACATAGAAGGTTACATATGATGAATATATGTAATGTATCAAGTAAATATGTAACAATAAATAATCACAACTCAGGCTCAGTGTCAAGAGCCATTCACAGGTACACTTACAGCAAGGCCTATGTATTAGTCCTTGTAACTAGTACATGAACCACAACTTGGCCCAGCATGACCAGAACTAAATAGCTGGACTATGATATCCTTGTATTGAGAGATCAAAGGAAGAACAGGTATATAAACCCTGCCTCCTTGAGCAAGAAGCTCTTTTATTCCCTCAACCTTTTTACCACACACCAAACTGAATAACACACTGACAGAAAACAGGGGTTGAACTGTTCAGTTCAATCCAAGTGTTATGTTTAACACTACTTGAGATCCTCACCTTGACCAATTACAAGAAAGAAAGGTAATTGACAAGGAAAGAGAAAAAGGATCTCAAGGTGGTCTGTTTCTGTCAGGTATATAGAGTGGGAGCCAGCACACTAGGTTTAAAACAGTGAGAGATAAGAGATGACTAGGGTTTTGTGTAATTTAGACTTGTGCATGGATATGTCATCCCGGGGATACTTCCTGCTCCTGTATGTGAAATGAAAGATTACTTAACAGAAATAATAGATAATAAAAAAGAGGGTTGTTATAGGAAAAGAAAGAAATAACAGAAATATGGTCAAATTTCTACATCCCCCCATTCCAGTACAACCTATTTTAGCCCATTTGCAGTTAGTGCTTTTTCCAATAGAATGCAGCCTAGTGGCTTGGTTAAGAAATTGGCCAACATCTCCTCAGTCGGTATGTGTCTTATATCCAGTAAGCCAGCTTGATACTGGTTTTGGATGAAATGGTATCAGTGGTCTATGTGTTTAGATCTCTTCTTGACACTGCCAAGATATTTGTATTGGATGGGCCTATCCAATGTTCTATCACCCCGAGATATGTGATGCAGTGTCAGTAGGATTAGGTGCGATGGAATTACACTGCAATATGGTGTCAGAGCATTAGATACCAATAGTAATTCCATCGCACCTAATCCTACTGACACTGCATCACATATCTTGGGGTGATAGAACATTGGATAGGCCCATCCGATACAAATATCTTGGCAGTGTGATTGCATCCTCCATCATTATCAAGATGGCTGAGGTGCTGTCCAGGAAAAGTGGTGTCGGCACGATTGGCGGCTGGTGTATGTCATAGAGAAAGGCTCGGATCCATGCGAGGTGTCTTGAGGCATCGGAGGCAGCCATGTATTCTGATTCTGATGTTGATAATGCGACCACTGATTGACGTTGGCTCATCCAACTTATCATCCCCCCATTTATACGCACTAAATAACCTAACACAGACTTTCTGGTTTCAGGGCATTGAGAGAAATCGGCATCTGAATATACCTGCAAGGTTTCAAGTGATGGAGTTGGAGAAGCAGTGTATGTAATAGCAATATAGAGGGACCCCTTGAGATACCAAAGAACATGCTTTGCCAATAAAAAGTGTGTAGCTGTCCAGGCATTACCAAATGTTGACAGCTGAGAAACTGCATGAGAGATGTCTGGTCGAGTCAAGTTTGATATCCATTGCAAACAGCCAATTAATTGTTGGTATGGTAAATCCTTTGTGGTGCTAATTTCCTCTGACGTGCCGGAGATAAGAGTTGTTGATACTGGAAAAGGTGTTTTGGAGGGGTTACAGTTTGTCATAGCAAAATGATCAAGTATATTTTCTATGTAGTGAGACTGTGATAACGAGAAAAACTTTCTATCCATATCATATGTAACTTTCATACCTAAATATAGTGTTGGTTGTTTGGTCCATTTTACTGAAAATCTTCTGTCTAGGAAACTCCTGAAATCAGTCATGAGCACAATTGAGGAGCAGAAAACCAAGGAGTCATCCACATGTAGATGAATTAGGAGAGAGCCACGTTTATCCTTCAAGACATAAACTGCTGGGTCAGTTGGAGTAGGTTTCAGATCAAAAGAAGCAATACCCGTTTCAAACTTTTGTTGCCAGCACCTTGTGCCTTGCCTGGAGCCGTAGAGTGAACGATTTAGGAGCCAGACTTTTTGAGGCATGTCCAGGTGAATAAAGCCCCTAACTTGTTTACAGTAAACCTTTTCCACCATGTCTCCATTTAAAAAGGCTGTTTTGATGTCAAACTGAAGTACATGCCATTTCTCCAATGGTGTAATCACCATAAGTATTCTCATCAAGTCCGCTCATCCTACAGATGCATATGTGTCAAGGAAATCTACTCCATATATTTTGTGATTTCCAAAAATTACATATTGGGCTTTGTATTTCACTATTCAATGATGTTCGTCTCTTTTTCTGCTGAAAATCCACATACCTCCAAGTATATTAGCATCAGGCGGGGGGTCAACTAGTGTACCAATGTTGTGTTCAGTGAAGCTGTCAAACTCGTCCTGCATTGCTTTTCTCCACTGTAATTTGTTGGCCCCTCTCATCACTGCAGTGAATGAGGGATTGTTGTTTTTGTCGTCAAGATTTTCCCATGCCACAAAGCCGTATCGTATCGGTTCTGTGTGAAGTCTAGTTGAGCGATGGAGAGGAGGTAATGGGTCTGGAGGAACGTGGTCCTGTGTAATCGTGGGCCTTTCTGTAGGATTGGCTGGGTTGTTGATCTGGGACTCATGATCATCAGGTGTAGATGGTATGCAAGAGGTAGGTGTCTGAATGTCACTTGGAGGATCCCCTTGAAAGTGGATATGGCTTGATGTCAAGGGAATTGGAGTGTCGTCTTGATCTAGGAGATTTTCATTCAGAAGAGAATACAGAAAAGAAGTTTCTATGGATGATGGCATGTTTGAGTCTTGATGATTGATTGCTGGGTAACAGTTTTCATTGAATTTGACATCTGAGGATACCACAATCTTTTGATTGAATTTATCCCATAATCTGTATGCATTCAAACCCTGTTCAAGGCCCACAAAGATCATTCTTTTTGCTGTCAGTCCAAGTTTAGTTGCAACCTCTGGGGAGTTTACATAGGCTAAACAGCCCCATGGCTTGAAGTGATCAATCATAGGAGGGTGATAATGGCCTTTGAGGAGGGGCAAAAAAAATGAGATTGGAGTCTTTTTCTTGAGAGTGACAGATGGGGAGCAGTTGATCTGTAATGCACTGTACATTGCAAGTTCCCCCCACAAATTAGTTGGGAGACCAGATTGTATCAATTGGGTGATTCAATCCATAACTTATAATGTTTAAAGACATCAAAAGCCTCATCTTTAGAGTGTAACAGATAAATTTTAGAATATCTTGAGTAATCATCTATAAATGTCATTATATATCTTTTCTTTCCTATGGTCATAGGTTGTATGGGGCCAATCAAATCTGAGTGTATACAGGCTAAGATTTTATTGGATCGTCGAAATGGGTGGGTAGTCACAGATTTAGTAGATTTTCCCATCATGCATTCATTACATAAGGAGAAATCAGACAAAGAAGGAATAGGTGAGAAATGTATGGATTGTAGAAGACGTATTACTCCTGCAGGGTGAAGATGACCAAGTTGTCGGTGCCATAAATCAGCTAGGTTTGTAGAATTTGTTGTAGATGATAAAGCCAAATGAGGAGGGTGACTAACCTGAAGTTGCCAGAGCCATGATGCCAATGAATTTCGAATAAATTTTAGCGAATGCGATCGTGATGCATCATATACAGTAGCAGAGTCTTTGTCCCATTTTATCTTATATCCTTCATCATACAAACAGCCTGCAGATATAAGATTAACACTCAGATCCTTGGAAAACAATACCCCATTTAGGCTAAAACCATTTATGTTCAATACCCCTTTGAAATTTGCATATATTCTTCCATCCTTAGATGCTACATTTATTGGAGATGGTATGATAGCACTGCCAAGATATTTGTATCGGATGGTCCTATCCAATGTTCTATCACCCCAAGATATGCGATGCAGTGTCAGTAAGATTAGGTGTGATGGAATTACTATCGGTATCTAATGCTCTGACACCATATTGCAGTGTAATTCCATCGCACCTAATCCTACTGACACTGCATCGCATATCT
>MU167285.1:72222-93367 GCA_015951145.1 Cronartium quercuum f. sp. fusiforme G11 | reverse complement strand
TTCTTGCAGTCTGTGGGACTGTCATGCAGTCCTCAGGGCTGACAAAGGGTAAGATTACAAAAGGAGGATCTGACCTCCTCTACAGAAAGAGAAGGATCATTATAAAAAATCAACTTCAACTGTCTGAATAACTGTTAAAGATATTCTGGACTTTCAAGTTCATAGAGAACTTCTATTCACCAACTACTACAAGGAGCCCATTGATATATCCTCCTTCCAAGAAAGTTTTTATCTTTCCTATTCATCAGTCACTTTATGTTTATTGGTCTGTTCAGGTGCAAAGCTGGAACCTTTCCTCACTACTTGTTATCTAACTCTTGCTGAAGGGTTTTCAAGGGTTGAGATAGTAAGTAGAGGATAAACCCTGAGGCTGGAACTGACCACTAGACAGTGCAAGGAAAGGATTTGCATTGGTCATCATTGGACTTACCAGACACCTAGTTTAGCATAAATTATTCCAGTGCCCATCTGACTTGCAGGGATTAGTCCTGAGGATTTGGGAAAGTAATGAAGTCACTATTCCTCTCTGGCCTTTGTGCCCTTAATCATTTTCTGCATTTTAGTGAGGTGTCTTGCCTGACAGAAGCAAGACTCTCACAGTAATAGTGTCTCAAAAAATGAATAAAATCAGGAAACCTTTTAGACTTGGTGAAGAACTGTGAAATTGGTTTTGAATTTTCTTTTTTTTTTTTTTTGAATTTTATTGGCATATTTTATCTGTGACACAATTCAGCTATTTTGGCCAGCATTTTCAGTCAAGATAGTTGTATTGTGTTGTTGACAATGAATGCTAGAAAAAACCAAAAAAAAAAAAATATACACAAATATGCACTGCCAACATATTTTCATCGCATGGAAGCTTGCTATGTAACATAGCATGTCTTCATGTGATACTATGGACCATTTTTCAAGGTCCCTACCTTGGAAAATAGACCTATTGCATTGCATCTTGGCCTGCTATGTGACATAGCATGCCTCTATGCAATGCAATTTTCTTGGCGGTGATGCTGGATTTGCCTCTTCCCTTACCTGAGAAAATGACTACTAGAAGTTGTGCATCAGTACTGAGTAAACACTTCAGCTGATTTTTTCAGAGATTATAGACCCAAGACCCCAACTTGAGAATTGTTCCTTCAAATAAAGGGACTAAGATATAGTTTAAGAAGAACAGGGACCAAATCCAGTCAGTTTTGTGCTTAAGCCAGGCTAGCCCATGATCAGTCTCCCAGCTGGGAAACGGGTATTTGTTTGTGCTGTGTGGACAGGCTGTGTCCCAAGCTGAAGATTGAGCCCTGCCTATAAGCATATTCTAAGTGTGATGGTAGTCTTGCACACTATCATCCTGGCCGACAACGGCAACTGAAATGGGCTTTTATGTTTGAATTGCCCACCAATCAGCGTCAAGTCCGAAACCGGTTCCGGCCACAAAAATTAGCTAAGTTTGACCGGAACCTACTCAGACTAAACCGTCACCTTTTCGCTTTCACTAGTTTCCGCTCCTGCCTCCACTTTAAACTTCACCTCCACCCCCACTTCGTTCATCTCGCCAAAAGACCCAAAGAGGGAACTCCCAAGCAATCAATTCATTTGCTTTCATCAATCTAGCAGCAAGACCTTTTTCATCCATCTTAGCCTCATTTGATGTAGGTCCCTTCACGCTCCATGTCTCCTCTTGACGCTTGCTCACACCTGTCTTCTTACCTCCTGTCCCTCTGACTTACGTCCCTCTGCCCTCTTCAATAGCTACTTTCACTCAACCGGAGACATTCAGGCGTTTCATGTCCGTTCAGAACCTCACTTCCCGCGGTACGTTACGCTCCTCATGCCATCTTTGCTGTCCTACATCATCTGAGCCAAGCTTCCAACCATTCCCCTCCAGATCCCTTCGCCGACGTAGGTGACGATCAAGCAATCAGTACCAAGGCCCCCACCAAAGCACCCGACTACGTTCATATCCGAATCCAACAACGCAACGGTCGCAAGACACTCACCACACTCCAAGGCTTGCCCCCGGAATATGACCCCAAGAAGCTCCTGAAGGCTTTCAAGAAGGATTTTGCATGCAATGGCACGCTCGTTCAAGATGAAGAATTGGGTCAGGTTATCCAACTACAAGGCGATCAGCGTACCAAGGTGTCGATCTTGTTGGTTGATGCTGGTATCCGTGAGTGTTTTGGGTTCAAGTCTGGCCCACTCGCTCCTTCCCTCTGTTGATTTTTTCTTGCTCTCTTATTTCGATCACCTAGCTAAATCGACCATCAAGGTGATTCTTCCCTTTCCTCTATCTCCATTTCTTTGAGTCAGAATGCTTATAAGCCTTTACCTCTGTCTTCAAACCTTTAGATTCACGGTTTCTGAAACCGTTCACCCACCTCCAATCCCTTTCTTTTCTCGTTACATTCATCTACATGTCCCCCTCAGTACAGGCCCCGAGCGCGCAGAATGCAGAATGCCATGGTCCCGATTGAACTTGACAAATTTCTCTGTTCATTGAAACCGTCCGTAAAGGTGTTTTGGTTGTAACAATAGTTATATTGTCATTTTCCCGTGCCCAGCTCCTTGTTGTTCTTTTTTGGCTCTTCCTTTGGGCGTCTATATGCGGTGTTTGTGGTTTGGGCTTTCTACGATAGTGCTTTCTGCTATCCGTGCTATCATGATGGAGTTTGAGATCAGGAACTTGACAAGCCTATGCCGCTAAGCTGTTATGCCCTTGAATATGTTCGCTAGCGGCAAAACTCTATTTAGCCTGGACTCATCCTGTCCTGCTGAAATTCACAACTGCGTATAAAAACATTGAGGTTAGCAATCCTCTCACCATTAGGTAGAGCTAGGACTAAGCCAGTAATATGTTCCAAATGGTCGAGTTTGAACCCCGATTCCTGTCGATTTTGGTGTGCCTAGGTTGACACCGCGACAATAGTTCTGTGGTTAGTAGGATAGTTAAACATTGCTTCTCCTGTGCATATTTGTAAGAAAGGAGTGTGGATTTAAACAAGACACACTTGTAAGCATTAAACAACTTCTCCCAGGGGAAATCACTAATTGTTTTCAAGCTTGGCGGGAAGATGAGCCTGAAATTTTTTCGGGAGATTGAGGGGCTAAATCTGAGGATTTGTCAAGATTTTTGAAATGAATGTGCCGAGGTGAGAGTAGAGCCAACATAATTCTGGATTCCGGTGGCTTCTGTCCAAGGATTACAAGTTAGAAGCAGGATGAATTGGTTAGAATTTAAGGAAGGCCTCGAAAGCTCTTGGGGCTTTCCAAACATAACGAAACATTCCAACTATACTCAGACAGCTGTGATAAATCTGTTAAGGGGGGAGCTTTGTATCGTCAAGAGCCGGCCACGTGAGAGAACCATGGGGTTTCCACAACCCCAGGGCCTTCAGAAACACCCTCCAATATCGCAACTCCTGCCGGGCGACTCAAAACCCGCTGGGTGTGGGCTTCAATCACCAACAAGTCAATTCCCCACAACCAACTTCCATCCAGGGAATGACCCGAGGACCCTTAGCGCTACCAATTATATCATGAGTTGGCCTCAAACATACCATAGTTAGCTCCAACTCTTTCTCTGAACAGCCGCAGGGATCTACCAATGAGGCGATTACTACCAAAGTGCATGATGGCTTTTTGTAGAAAGCTACAAGAGTTATGACCCGGGGCAAAGAGGTTGAGAGTTTGCCCACGGCGGGCCGAGATCAAGTATGAGACAAAGGAACAGACCTAACCAACAGGAGAGGTGAACAGACACAAAAAATAGACTCGGAGCAGAAAAAGAGAAAGAATGGAAATACACGGCTAGTGTGCAAGTTAATACGAGATGCCAGGTAGAGGGGTCTCACAGATTTTTTTTAGTGAGGAAAAGAATCTGGAGATAGGAAGAGAGCCAGGTTTATAAGAAAAACCTGGTCTTGAGACATCCCCTTGCTCTCAAAGCAGCTGATACAGATAGAATCATATACCAACACCCCAATACATAGCAGTAAAACACCTTTTTGACTATTCCACCTTACAGCTATTTACCAGCCAAACCAAACTACATACCCACAGTCTACTGACCACAGCTACTACCCTGCGTCGAGATCGTTTTGATCAAGTCAAGATTACTCAAGCCCAACACTTTTGGCTCATATGGTTGGGGACACCCAATTTTTCCAAGCGTTGGATCAAGTATCTTTCTGGCATTTGTCATTCTGACCCTACGGATTCAAACTTTCTTTTTGAAAAGAAAAGAAAAAAGAAAGAAAGAAAAAACAGTCCAATTGGATTCACAACCTTACCATTTCTTCAAAATAAGGAGGTTCACCAAGACCCAGAAGGCTGCCTTTTCTCGAAACGGAACTAAAGCTTACTTGAAGCATCTGAAAAGCAACATTGAGGAAGATCCGTGGCGAGAGGGAGAGAATCTCAGCAGAATCGGTGTAAACCAATTGCCACTCTGGATTGGTTGATGTCAAGTCTTTGCCAATGATCTCATTCCAGCTAAATACCTGCTGACCAACCAACAAGTCACCAATTGCCTCAGTGGTGATCATTATTTGTCTTGGGTGGCTGTGAGAGACGCTTTGATGTATCCGCTGACCAAGATATCCTTAGGTGACACTATCATGCATGGCCTCAGAAGCTCACAAAGTTAGTAGCAACTCCAAAACTTTGATCAACAATTTCTTAGCTTCTGCTGCTGCTGCGTCTATTAAACAGGGATGCTTCAAATTCGGGAAGATAGGACATCAATCTACCAACTGTTGTAAGATTGGTGCCTCAACGGATAAATCAACAAAGGAATGATGAAGAATGTGATAACTGGGAGCCCCAAAGATATTTTGCCCAGGAATAGAACTACTATTAATTTAAGTTTTTTTCTTATTATTCTTTTCTGAAAGCTTGTCATTTTTGTGGCTGCTTGCGTGATAGGATTAGTAATACAGCTTGAGTTTTTGCAGTGTTTCCTGGTTTTAGTCTGTCTTGATTTTCAGCAAGGGTGGTGATGTATCTTCTGTATGATTCTGCCAAGTGGACTCTCACTATGTTAATTTTCAGTTCATCACCACTACATTTGTACTGGTGTCTGCTTTCTCTCTTGTTCCCTCACTGAAATCAATCACTATCAAAGCTTTGACCTTTAGCTTGAGTGTACTCAATTAGTCAGTCCCTGATCTTCTCATCATATTTGAGGTTCTGCACCCTCAATGTCAAGCTATTTTCATCTTCAACTGTTCTTCTGCCCACACATCCTTTGGTCCAACAGCCCTTCAAGTTTAGAACATGAATCTCAGTTCTGGAAGTGGACAAGATCTAATTCAAAACACTGTGATTCTCAATGCCAACCCTCAAATCCCTGGAAAACTCACTGCCAAGATATTTGTATCGGATGGGCCTATCCGATGTTCTATCACCCTGAGATATGCGATGCAGTGTCAGTAGGATTAGGTGCGATGGAATTACACTGCAATATGGTGTCAGAGCATTAAATACCGATAGTAATTCCATCGCACCTAATCCTACTGACACTGCATCGCATATCTTGGGGTGATAGAACATCGGATAGGCCCATCCGATACAAATATTTTGGCAGTGACTTTGTGGGAAACCTCAATCAATAGTCTCTCTAATAAGGAACACCCACAAGAAAAAAGTACATGGAAAACCCAAAGGGGTTCAGGTTGTCCTGGAAGAGCATGGAGTCTGGGAGAATTATAGTGATGAATTTAGAAAATAGACAGTGGCCAACTTATGCAAAGAGAAGGTCTCAGCTCCCCACTATTTTAACAAAGCCTTGATCAAATTGTTGTTGAACTGGTGGGTCCAATTAGGTACCTCTCCTGTAATGGTCTCACTTTTGACCTGATCCCACAAGGACCCTGTGTAAGGATATGAGCAAGAGCTGGGGAGTGGGAGTCCTGACATCTATGTACCTATACTCTCACCTTCCTCTTGGCTAATGCGTCAATCCCTTACTGAGCTCATCAACTCTTCATTCATGCGTTATCATGGCCTAAAGCCAAAAACCAATAGTTTTGAGCAATGTACTACCTTGACCCCAAACCAAAGGTCCGACACTGGAACTGAATTCAATCCAAGCTCAGTTCAAAGTGCCACTGCAGGAGGTGAAGGCGTCAAGAAAGTTATGATTGGCCCTCAATGCATATGTTGGATCATAGTTGAATGAGTGGACTGACAGATTGAATCAATGCAGATGACTTATGTTTCGATGGTAATTCCCCAACAAACCGGCCAAGGTAATTGCCTGCCGGTGCTCTTTGCATGAGAGTGTGCGCAGCCATTCCCTGTTCCCCACTTTATGTGCACGTTCCCTTAGAATTTGTGCAGGGGTGCGTTCCACCATAAGTCCTAAAGCGCAAGGACACTGTCTGTGCAGTTTGACCTCCTCAAAACTCTTTGCAGTCAAGTAGTGGTGAGGGGTGTAGAATTAATACAACACCTGTATCATATAATCTTACACTTTGAGTACTTGACACCCTCCAGAGGGTGTAAGATGGAGGGTGTAAAAAGCACCTACCCCCTGTTTTACTCCAGCGAGCAGAACGGACTTTTCTAGACGTATTGTTTCGAAGGCCCAGCTTCTTCGCAGTGTAGGGCTGTTGATGTGGGTAGAGTACATAATGTGATCACGCTACTGACTTGCCACATGCTCAGTCTGCCTATTCACTATCGCTCTCTCTCCTCAAGCAAAAAGATGCAGCATGGCGTGGAACTGAAAGACATGATCAAGAAAGGTGAATGGATAGGACACGCCTAGATTTCACTAAGAATTGTTTTTTTCACCAGTGGAAAGCTTTCGTAACACACGCACTGCGAAAAAAACGCGGCACAAGACCGAATAAGCTAGCAAAGAGTAGAAGTTTAGGACAAGACCTCAAATCAAGGCATTGAAAAAGCAGAGAAAATCATAAGGCTACAAGGCACAAATGGAACAAAATGGGCACAAGATAAAGCCGGAAAGGGAAAAAGGTGTTTGTTCTTTGTATGTCAGAAGTGAAAGATTTTTTGCTAGATAATGCAGGAAGCTCAAAGATCTCGGATACATAAATTGTTTGTTCAAAGAATATTTGCAACCACAACCACAAAGAAAGAGGAAAAGAGAAACTGAAACCGAGGCAGATACAAGGAAAGGGAGCAAAAGAAACCAGGTGAAAAGGGAGGATCGGGTGGAGGAACGAGATCACGTATAGTGCATGAATTTACCAATTATGCTGGGATCTGAGACTCGAGCTGGCGCGCTCGGTGTTCAGTTTCGGCGAGCTATTTCCAGTACACGATTGCAAGAGTCAATCACCACTAACAGATTTCGGGAAAGAAGAGAATTGAAGACGGAATAGAGGAATGGCGTGCAGACCTGGTTCTTGAGCTTGTTGAGCTCTGAGATTTTGTCTTCTAATTCGCGGCGCGTTCTAAAAAAAGGAAAATTTGAGAAATTTGATCAGATAGGAGTGTATTCATTTGACAAGGCCACATCTGTTTGATAAACAGGCGGACTCGGAAAGTAGGTCAAGGGTGGAGTAGAGAAACGAGCTCAACTTGTCGAGTAAGGCTTCATCCTGTGATGCAGTTCTGGCATGCTCTACGGGGTTCGTCTATATGGTGAAAGGGAAGGCGTGAGTCAGATTCGAAAGAGAATCACAGTGCCACTGACTTTTGATGAGTTCGGGCAAGGGAAGTGAAGACATACGTACTCTAGTGGTTTGACTGGCCCCGCTGACAGGCGCTTTGCCTTTCCGATCCTGTGTTTAGAAGGAGCAAGTGATGTTAAAAAAAGTGTAAGCTATGGAGACGGATAGAGGGAGAGACGGGCTAAGCAACTGACCTGACTGAGTCGCTTCGCGTGCTGGTTAGAAGATTTGGAGGAGCCGTTTTGAGCAAGCTCAAAGATGGCCGACGGTTCCAAAGGTTCAGTAGGCTCGATGAAAGGCATGATAGGAGCCAAGTTTTGAATGGTGCTAGTCATGGTGATTTGGAGTGATAAGAGATTGTTATCGATCCAAGTGAAGTGATTCGTCTTGATTGTATGAAGAGCGTAGTGGTGGAGTTGTTGTGATGTGTCAGATCGATTTAAGTGATTTTATAGGGCAACTTAAAAGCAAACGAGAAATTGGTCTGAGTCTTATTTGAAGGTGAAGACGGAGAAGAGGAAAGTTCAAGAAGGTTGGTTATGCCGAGAGGAGACTTGCAGGAAAACCGAGTAGATTTAGTAGTCTCTTACTTACCCTTAAGTAATTCTATATAAGTGACGTAAGGGTCTTAGGAAATCTAACCCACCCTAATTCGTCTACGTCTTCTCTCTCACGCCAACCGTTGAGTGAGTGCCTTCTCCTTCGCTCAGGCTGCTCCCCGAGCTTGTCGTTCCGCAGGTCTAAGGGAGCCATACGACCTCGTTGCAAGACGACCAAAGCATGTTAGTCTTCTTAAGTACTTATGTACAATCTATATCACATGCTCCAGCGGGTCAGTCAACCCAAGAGTCCCTCCTCCCACTATCTTTCCACGTGCCAAAACCAAAAGCACACGTCTCTGTCTCCGTTCGTATCCTTCTTATACATGACATCATCTGCGCGACCCAGAGGTCCATCGACACCGGGCCCTCTTGCTACCCGTCGCACTGATGAGGGCCCAACCTAGCGGTGCTCCTCACATGCTTTGACGATCGGAGACCAGTGGACGGTAGACGCATGCCCAGGTTCCCGAGGGAGGCTTGGTCGCGTCGACAACAACACTACTGAAATCGAGGTACTGTATACGTACGGGCACTTGACGCGATCACCCGGCCCCGGCCATGTGGTGCCCCGGGGCAGCCCTGTTTAGGCTTTTGCAACGTTGTAGGACTAGGCCTACCTGCAGTCCTTGGCGTAGTGATATTTGCTCTCATGACTCATCAGTGGTAGGGGGGTTCAAGTTTGGAAAATTCGAGCAGTTGTAAAATGTGTTTCGAGCAGTCATAATTTTTTTGGTATTTTGGTAAGGAATTTTTTCTGCTCGAATTTGAGGTGAGAGGTCTGACCACTCTGCTCGTTTGCACGGGCCCCACTGCTCGCAGCTTCGTAGTGCCTGGACTTGGTTCTGTATCCACAAGTGGGATGCCCTGATTCAGATGCACTTCGATGGCACCTACAGAGGCTTCAAGCCAAACCATAGCGGCCTGTATCAATCAGACACCGCTCAGTTTCTTCTCGTTTCAGTCTTACGGTCTACTCAATTTGTTGTATATTTTACGTTAAATTTACGGGATCGAGCAAAGATTAAAAGACATTTGAGCATCCCAAAACACCAACTCGAACCCCCATAGTAGTATTCACGTCTGTTGTAAACAGGTGGATGATCCTCAAATCCAACCATTTCAAATAGTTCTCAAGATGGACCCAATTCATGCTCGATTGCACATTATAAGTGTTGTGGTCAAGAGCTACCTTTGAATGAAAGATCTTTGAATAATTGGTTTTCGAGCAAGCTCGAGTAGTGAGTGATGATGAGAATGTTTATTAAAGAGATTGATGATCGTTCATAACATTCAGACCATCAAGCTATTTTATTTATACGAGCAATTTGACAGACTCAACACGCGCGTGATAAAAGGAAAGTATCACAAAGTCCATTGACACTCAGACATAAGGAAATTGTGTGCAGAAGCTAAACAGCTTGTGTACGCAACAGACGCAAATGTTGATCGTTACACTAGGATATAGGAATATGTTTTTGTGATTAGGGGGGTTCAAGTTGAGGTACAGGACCACAGGCCAGTCTTAAATCATGAATTTGAACTCAAGTTCTGTGGGCTTGCTTGGGTTGGTATTCATACAATCACACCAGGGAATAAATCGGCCAAATTCGCCTTTGGGGTTTGGAAATTGTTGTCTGCAAATAGAAATATGTGTATCCTTTCTTTCGGTGAGATTTCCTGTTCTCCTAGCCCAGTGACCCATTGGATGGTTGCTCAGGTGATTGATGGGAAACTCTTGATAAAAAAATAAAATAAAAATGTTCCTTGCCCATGAAGGAGTCAAAGAACAAGAGGCTGCTCTTTCTGATGACTGAATTGCAGTGTCAAGTCTTTCTATGAGTCTTTTTATATATGACAAGTTTTTTTTATTCCATACATTGCTCATTTGATGTATATTGATTCATTCATGGATGCTCTTTACCAATCCCTGGGAGTTCAACATTTCAGCTTGGTTCAATCAAAGCTGTTGGAATTCATGGAATATGCCTGTCAGGAGGTGGCTTCTGTAAGGCTACCTCCTGGCTGGAAATTAAGAAAGAAAGAGTCTAGGACTTGATCCTAACACGGAAAGCCTTACTTGGCTGACTTGATGTTAGGAATAGCTACTGGAAAGCTACTTAATAGAACAAGGTTGAAAGGAAAATGGGACTGAGGACCCTTTCCAAACAACTAATGCTGGTAGTACTTGGAATCCCCCAAGTACCAATTGCAGCTAGTTGACCGCAAAGATGAGGATTTGGAGGACTGGGTCTGGTAATTGGTATTCTTCTGCAGGGATCATAGTTACAGTTAGGCTCTAGTAACACTCCACTCTGATCCAGTTTTACAAGCCAGGGTGCTCTTTTCCTGCTTGGGTGATTCTTTAGCTCTAACCCTTGTGAGTCCTCACAGACAAGGGTATTCAAGGAGCAAGGTCTACCAGCCTATGGGTGAACCCCTTATATTACACCTATAGCACCAGGCACTATTGAGCAGATGACTCGATTTACAAGTATCCTCAATGTTGTGCTGATTGTTGTCAGGGAGGAGCTTCTTTTAGGCTACTCTCCTGCCTATTTCAAAAGAGGATGGATTCAATAAAGTCCCTCACTCTTTTATGCACTAATGGATTATCCTGTACTGGTACCTCCAAGTACAAACTACAGTTAGTTGACCCTTAGAAGAGGGTTAGACCCACTCCTGGCCTGAGGAGGAGGGTTTATATACCTCATTCTCAGACTTGTCCCTCATTGTTAGGCTAATGGCCTACTTGTGGTTTGCTTTGGTTTCTATGACAACCTTTGGTCAACTTGTGGTTGCTTGGGTTGTCATGACAATGCTTGGTCAACTTGTGGTTGAGTACTCGTTACAGTTTTGTCTATCCATTCTGTTCCAAGTACATACTTAAGCCTCTTGAAACTGAGCCTGCGCTGTGATTATTCATTATTACTTGTTTGTACATATATTTAATGTTGTTTTACTATTATAATTACATATGTACTTTTGCTAGTACTATATGTAATCTTATGTTACACTTGTATTCATGCATGTTTACTATTGCAGTACTTTCTGTAATATGTGTTTGGCAATCTGTGGGACTGCTGAGCATCCCTCAGGTCTGGTATTACATATCCACTTTTGTTAGTACTATATGTAATCTTTATGTTACACTTGTATTTACATGTGTACTATTACAGTACTCCCTGCAACAGGTGTTTGACAGTCTTTGGGACTGCTGAGCAGTCCTCAGGGCTGACACTGCCCTGTTTTCTTTGAATTATAAAATCCCATAGCAAGCTACATACGCTAAGGTACATTACCTGAAAGTGCTGACTTTTCCTTTGCCATCAAAATCCGTCCCCACTTTCCTAATTGAAGGGAAATATGATGGGGTGGGCACATGTATCAAGGTCACTGACACCTTTTTTCGCTTTGTTCCAAAAAGATTGGTAAGCAGGGTGAGTAGGAAATTGGGAATATAGCCAGCAGATGGCTCAGAGTCCGTTGGTCTCGGGCCAGTTGTCCGACATCACCCAGGAGGGACTTAGTTAAGTTAACTGCTACTGTAGGTTTCGAGAGCCTTTCGTTGCGTGCTGCGGTTGAAGACACAGGGGGGTTTAAGTTCTTACGAAGAGACGGGGACAAGGAAGATTAAGATGGATCAATTGTTTTTTATGCTATCCTTTTTTTGATGGTTTTATTTCACCTTCATCTTTTCTTGTATATTTTTTTGGGCGCGAATTTAGCACAACAGGACTGTTATAGTGGCTTGGTAGATCAGTATAAGAGTAGACACACAAGGGGTTGTAGGGTACTTTACATTAGACTTAAGTAGACAGTTAGCGCGATATGTGAAATCACAAGCACTTGGGAAAAAAAAACCATTCAACCCGCCAAGCGTTCAACTTGTACCCAGGAAACGACAGAACTCGGAGGTGACCCACAGCGCCAGTCTTAAGACTACACGCTAGAATTCGAATCCACATCAAATATGAGTTGGCGCCAGCTGTCTTCTTCAGGTCTTTGGCGATCCCTGAGTACACCTCTGTGGCGTGCGTCACGCCAATCTTTCAATCTCGACTTGGCGCGCTGGAGGCCTCAGCCCCGCACTTTCCATTCGACATCAAGTATGTCTCAATTTGCCCGCGGTCTTCTGGAATCTGATTGTGATCGATGGAAAGCTAATCTTGATTTATGTGAAACCCAAAGTGCTTGGACATGGTGGAAAAGGAAGACCTGAGCCTGGGACTGGGTGTGCTACACATTGTAAGTTTTTGTTTGTAAAACGGACATCAAAAAGGGCTGATGAAGCGGCGGTCCTTCGATTGTTTTAATCTCCTTCTATGCAGGATCAAGGTGACATTCCGAAATCACAAGGGCGAGTTGATCAAAGAGGTTGAGGGTAACGAAGGGGATGACATGGTTGATCTGTCCTGGGAATGGGATCTCGATATTGAAGGTACGCAAACGCCCGCGGATTGTAGTTGTTTTTCGAATCTGCTGATCAGTTTCCCTACGCTGTTATTCAGCTGCCTGCGAAAAGTCGATCGCGTGCTCAACTTGCCATTGTATCTTTGAACAGGACGTCTACGATAAGTTGCCGGAACCTACAGAAGATGAAGAAGACATGTTAGACTTGGCGTTCGGGCTGACCGATACGTTGAGTCATGAGTATTTCACGAAACGCGTTCTCGTTATTGATCCTGTCCTGTAATCCAGATCTCGCCTCGGTTGTCAAGTCAAACTTTCTCGAGATATGCATGGCACGACCGTCACATTGCCTTCTGCCACCCGGAATCTTCGAGTTGATGGTGAGTAAAGCCCAGATTTGTCCTCTTTCGACAGAAATAAAGGGCGTGACGAAAAACTACCTGATTCTTATTATCTCTGGCTTAGGCTCCAAACCGTCGCATTGAACAAGCAGGATTACTTGTTGATTTTGTCATTGCAATATTGTTGTTTGCTATGTTTTTCATGAAGTAAGTCTTTTCCTGCCATCATCTAGCCAACGTTAAAACCAGTTGCCACACGCTCAATCCGAAGTGAGATGTCATTAATGATCATTTCCATTTTATCCTGCCCATCTCATCAGTCTAACCGAATAGACTCTTCATAGGTTTCCCTGCCTTCCCCCGATGTCTGCTAGGCTAAAGGAAATGTTTCATGTTTATGTCACCCCACCCATCTAATAACTCCAAAACAGTGCACCAAAGTTTGATCATCTATCAAGTCCATGATGCTAGACTGGTGCCATAGGTAATGCTGTCAATTTAAAATATGCAAGTTCCCTACAATTCTCCAACTCCCACATAGTGCACCAGTGTTGGCTCCGTTGCGGTCCTTCACCTAAAGTGACATCTTGGGTGGCTAAAGAATGATCCTTGTGTCAAAGGCAAAGTTGGCATGAATTTAGTCTGAATCTCAGCAGGAACGACAGTATACCCTGGGTGATCGGAGAAAAACATAAGCCAAATCGCTGTCTATAGAGCCTATCAGAATCCACCATCTGGCATAAGTCTGAGCTAGCCAACCTACTCACTTAGCTTTTGAAGTCCCTGGAGATAAGGCAACGCAAAACACTGTTTGCCAGAAGTTTGGGTTGATTCTGGCGGATTGAATTTAACCCACCACCTTCAACAGTTTTATGCAATAGACCAGCAGTGGCAACTCAGTGCATTGGCAAAACTAGTTGAACGTCCAGCATTGTATATGCTCCCTAGCCTAATAATGAGTAGAGTCTCAAGCAGTGCATGGTTGGGCCCTTCATCTTTTTCTATGCAACACAAAATATATTCAGTTTACACGGTCCGTGTCTTCAAATAAAAAGGCAGATGTAGGTGGAGGTCCAAGGTATTGAGATTCAAGATATTCCTAAAGAAGAATGCGCATAAAAATCAAGTTCTTCGAGCCTCATACTGTCCTACAATAGGAAAAGCCAGACCCAGAGGCAAGGACAACTCTTGCAACTTAATACCACTAGTTCCAAGAGCAATAAGCACTATGCTAACAAAAGATTCACAAACCAAAAGCAACAGAAATAATTTTGACACCTCAGGCTTAGTGTCAAGAGCTGAAAAACTCCTGATAAAAATAAATAACATACATGAATAAATTGTTAAATTGTTTGGTTGAAGTTGTTCTGTAAGATTCAAAGCAATTACTTGTCAGAACTGTCAAAATAACTATCAATAATAATTTAATCAATACTATAGATCACTTCGGAAATGCCTTGTACTCACTATGACCAGACTTCAGAGCGCTTTGAATGTGTTGATATGTGTTATGCCCATAGCGTATTCATGGTTTGTTTCTATAGTTCTCTTTTTGGTTTTTATGCATTGTGTGTATGATTGATTGTTTATGCTTAGATCTAAAACGGTGATAACCAGAATGCCTCTAGTTGTATATCTGTCAAGTCAGCCGCTGAATCCAAAGTCCTTTTCATCACATTGGACTTTAGATTCAACTAGAATTGAGAAGATCTTTGCTGATTCAAATCTTCTCTTGCTGACTCACAGAATGCGCATTGTGGAATTCATAAAGAGCCTGTAGGCAGATCTTGCCATCAAACATTCTACAGGATATACCCTTCCTACAAAAACTCAGATACTTTGCAAGTGCTCTCGTCTGAGCGGGTTAGAGCTATTCAATATGTCCACCAATTCCAACTCTATGAGTATAAAAACGGAGTATGAGCCGCGGCTGCGACAAGAATAAAACATGATCCAAATAGGCCAACATGCTGACCAAGGGAAACAGTCAGAAGAATCACCTATGAAAGGCCTATTTCAAGCCTGTGTGCCGTTTTTGGTCAGCAATTGATTGTGTAGCGTTCGCACTCTTTAGCTTTGGATCCTAGTGGCATAGTCAGACATAGTCTAGGAAGACATGTCATGTGATATAATATTCTCTGGTTGTCCGTGCGTTGATAGGTCACCACAGACAACAAATTGAAAGATTTGACGAAGGTTTGATGTCCCTCCTGTCTTTTCCAATGCTCGTAATGATGGGTTCTCCATCAAAGACACGCTCATGTCAGGGATAAATCCTGTGGGTGGCTGATAGTTGCGACATATGACAAAAGCCTCTGAATCGAAAAAACACACATAACGCACAACATCAGCACCACGTGACCGGATTATTGACAGGAAAATGCATAGACACAAGCTTCGCGTCATTGTAAAGCGGCAAGGCACACCAATACTGGAATCCCTAGAGCTTCTTGGCTTCGAGCAAGTCACTTCTTCGAAGAAACATTGAAGTTGATCATACAACAGGTCAGCATCTCTTCCTCGGAAGATCTTTGCAATGAATGTTCCACCCTTCCTCAACAAAGACAGTGTGATATTCAGAGCCTAGGAGGAGACAAAAGACATGATATGAGTTTTGGTCTGAGACAAACAACATCACGAGAGAAGGAGCCTCACAGCAAGCAATAACTGGGCCTGGACAAACTCATCCAGATCATGCAGCCCGGTCACTATGAAGGTAGACCAGTCTCTCAACTCACAAAGAGGGGGCTATTCCTAGTTTCTGATGGGCACGAGTGGGCTTACCATCAGGCGCCCCATCGCAAACAACCAGATCGGCTTTTTCTCCCCCGAAATGTGAGACGATCGCACGGGCAGTCTCGACTTTGGTGATGTCACCAACGAGTTGATGGACGCCGGCCAAGGGTGCCATCGGCTGAAGATCTACCGCCACTATTTTTGGAAGTCCATCCTCACGAGTCCGGCTTTAGTGGCATTTGAGGAGAAAGTGTGCATGTTTAGTTGGCCGAAGCATTCTGAGTTGGACTTGTAATAGCGTACCCAAGCTTTTTAACCAGAACTTGACTCCAACTTCCAGGGGCAGCACACAAGTCAACGACTCGGTCAACTTTACCGTGAGGACCGTTGAAGATTTCGAAATGCTCGTCCAAGTGAAGTAATTTGTAGGCCGATCGAGCTCGATAACCTTCAGATTTACCTAATCGATAATAGATATCTCGCATGTCTAAAAAGTACGAGACGGCGCGTTAGATGGATTATTTTAAGCAGTTTGAAATGGAATCGTGGAAGAGGAGAGAGCACATACCCTTGCTGCACTTGCCCATTTGACAAATTGACTTTGGTTGCTTTCTTTCTGCCAAAGGGAGTCAGTGTCCGAGGCTTGTGGTAAAGCCCCACTTACTGTCAAATCTGAATTCAGACTGTACCGCGGTACTCTGGCCCTGTTCTGTCGTGGTGTCACAGTGTGGTCCAAATTTCCAATCATCCTCGCGTTTCGGTGGCGCTCGCTCAGTTTCTTTTTGCCGATTTTGATTAATCTGTATGTACTTCCACCCTCAAAACTGCAGCGAATTCGCCGTGAGCTACTTAGAGATATACCGGCTATGAGCCATGAACAAAGCATGAAGAATCAGGACCAGGAAAAGTTTGGTCAATCCCGTGCTCTGCATACGCCTCACCAGTCTCATAAAGCCCACCCTAATCGGATCAGTCATTTCTTCGCCTGGGCTTTCAACTTCGCAAACTCCCTAGCGGGTTATCCCCGTCGTCAGGACCCTGGCCTTCTTCCCTCACCTGGATCACATCATTCAACAAGCGCTCGATCCAGCCGATTTTCATCCCGAGTGAATACCATCTTCACCGTTGTGATCTTTTTCGGGTCTGTATACGTCGTCTTGAGCTGGATTCTCGACCAACCCAACACCCTGCAACTAGATCCCGTCATCGACCCTGTCACATTCCAGATCCTACCCGCTGGGGATCCCTTACACCAGATCCGATCCACCACGAAATCCCCCACATCTAAAACCTCTGCTGCGACTGCAGCTCTCCAACTAGAGCTTGAGCAGCGGCAGGCAGACTTCCATCTACGCATTCAACATGCTGTTAACCGAAACATTACTAAAGCGTGGCGAGCCTTGAAGGATCCAAGCCTGGCCATCCTACACCACTCCGGGCCCGATCGTAATCATTCAGATGCGATGGCGCACTTCTTGTGGTACAAAGGAGACGAGGCTCTCAAGCGCAACCGACCTGCTTCCCAGTTCAAATGCGATGTAGGTCATCGCAAGCAGGGGAGCTTGTTGTTCCTCGGGGTCTTCACCACCCCCGAGGGGTTTGCGAAGCGAAACTTGATCAGGACTTTGTTGAAGACTGATCTCCCACCGTGGAACGTGACACAGGCGGATGGGACTGTGCGAATCCAGCCTTTGATTGACTTAGTCTTTGTCTCAGGCCAACCGACGAACGAGCATTGGAGATACCTGATCGAGGAGGAGAATCGGTTGCACAACGATTTGGTGGTGTTGGAAGATGTGGAGGACAATATCGATGGTGGTAAGACGTATGCGTATCTGAAGTGGGTCGCTCTGGGCGCCAACGGTCGATGGGCTGGGAAAGAGAGCGAAGGCGGATTGCAGGACCGGGATCCGAGAGTAAGATTGGTGGGCAGACCACGCTTTGTCATGAAGGCAGATGACGACGTGAGTGTAAAACCGCAGCCATTTCGCGAGGATGCTCCTTGTCAATCTATCCTGGGCCTCTCCGAGCTCATCGACCTACTCGGGCCTGTTTTTTTTATCTTCTTCTATACGTTGACCAGACTTTCCTTGTTATCCCCAACCTGATCAAAGCCTTTCAAGACTTGGACTGCAACATGAACATTTACTGGGGCACGAGTCAAGGTTCGAATCCATTGTTTGACCCTTATTTTCGTGGCTTGGGATATGCAATGAGTTGGCCATTGGTAAGTGCATCTTGAGATGCTTCCCAAAATCTGTCTATGTTCGGCATCGAAGTAATTTTAGCCTCTATACTAATGATAGTGGGGATACCCATTGTCAGGTCGAGTGGATAGGCAGCTCCAATATGTCGGCTGAGGCGCAAGTCGGCATAGAAGATGCTCGTGTCGGCGCTTGGCTCACTGAACTAAATGCTGATGTCGATCCAGTTACAAGGATTGATGTGGGCTGGAAGATGGGCGATTGGAACCAAATGGAAATTGACGAGACCAGTATTGGTTTACATTGGCTCAAAGCGGTCGAATGGTAGGTCATTCATTCCCTTTGCGTCTTCTCACAGAGATTATCACCTAAGCGCTGGTTGCTCATCTTTGCAGGTTTCCAATGGCCAAATTTAAGATCCTCGCGGCCTGGAAAAGAGCCGGCCAGAACTATAGATGGGACTGGCACGTAAAGTCGGGTTCTCGCGACTGATTTCCTCTCCATCATTTTGTTTGTTGGCCGTGGTTTCTTGTGGATCTATACGGGTCATTCTTTTCTGGGATATATGTTGTTGTAGAGTTTTACTAGAACAGGCCGCTTCGAATAAAGCTGTCTTGTATATCGCATCCATATTCATGTCCTTTCGCACCGACTGCTTCACACATCAAACTCTTTCATACATCTTTTCTGTTTTGTGGTTAACCAATTGATTAGTCTACCATTCTCTTTCTCATTGACAAAGATATACATCGCCACGCTACCCAAACAGGCAGCACTTCCTTCATACTGGTCTGCTTTCCCATTTGTACAATAACTGGAAGTTAGATATGTTCATGGCTGAAATAAACTGAAGTCTGATTGTGTAAAGCTTCTGAGCCCGATGATCTCGGAAAGCGACAAAAAAAAACGGGCCTCAAGGGGAATTGAACCCCTGACCTCTCCCAAGTGCGGTACTTGTGTACAACCCAAAGGGAAAATCATGCTACTAGACCATAAGGCCGCACTACGGCAAAACGTTGACGTTTATACTCTAAACGTCACCTTGACGTTTACTGGTTTTCGGGCCATGATGTGTACAGCTGACATACATCCTGACGTACACCCAGCTACTGAAAACCCACCTCGACTTGCATCACTCTCAAGAATCCCTTGACCCCAGTCACTTATACTCATCCTCCCCAACCCCCACCATGCCATCACAGCCCCTGGTCATCTGCACATGCTCATCATGCTTTGGCCTATCATTCATTGATTCCAACGGCAACATCAAACAAGGAAAGCTGATATCTTCTCGGAATAAGTCAAGGCACTTACTCAAGGACTGGGATCTGGCCAATGCTCCTGGATCTACACCTTTGCCGGACAAATCAGGTGAAGAGAGTGACACACCATTTCATTCCAGGGAATATTCAACTGAAGAAGAGGAAGACAGCCCACCTTTCATCAATATTTCTATCAAAGGTACCATGAAACTGTTATTTGCTTCGCTACAGATCCACAAGCTAATCACATTGACTCTATCACAACAGATCATGTTTCTGTCTTCCTCACTTGGCTCCACCTCTACTCCAAAGTGAGCCATTCGGACCCGCCTCTGGTGAAAGGGCGAGTGTTCCCCTTGGTAGCTTGTGGTGGAGTTACAAATCACATGGCAGATGGCTTTGCTGGTGTAGTAGTAGTGAAAGACATGTTGTTGAGACAACTTTAGAGTTGAGAGATCATTCCCTCATATACTTGGGCTTGAGCAGCCAAAGCTGCAGTGATCACAGCTTGGATTTTGGGGAAAATTGCATTGGGGTTTGGGATAGAAGACATTGCAGGTTGAAAAAGATGGGTATGTAGAAATGTTAGAACAATAAAGCATTGATGTGATAAGGGAGAGAAGAATGTACAAAATACTGCTTACATCAGAGTCTTATATAGACATTGCACTGCTTGGGGTGTGTGGCTTTGGGAGACCAATGTCCAAATGGGGAGTGAAGGAACATTATCCTAGAAAAGAGGCAAGTTTTGTGGATCCAAAAGTAGAGACAGGAGGCGGGACAAATTCAGATTGGGACTAAAGTTATAGGATGGTGGCTGACATTTGCTGTGACATTGGCCTTGACATACACACATGTACAGTCACTGAATGTGTAAATGTCAGGGTGACACTTACACTATAGATGTCAATGTTTTGCCTGTAGTGCCATGGGGGAGAAAGGCCTGGTTAAAACCAGTTCATTGTGACACCTGAAAAAAGGGATATGGCCCACCAAAATCAATTTTTCGGGTGTCTGAAAACATGTTTCTTGTCAGCCATGAGGCCTGATCAGCAGTCCCATAGGCTTCAAGCAATGTAATTACACATAGTAAACAAAATGAATAGGTGTGACACATAGTGTAACATATGTATTACATGTGTGATAAGTAATGTACATATGTAGAAACATAGTGTAACATATGTACTACATATGTGATCAGTAATGTAACAATTGAACCCCAGCTCAGGCTCAGTTTCAAGAGTCATAAGCATAGTATACTTATGACAGGAGCCAACTAGTAGGTTTTTGTCCTTAGAGTAATCAACCACAGACTGGCCTATGTGGCCCTGTAGTAGCATGAGCTGGAACCACAAGTCAGCCCATATTCTGAGAGTAAGGAAGCAGTAACTGTCACTGCCAAGAAAATTGCATCACATAGAGGCATGCTATGTCACATAGCAGGCCAAGATGCGATGCAATAGATCTATTTTCCAAGGTAGGGACCTTGAAAAATGGTCCATAGTATCACATGAAAGCAAGCTATGTTACATAGCAAGCTTCCATGCAATGAAAATATGTTGGCAGTGTGTCAGGGGGTGGCTTCTGTCAGGCTACCTCCTGGCTAGAATTTCAAGGAAGGTGTAGTCTGAAGACTAATTCCTTCCTGAGAAAGCCTTTAATTGGCTTATTAGTCCTGTTGGTGAGGTAGCTCTGGGAGGCTACCTATCTAGTTAACTTGGTTGATTGAAGGGCTCTGGGGTACCCTTATTAACAACTTGAGGCCAGTTGTACTGGGAATCCCCCAAGTACTGACTGCAGCTAGTTGACCTCAAGGATGAGGATTTGGGCACTGCCAAGATATTTGTATTGGATGGGCCTATCCGATGTTCTATCACCCCAAGATATGTGATGCAGTGTCAGTAGGATTAGGTGCGATGGAATTACTATCGGTATCTAATGCTCTGACACCATATT
>MU167285.1:44130-67563 GCA_015951145.1 Cronartium quercuum f. sp. fusiforme G11 | reverse complement strand
GTTTCCACCATTCTCTAGTAAGCTATCTTGCCAGACAGAAGCAAGGTGCTCACAATAGGTCAGTGCTCAAATGAGCAGCTGAATATGATAAGGGCCCCTTAAAAACTAAATCACAGGTGTGCTTGCAAGGGGTTTCTTCCCCAGGGACATTGTTTGAGATCACATATATTTCATTCACAGTGCCCATTAAGAGAGGCCTTGGCATTGGGGGCTTTCAATGGTGCAAAGGCACCCCTTTGTACTCTCCTGAGCCCCTGACATCAACAGCTTTCTGGATGGGCTTAGTGAGTGGATTTGATAGAAGTGAATCATAGTCCATAACACCCCACATGAGTGGATGGATGGCCTGGCAGGATATGGATTCATTTCAATGTATATGTATACAATAATTCATACCCCATAAGCATACATTCCACTTGAAGTGACTAAGGAAGACTTGCAACTTCACCAGACTTGGAAAGCAAGACTCCAAGAATAAACTTTGCTTCCATAAGAGATAATCCCAAAAAAAGTATCCAATAAAAAGGCTCAGGGGTCTTTTCCAAGACAGGTAAAACTGAAGAAACTTTTTTTTGGCCAAGCTCCAGTCCTCCTGCACTTCAACCCAGCCCCAGGTTACCTCAGTTCCTTGAATCTGGAGTAATAAGAAGAATCCTTAGCTGTCCTGTAGGAAACTTCAATTATAAACTTCACCTGGCCTGCAGGAAACATCAGTTGTAGACATTGGCTGAGGTTAGCTGTAAACATCACAATCAGCAAAACTCCCCTTGTATGTGTGTGTAGACCTTTTTTGGCCTCCAAACTGACCCCAAAGCCTGTTCAGGGATTGAAATTTGAAGAGTCCACTGTGGACAGCACTGCCAACATATTTTCATCACATGGAAGCTTGCTATGTAACATAGCATGTCTTCATGTGATACTATGGACCATTTTTCAAGGTCTTGGAAAATAGACCTATTGCATTGCATCTTGGCCTGCTATGTGACATAGCATGCCTCTATGTGATGCAATTTTCTTGGCAGTGCAGTCTTACACCACTTGGCATATAATTGCATGATTCTACTGCCACCACCAATAAATGAGATGCCTAGGGTGATTAAGTAGGTTGCACTTACATGTGTTTACACCTTGAGCTGGAGTTGTGAAAGCTGTGTGTCATGAGTGTTACTAAGCTAAAGTCTCATGTCAAGCAAGGCCATCACATGGGCACAGTATTGCAGTTACCTATGTACTTAGCTACATGTGCACACCACCAACAAAGGTGAATTGAATGAGTGCATCTGACTTGTCATTGGATGTGCCCATGTGACACAAGATGCTCATATCCAAGGTCCCCCCTCAAGTATGCTACACAGGTACTTGCACTACTTTGCTCATGTAGCTGCACATGTCAATGCCTTGCTTGACAGGCTATTTCAACTTAACACTCATGCCACATGCTGTCACAAATCACAGCACAGGGTGCAGACCCATGTAAGTGCCACCCACTTGATCCCCTGGGTGTCTCATCACATGTTGAGATACCATTCTGCATGCAGTGAGCTATCAACTTCAGCATTATCACTTCCTGTTGCTGTTGCTTCCAACAGTTACTGGGATTCCGGCACCAAAAGGAAGGGGTCTGATGCTTCTTTCATGTAGCTGTCAGCTATGTCCATTGAAGATGTTGAAAAAGATTGCAACAGATGATTTTCATTTTGGACCTAAACCGTTTTACAGTACTGTACAGTACCTTTACAAGTACCTTTCATGTCTTTTCCTTTTGAGACACAATATCTTATGCTGGTACACATTAGAATTAGCAGTCTCATCACCTTCTTGGCAACAGCACAGCCAAATAACATGGAAATTTCATTTGATCCAGGATGTTTTTTTGCAAGAGCTTGATAGATTATGAATAAGCTGAGAGCACCTGCTACCTCACCACAGCTCGTGACTCACAGAAGAAAAACAAGACCACAAAGAGATCATCAAGATGAGAGAGGTCTCCTTCCTCTAAAGTTATATCTCACCCAACTTATGGTGGCCTGATTGATCATTACTCCGGCCGAAAGAAGAAAGCTCGCGCCGCCTTTGTGCTGGAGACAAACCCCACGCACCCTAAGCGTAGGAAGTCATCCGCCACCGACACCCACAATATGCACAAGACCTGCCCCAGGTTTCCGTTGACACCCCAGCCTTTCGCCCACACCCCTCGCAAGTCTTTACCTTTCCACAAGCCAGTATCTCGAACGTCACCGCGCACCGGTCTATTTAAACCAAGCAATCAGCTTGCCTCTCTCTACCAAAGACACATACAGGCGCACCCCAGACGTGACCAGCACCACAGATCCCTAGACGAAGGTTGTCGAAGGGGATGGGCACTTGGCAGGCCGGACAGGGGTCGAGGAAGCCTTCGAGAGATGTCGCGAGTCGATCGGCGTCCGTGAGCCGGTGTGAGGCGACTTCTGGCGCAAGCAGTTGGGGGATAGTTGCCTCAAGTGGTTGAGGAATTGTCAAGGATGCGTGGGCATAGCGGGCTGTGGTTGCAAAGTCTGCCTCTGCATGTTATCCAAAGCTCAGACAAGCATAAAAATAAAATGAAGCGAGACAAGCAGACAAACCAGTGGTCGGTCGAAAGGTTTGTGAGAGCGTCTGGACGACTGCGTGTGCGATCAGGCGCGAGAGCTTGACGTGGGCATCAACAAGAGCTGCAGATGAGGACTGGCGTAAGAGGAAGCGGGAGAGCGTCACGCGCAAGCGTAAACTATCGAGTGACGGGGCCTGCGCTCCGTCGACCGTTAGGAGCTCGATCATCCGCTTGGCAGTTTCTGCCGATTCTTTCTCGAGATCGAGGAGAACGGGCAACAGTCTAGCAACCGGCGCCAGTCGAGAGCCTAATCGAGCTTTTTAGAACCCATAGCTATGTTCCAAACAGATGAAAATGAGGTAGAGGGGAGAGACAGACAAGACACAGGCTCCTTTAGTAGCCACTCCACCTCGCCCACTGGATCACGCTTGAATCCGCTGATAGGAGCCAGCGCGAAGATAACAGACTGCCTGTTCTCGGGCTTATATCTGAAATAATTCGGCTCATCGATCCTATCCCCCCATTGTCAGCCCCTTCCCTCGGCCAGAAAAAACGAGAAACGAGATGAGCAAACTCAAAGACCCAGCTTAAAAGACCCCTGCTCCCAACGAGTTTAGAGCCGTAGATTTTCATGGCATCTTGTTTGGTTACTGCCCGACCTGCCAGCCTACGCAACTTGGCGCGCATGTCGGCAGAGAGCTCGTATGAGCGAGTTATGTCAATCGACAGCCCTGATGTGGAATATGTAGCGCTGTAGAGTAAACCGTTGTGCATGCTCAAGACGATGTCCTTCGTTCGCGGCACGATGCTGAGATCTGTTTCCACACTAGATCAGGGAGGGAGAAGTATAGCTAGGGCGACGAGGATGGCATACCGGTGCAGGGCGCCCAACTGGTTGAGGCGCCTGCCCAATCGAGCCGAGGGTCAGGCGGGGGGATAGCTATGACATGTGGAACAGAGCCTGGCGAGACGGAACATGCGAGCAGTTCGCCAAGTCGTGTGAAAACCAAAACAGGCTCCTACAGATCCCCACTAGTCATTAGCCATCAGCCCTGGATTTCCTGGAAGGGAAAGAATGAGAGTCTGACGTCTTCCGACTCGATCCATTTCATGTTTGTGATCACTGCGGAATTGTTCAGATCACAAAAAACCAACTCCCGCTCAATGCGCAATTGCGCCTGCTCCACCCTCACCACGCGGAGCACGTGTACTTGTCCACGGCTGTTAGCGAGGGCCAGGAAAGCCTGCGAGTCCGAGTCTCGCCAGCTAGACCAGCTCAACATGTTCACGCCCTCTCCATTCGCACACACAGACTCGAAGGCATCCATTTCCATCTTTCCGTTTGGCTTATACCTGTCTTAGCCCTCACAAAACATCAGTTTCCTATGTTGAAGAGGAAAGACAACAACAAGGGACGAACCTCCAAAGCGAAAGATCTCCTCTCCGACCTCCAACTGCCAACAAAGACTGATCAGCACCTTCGGGCCCTGCAGGATGAGACCACGCAATAGCTACCCTCAAAAGACTTCAGTCTTCAGTTTTTACCTCTTTCATTTATAGAGAACGAGAGACGGACAGATAGCTTGAGCACGCAATACAGCAGCTGTGAACCGCGCTCGTCTGGCCGCTGCTTCAGAAGATTGGCTTATAAAGGTTTCAGGATCGTCATCAGCCAGAGAGAAGGTGTGGGCCAGGAGCTTTTCGGATATGTTCACTGCTTGGGGCTATTTCAATCAGCTGAATGAGTTTCTTTTGGAGCACGAAAAGACAAGGAGGCGAAAGAAGCTACGTTTTTCCATAGTCCGGTTTTGGGGTCGGTGGTGGGTTTGTAGATGAATACATCGCAGTTAGTAGTGAGGGCAGCAAAGATAGAGCTAGAAAACCAATCGTGAGCGTTGTCGAGCGAAAAGGAGGGGGTAGCCATTGGGAGACTGACGTGCCGAGGACAGTGAGCGCACTTGGAGACCAAGTAGCGGCGCGCCAGAATCGATCAATACTAGAAGGAGTGATAGCCGCGAAAGCTATCCGCGAAAAGCAACGTCAATGGAGTTTGAGGGCCGATGCTATTCGGCTGGACTGACTGTTGGAGTGCTTGAACCAGGGTAAGCCGAGGTGTTTGTCTATCTCAATGACGGTCGAACAAAAACCGGAACCGGAACCGGGATCGGGGATAGGTGTGAGGAGGTAAATATTCGATCGGGTCACTACCAGTGCTTGTCCATCGCCGGACCACTCCAATCCGGACGCTGCGAGTGGGAGCGTCGAGAGCGTCGTCGATCGGAATACGATCGAATTGGGTTGATAATCAGGCTGAGTCATCGTTACTTTTTATTTCAATCGAGACAGAATTCAAAATATATATATATATAATGAACCGATCCAATTTCAACAGATCTCACCTTATAAGCATACCGCGCACACATCATCGGGCCCTGTTCAGATCCTTGAAATAGACTGTTGGTCTATATCTTTCCAAGCCTTGTTGGATCCATCAAGCAACGGACTCATGTTGGCAGTGAAAACCCAGCAAGCAAGTCTTCTGCTGGTCCATCATGATCATCTTATTTTGAAGTGGGTAGCTTGGGATTTTTTCGGGCTACACGCGCGACAAAAGTACAGTCCGAATATCTGAGCCCCGGGTTAGCTCGAGATATTGCCTAGCAGAAACCTGCACTACTCAGCAGTTTTATGTTTTGAATGGGGGAAAATCGGAATCCACAACATCCTTGGATCGGCACATTGGCACAAACTGGTGGTCCTTAGGTTTTTGCTTTTACTCCCTAAGGGACTAGATCTAAAATTTAGGTGTAATAGTGTGAAATGTAAAAACAAACCGCACTTTTAAAAAATAAAACTGGCACGAACTTAGCGGATAGGAGTAAGGTTGGATACTGGAACACTATATTTATGGTAAAAGCCAGGAAATATTTTTCTCCAAGGCTTTTCACCCATAACAAAACACAGAAGATGAGCTCAATCAAGGTGAAAATTTGGCAGATGCCCAATGTCTGTAACTTTGAAACTAGAATCATTTCTGTTCTTTGCTTGGGAGCTTGGGGGCACGGCAAAAGTGTGACGATTGAGGTGGCCAACAAAACGACTGACGAGATAGCAAAACTAGCTTTGATGTATTTTGTGACAGTGGCAATTCAGCTCTTAACTGTAAATGAATCACGTCTGCGTCTAAGTAGTTCTGAAAGTCCTTGAATTCCTCAGTTTTAGGTTTGGTGAGAATTAGGAGAGACAATACAAGACTGCGGTCCTCCATTATACTCGGAAATTGCTCCATCCCTGATATCAAAGGCCGAGTATTTCATCTTCCACTAGTATAATGCATGTATAACCTTTTCATCCTTCCCACGCACTAGCTATCGGAACCTGATTGAGGTCTACCGGGGAAACCTTCATTTCAAGTTTTTATATGTTGCATATGCCTTCCAACATCACTCCGGTCTCGTCGGATCAACTTACTCAAGGTTCAGGAACGAGACTTGGTCCTTCTTTGAACCCACATCTGTATGTGCGCTTCTTTCTGAAATGCGTGATTTATAATTTAAATCCCTTCCAGCATACAAGTCATGTTGGGTCAAATGAGGCAAATGCATTGGAATTTAGATCCGGATGAAAAACCGTGAAATATATGTTTGAAAAGCCTTGTTGTCCTAGTGCGCCTTTTAGCTGGGAAGAAACTGGCTGTACAGCTTTGTCTTGATGGGCCCCAGCCAAAAGGTTGAAAAGGTGGACCTTTTTTTTGCAATCACAGAAGTTGTTTTGGACTATCATTCAGGATAGGTCAATCTCCAATGTATGTAATCATTCTGTTGGCTTGTATGGTCTCACCTATCTCACACTCTTCACTGCTAGAATATTCTTGTATTCAGTCAATGACTCTGGTCCACTCACTAGCATATAGCTTTTAGCTCTCCAGCGTCTGTGTTATTTTAGTCCATGGGTTTTCCTTTCTCCTCTCAACTAGAAATCTCTGCTTCACCTTCTCAGTATCATGGCTTTGTGTGTGCTCATAGAGATGGCTTTCTCCGTTACATTCTGGATTCTGAATTTAGCCAAATCAGTCCCACTATTCTCACTATAGTGTGGGTAATTTGGCTCCCCTCATCTTTCAGACTGATTTGCCACCCTTCAGGTTAAGCTATCCCATTAGCAGCACTCGGAATGAATTTAATCTGTAGTTTCAGTACTCTCCTAACAGAGAATTTCCACAAAGGCTAAGAACATTGGAACAGTGAATGACGGTCCAACTACCACAGTCATCCAGGAAGTGATTAGCGGATACTGGCTATGAAAAGTGTAGTATAGGTTGTATTGTAAGATTCTAGGATCTGGGGTTGTATGGTATGGTGTGTGAGGTTCTGTCCTCAACACAAATCCTGCCCTAAGGAAATGCGTGCTAAATTGAGATAGAAGAAGAGAGAAAAGTGGGAAATAAGGTTTGGGGAACTGAAACAGCAGAGATCTCAGATGAGATGGTTGAGGAGTGAATAGTACCTAAAATAGAGTAGCACAAGAAAAGTGGACAGGGGAATTTATGAGCTTTACTGTGCTCGTGATCTGCGCCTGGGATGAACAACTATTGAGACTCAAGAAAGAAAGAAACAAAGAGGTTTGAGAAAGAAAAGAAGATCAATATTTAACATCTTATATTAGGGCATCAGATGCATACAGAAAGAAATAGGGGTGAATTGGGACTAGATGGGGTTTGATCACGGTCTCTTTTTGCAGATGAGAAAAGAGACCAGAGGGTGGGTCACGTGGAGGAGTGGTATAGGATTTGAGTTTTGGTATAAGGCTATGTGAGTGTCTGTGCCGATGGAATTGTTACACTAACATGTATGTCTGTTGCTACAATACAGAAGTAGTGGGCTTTTTTTCTTTTTTTCATTCCTTTGAGTGCATCTAGGAGCTGGTAAATCTATCATGCCCTGATCTATCTGAGTACCCATCAAAAAATATGAGTCTTTGGTAAAAGCCTCTTTGGCTGTTTGAAGATTTTGTACTACAACTCAATTGCCACATGATTAAAACTCAGAGGTAGAGAAAGGCAGGGGTCAACAGGGATGGTTAAGTCGAGAGTGATTGGGATGGGGGAGTGAGGCATATTAGGGCTATGGTGGTGGTCCTTGGTATTCCGGAACCTGCTCATGGTTGATCTCAGCCCATTACCCGCGACTTTCTTATAACCAAAGTGGTTGCATCCCTTACTTCTCAATTTTTTCCCTCCAAATATGAGGTGGAGCACACTTTTAACAGAAGGAGCCATACGGTGCAGTGGTGCTATGGCCAAACTGGGTCCAAAGAGGTCTCTATTGATAGATGAAAGGTAAATAGGAAACTTTCACATTTTCAAATCCAAATTTGTGGGTTTTCAAAGCTGTGAGAATGCATTTCCGATTCAGGTTTGGACCATCACAAGTCTATGATAACAGGTTTTGGATATTGGGAATGTAGAAATCCCAACCAAGTCAGTTCTCAGACTTGGATCCCTATTTGCAAGCCTCTGGTGTAGCTAGCCCCAAGTTCTACTCATTTGTTTTGAGGTTTTCCAATTTTGTGATGGTGGTTCCACTCATTAGAAATTCTTGCTTCCAAAGAGTCATCTATGTGTAACATACTCACTGAGGGCCATGAGTCAAGACAAGAAGTGTACCTCATGAGGTACAGGAGGTGTAGGTGTGTAGACTCCAAAATGCCCAAAATTCCAAATTCTGACCAAAACTTTCCCCACCAAGAGGAACAGCCTTGGCATAAGTCCCTTGCTTTAGCCATAGACTTGTCCATCAAATAAGACAACGTACCACTCTTAGTTGAGTTAGCTGGTGCAGATGGTCTCAGGAGCCAAACCCAGGCAAACCACCAACACATTTGCTTTGGCTGGGGATGCTGTATCCAGGATTGGGATGAAGACATTGCAGTCTCTTTAAGATGCTTGTACCATGTATGATTTTCTGCTCCTTCACCTTATGCAGGCATAGTCAATATGCGGCTCATCCCTATGCTTATAGCATCAACTGGTTGTATGGGTGAAACTTCCTGTACAGTGCCCTACGGATATTTTGTATAAGCTCCGAGGTTACCCATTAAAACATCCAGAAAACCCGGGTTCTTGTGCCAAGATCTACACATGAATGCTGTCCAAGAAAAGGTAAACGATTAGTAATAACATTCTTTCCTTTCTTCAGTTTTTTTTTGGGGGGGGCCACCAAATCTGTTTTACCATAAGCAACGGCCAAGAATTTACAACAATTGAGCTCTAGCAGACCCTTTGAATCAAACTGCATGGTATCATAGTGACAGTTGAGTTGTTGAGACGAAACTGCTACAGGTGTTAGAGGTTCACCTTGATTATTGAATGGTACGGAAGAATCTATGATTCAAGGCCTGGTAGACTGATCATAGCAAAAACCGAAAGAGGCTTAGAGTTCCATGCTTTGGGCAGGCCACATCCCACAAACAATTAATGCTGAACTTTCTGGTGTATGCAAGCAACTTCAAATGTTGGTATTTTCAACCCCGATAGAAGGTGTTTCGATGCTCATAGTAGGGCCACAACTGTTACATATCGTGTAATTGAAGAGTTGCTATTTTTGTAGAAAATTTTACCATGTTGAAGTTTGGCATTGATGGTGAATGCAAGGCTGAAAATACAAAAAGGGTTCAGCTTTCGAAATATTTCTGGTATGCCCAATTTGGAACTTGAATGGTCTTTGGAGTCATTCGAGATGTCCCTATGCACTGTATGACATATTTGTTGCACAGCACAAGTTTGGCAATTTGATAGTTGAGGTTACCAAATCTTTCTGGGCTTGTAAGGTACTCCCTGGTACGAGAGGAGCATGTAAATGCTTTTACTTACTTCTAAACAGAACATATATGCTTCTTTTTCAAAAATTGATAAACGATTTGTGGAGATATATAGGGTACAAATCTCACGCAGTGCAGGGGTGGCGTCCAAAGTTACGTAAAAATCCCCGTTGGGTATTGTACTGACCCGCACAGTCTGGTCTCTGTCTTGGGCCTTCAGGTTTGTATTTATTGATTGATATTTTGTGTGATCTCATTCGTGCTCACTATTGTAGGTCCAAGAGTAGACCACCCCCAAAAATTTAACAGACTAGAACGGACATTAGCTGACACTTGACCTGATGATGGCTCTTTTCTCTTTCACTCACGGGCTTGCTGGGCCTGGTCATATGTGGGCAGTGTGATGTGGGCAATTCAATTGTTACAAGGGGTATCCTATATTAACACAAACTGAATCATAACAAAATGTAACATAAAAATATAAGTTTTTTTTTTCTTGCTCCAGAAGTTCCGGTCTTTTATGCTTCCATGACATGTAAAATATTTTTAAAAATTAATGCTGAGTTTGGCCAAAAATATAAATCTGATACTTCCGAACGATATTTTCCAGGTCATGGTACTAAGTATCACAAGCGACCGGGCATTCTAGAGCAAGGAAAAGTTTCTCATAGTTTTATCTTAGATCTCGCTAGAATTCAGTGTTTGTTAAAGCAAAATTTTAAACTTACTCCTTACAGTACTGTATGTATGTAAGTGGATGGGGTACGTTACATAAGGTACAACTAAAGTATGAATTTAGACATGCAAGCAACTAACTTAATGGAGTATCCCACAAAGGGGTTCTTTCATCTCTTTGTACGGTGAGAAAGGAAGTGGATGATCGGAGGTGGTGAAAAGGTGTTTTTTTTTTTTTTGTTGTTGTTGTTCTTTCTTTTTCGTCGGGATCGGCCTCGATTGCCGGTTCTGATCATTAGTTTGACCTTCTGCCGTCTTCCGCCTCCTCGTGGTCTCCTCCAAGCCCGTGTTTGTGAGCTCACGTCGGACTGTATCCTTCTCTGTCTCTCCTTGCAATCTCCAGGGCTTGCTTTTGCTCGTGTCATCATTCTTCCAATTCGTCTTTTTACCTTTTCAACTTGCCAGCCTACCTGGCTGTCTGTGTGTCTGTGTGTGTCTGTGTGTGTGTGTGTGTGTGTGTGTGTTTGTGTGTGTGTCTGTGTGTGTATGTGTGTATGTGTGTGTGTGTGTGGTTGAGTAGCGGTTGTCTGTGTGGTGAACACTAGTGAGTTGCATTGGTGGTGTTCACTCTATCTCCTATGTGATTGTGTTGCCCAAGTCTCCCTCTCCCTCTGCCCTCATTAACGCTCTCTCTCGTACACATCCTCTGACTACAATTAAACTTTCCTTTCCTTCCTTCGTACCACACTTTTATCTTTTTCTCTGTTACTTGGTTTTGGGAACCCAGCTTGGATGACTCTATGCCCGGGCCCTCGGCTTGATTGATTGTCCAACCACTCCTTCTTATCTCTGTGGCATCTCAACTCAATCCGTAATCGATCCTCACTCCCTCGGCTGTCCTTTCCCTCCGCTCGTCCTCGATCCTTTCTCGCCCACTTCGTCGTCGCATTGTTACCTACTTGTCTTAGTGGCCTGTTCCAATCTCTCTCATCTCACCTCCTTCAATTGTACATTCTTCTGTGTCTACACTGTCGTCTACATATTGCTCCCCTTCCCTCGATCTCTTGTGTCTAAACAACCGACTGGACTGGTCAGCTTCGTGTTACCTTTCAACTGCAACTGTGCGTTGCGTTGCGTTGCATTTTTTTTTTTTTTTTTTTTTTTTTTTTCTCTCTTTTTTTTAGTTCTCCAGCCTTTCGACTACTACCATTAATTTTCGACGCGGTGTTTTTTTTTTTTGTTTTTTTTTTCTCGGTTCTCCCTCGCATTTCATTGACTCACAAGCAACCAAGACGGGCTCGACCGGCGAAACTCTTCGTCGAGGCCCAGCGCGTACGAAAAAAATAAGGTCAAGCTCCCAGACTCCCACACTCCCAATTTGACCCCCCCTACTACCAATTCAGTCAACACTCACCCAACCCTACCAACGGACACAGCTGACGCATTGTAGAAAAAGTGCTCGACAAAACCCCGGCTTTTCTTCCATCTTCAATCGCTTCTTCGTTCATCCGTCGTCTCTTGGAAAACCCCACCCCACCCTATTTCATTCTCGTATAACTAATTGCCTCAACATCTCGTTTGCTCAATCGTCAGCCAACAGCTTTGTATTTCCTTGTTCTTTAGCCAATTAATAAATCTCCTCATATTGAAACCTGTCTATCTCCTGTCATCGCTTCTCTAATCCTTCTCCTGTGATCCATATTCTAACATGCCTTCAGTCAGTACCACAACGCCTCAGAGCGAAGGAAAAATGACGACCCCTCGAACACCTACTGCCGGGCCTGGTGCCATTGGCGATCGTGAAGCTGCGCGGCGCAACAGTTGGGCCCCTTGGACGACTGATGCTGAGGATCACCATGCGGCTCAATCCAATCACCCCTCACATTCTGCTAAAGTGGCGACTCGTCGCGCTTCCGAATTCTCTGCCGTTCGCGCTGCCGGTGTTACTGGTCGAAGTTCGTTTTCAGTTCCTCATTGTTCCCCCTGCTCGCCCCCGGGTTGCCCTGTCTGCCGACTTGCTGATGACTTATGTTTTTGCTTCCTTTCTCTTCCAGTTGGCAACTCCCCCATCGGCCGTCAGCGTCTTGCCAGCGCCACCCTCGGCGTACCCGAGGTTGAGGGTGGAGTGAACTACTCGGCATTGCGACGTGCTTCCCAACCCGCTTTCGTTCCTTTCCCGCAAGCCGATGGTCTCGTCGGTAGCATGGCCGGTCTTTCGCTCGGAGGAGGCGCCGGTGGTGACCCGAACAGTGTCCTCCCGCGATCGACCCGAGCTTCCTTCAATGCGGGTGTGGCTCCACCCACTCTGCGGGCCAGCGGTCTCACTGGCCACCGTCCTAGCCTTCCAGCCTTGTACAACAGTACCCTTTCGACCCATCAAGAGGCCGGGTGGAACCCGTACTACTTTCGCTCGTCTTTCAGCGGTGCGTCGAACCCGGGCGGCAACACCGGCAACTCTATTCACGGCTCTCCTAGCGCACTCGAGTTGTCTGCTGCGGCTGCCTACGGCGGTCCTGGTTACGACTATCGACGTGACTCAGGTTACGGTCCGTCCCCGCCGATCATCACCAGCTCCGAGTCTCGACGTGGGTCGTATGTGGCACCGCCAGTTCCGACCTCTACGACGGGCCTGAACAATCTCCGACGCACTCAGTCGGCCTGGCACATCCACGATGCATTTGCTAACACGCCCCAGATCAGACACTCATCGTTCTCCTATGGTAATCAACCTGGCGCAGCACCGACCGGACTGCCAGGTGCAGGTGCCTATGGAATGGCAACCGGTGGTCCGAACCATTCAGGCTACCCTGCTGGGCACATGGGCTACCCCAGCGAGAATCCTCACATGATGTCGATGGACGGCGTGGGCAATGGCATGTACCCTGGAGCCGGCCCACTGCTCAGCCAGCAACAGCAACAGCTCCTGCTCGAGGCTCGTCGTCAATCGTCTCTCGCCCGACAAAATGTTGACTACAGCATTCCATATGGTATGAACGGCACGGGTCCTCAATACCCTTATGGCGGTATGCATCACCCTGCTGTCCCGATGTCCCACATGGCGCCCAACGGCACTTCGCCTGCTCACCATCAACACCACCGGCAAGTGTCCAACAAGGGTAGCTTCGAATCTAGTCGTGTGCATCGAAGCGCGATCTTGGAAGAGTTCCGCTCCAACAAGCATCGTCGATGGGAGTTAAAGGTTAGCTCAATTTTCGCTTTGAATGTTTTCCGTCCTCCTCGAAATCAATGTTAATGCTTCTGGGTTGACCCATAGGACATGGCTGGTCATTTGGTCGAGTTTGCTGGCGATCAATTGGGCTCGCGTCACATCCAGTCCAAGCTCGACACTGCGAGCGCTGAAGAGAAGGAACTCGTGTTCAACGAGATTTATCCCAATGTCCTACAGCTCTCGATGGACGTGTTTGCTAAGTCAGTTTCCACCGTTTTCGTGTCCAAGACCAAGCAGCTTCCATCAGCTCACTTTTTGCTTTTCCATAGCTATGTTGTCCAGAAGTTCTTCGAACAAGGGAATCAGTCCCAGAAGAGCCAATTGGCTGAATCGCTTCGGGGACACGTGCTTCAGCTTTCCTTGCAGATGTATGGATGTCGAGTGATTCAAAAGGTCAGTCTTTCTAACCATTTGCTCCCACCAGCGGCGACATACTCACATCCTTTTTACATTCATTGTAGGCGCTCGAATTTGTTCTTGTCGACCAACAACACGCACTCATCAAGGAGCTCGAGGGCGAAGTGATCCAGTGCGCCAAAGACCAGAATGCCAACCACGTCTTACAACGCTCACTTGAGCGCATCGATCCCAAGCACAATCGGTTCATCAGCCAGGCCTTCGTTGGTCAAGCTTTTGCGCTAGCCACCCACCCTTACGGTTGTCGGGTATTACAGCGAGTGTTTGAGCACATGCCTGATGACCAGACTCGAGTACTGTTGGAAGAGTTGCACCGATTCTCGAACAATCTCGTGCGTCCCTTTGTTTCACATTCGCCTGCGTTTTTTGACTTCTGACCTGACTTGACTGTGTGTGTACCGGTAGATGACGGACCAATATGGGAACTATGTTGCTCAATGGATCATCACCGATGGCAAGAAAGAGGATTCGGCTGCGATGTTGTCCAAGGTGCGCGGCCAGGTGTTGATGATGTCGAAGCACAAGTTTGCGGTTGGTCTATCTTTTTCCATATTCGTATCCCTCGCGCAACTCATCCATATGTATACTCACTTCCCACAGAGCAATGTCGTCGAGAAAGCCATCTTAAAGTCGACTGAGGAAGAGATGCGCCAGATGATCGAAGAGATCCTTGCTCTCCGCGCCGACGGAACATCGACGGTGGGCGTAATGCTCAAGGACGCTTTTGCGAACTTCCCTTTGCAGAAGTTTTTACAGGCCTCCAAGGAGCCTCAACGATCGTTGTTGTTCGAGGAGGTGGGCAACCAGTTGAGTCACATGAAGAAGTACAGTCTTTCATACGGCAAGTACTTGGTTGCGAGTAAGTCCTTTCTTTCTTCTTCATTAGTTTGGATCAGTTGATTGATAGAACCTGGGTTCGATCTATAGTTGAGAAACTCGTGAGCAACGAGCGTGCTAACGCGCAGTTCAATGCCAACGTGACGCTCAGCAACTCCATGTCGCTCAACAATCCGCCTGCGCCAGTCGCTCAAGTGGCGGTGTGATTATAGTGTGATGAGTTTTCAGTCGCTTCCTCACATGCAAAAATCAAGACGCATTGTTCTTTTGGTCTTCATCCATTTTTTTTATTGATACGTAGACACATTGTGTACTTTTCCTTTAATCCTTCCATCGCCCTCTGCCAGGACTTGCCTCTCTTTTCCTCTTCATACTTTTTTTCAATTCACCCCCTCTTTTCACCCTCTTCGCACTGTCTTTCTGTCCCTTGTTCTTTTGTGTCTTTTCCCTATTTCCTCTTCCTCGATGATCCGGAAGCCTTTCACACCCGTGTCTTTTTGTTTTTCCCCATAATGAATGAAATATTATTATTTTCTTGAACACAGTTCTCACCCTGTTTTGATTTTCCTAGGAAGCTTGTAGTCAAACGGCCAGATTCGAGGGTTGGGAGTGGGAATGGGATATTTTCTTTTCTTTTTTTCACACTTCTCTTGTTTTCTTTCTCCCCTCACTAATTGTGTAGGAGTGCTTATAGCGTGCGGGGTAGCTTTGGAGGTTTGCAATTACCATTGAAAAAAAGCTTGCAGAACAAGTCGCCAAAACCTTCATACATTTGAGCGAGCTCGGAGCTCTTCAGGATTAGTCCACAACTGAAGAGTCTTTCCGTAAACCGGCTAAACCAGACCTTCGTGAATCGGCTCTCCGGGGCAAGGGTTTTTTGTCAATCATGGCAAAAAAGTCTGACTGATTATGCCCACACTTTGGCCCCTCAAGGTTCATGTTTGTCTCGCTGGTTCCCACCGGTATGGACGTTACAGCGTGAGCCTTAATTACGTTTAAATTCACGACGTTACAGATTTGGATGGGATCCACTAAACAAGAGCTTTCAAGACTCGTTGTGAAGAGTTCAGGGACAACACCGTATACAGATGAGCCGGTGTGAGCTCTTGCACATAAATAGAATGGGACAGAAGGTGGCATCAATAGAAGAATGCCCAACCTTCCACGCTCACCGGCTCAGACATAAACACGCGGCTGTGCCGCAGTCGTGTCTGTGTGGACCCCGTTCGGGGTCACAACACACCGAAGGACCTCCGGCAAAAGGAAAGGAAATGAAATGTGAAATACACAGAAGCTTTATACTGTATGAGGCACCAGCCATCCAGCCACCGGGTCTTCCCGATAGATAACGTTATGAATATAAAGAAAAACAGGCCTAATCCGTATAGCAGTGAGCAGGACGTAAACTCCGAATGTCAGTAGCGGAACTTTGGGAACCGGGATGGAGGGAGCATCCGAAAATTGGTACATAAGTAGTGGGGTGAGTCAATTCCGGTAAGGCGCCAAGGTGAGCCAAGCTTTTGCTCATTTAGTACCTGGTTGATGGTTTTGCCAAATACTTAACAATCTTCTTCCACGACCAGCATATTTGGTCCCAACAGATTTGATGTAGGTTTGAAGGCCATCAGTACGAGCTTGACACCCTTCAGCATGCACCTGACACTGGAAGCTCAACTCCTACGTAGTTTGGGTTACCACTGGTTCAGTTCTCCACGCACACCTCACTCACTACACAAAAAAACAAAACCGCTTCTGGTTCTGTATCAACATAAAAAGTGTGAGTCAGTCAAATCCTCAAGCGTGAGGCTAGCTGTGAGTTCTGGGTGGTTGTGCATGAGGTTGATGACCAAGTTGCGCAGGAGCATGATTGCTGGACATAGGTGGGATTCGAGGCAAGAGGGTGACTGATGGCCAACTAAGGTGGCATAAGAAGGTAGGTGTATGTGTCCATACATTCATGGACCCTAAGTGAGGGGCCCTAAGCAAGTCTAATGAAAAAGGCACCAGTACAAGACTAAAAAAATGGCTCACCTGGTAGCTCACCAAGTTTGGATGACCATACTCCCACTTGTCTGACCTACCGGGGGGGATGGAGGTGTACTTCAACAATAATATTGTGGAAGTCCCTCCGTTCTGGGTTTCAATCCTTGCTACTGACTGTGTTGTAGTCATGATGCCTTAGTGACATCCTCCCAAACTTCAGAAATCCTGACCCAAATTCCAAGATCTAACACCAAACCCGACCTGGTGTGGCACAAAGTGGTTAATCAATTCATTTTCATTTCACTTTTTCCCCCATTCGCTTCTCCTCCAGTACTCTGTGCTACTACTACCTTGAAGTTTCATCCACAAAAAGACATGTAAAGGAAATTGTACTGCTGTTTCAAAAAAAAAAATGTCCGACCTCTGAACTTTCTTTCTTTCTTTTTTTTTTTTTTTGTCAGTCTTTCGGGTCATTATTCAAACCTGATTCGGACCTAGGTGGGCCCAACCCCATCCTCATCTGGTACATCTACACCCACAACCCTTCACTGCACCTCACCAGCATGTTGCCCAACCGCAATTCAAGCATCTCAAAGGCCCTGAGCAACCAAGCCAGAAATCTCACTCAGTCTTACCTTCAAGCCTGAGCTCAACCCACTACACTAAGCCCATATGCACATATTCAAGCACCCGGAGGTCAATTTCAGTTAATCAATTTTTTCCACCAACTCAAGACTTGATATCAGCCACAAACCAAGCCAAAGTAGTCAGGAATGAAGATGAGGGTGTTGAAATGCAGTGAGGCACATATGGACTGGCAGGCAATAGGGATATGCTTGTACCTGGACTGATCCAACTCTTCATCCAGACATGTTCCCCAAACTGAATTGCTCTTTCCCTACATTAAAATTAACAGGGAAAGAGTAAGTCACCCCTCTCCTTCTTTCTCTTTTCTTTTTCTCTCTTATTTCTATTCTCATTTCTAGCATAATCTTTCCACCTGATCTAACCATGCCTGTGCCTTGCTCTTCAGAAAATCTTCTCTTTGACATTCTCTGAAAGAGCCCCAGGCTGATAGTTTCCCACACTTAATTTAGGTCAGACTAGTTGTACTAAAGGTTTCCCACATTGTTTCCCTCACTCTTTTCTAACCTTCCTCAAACTGTTCTTAGGCCAGCAAGTGTGGTTGTTCCCTGGGTTAGAGAGTTACTCACCCAATTTTGGACCTTGTTGTATCAGGTGTGATTTGCAGTCTCTAGTTGTCTTTTCTTATTTTCCCTATGTTAAAATTAACTGGGAAAGAAAAATCTTTCCTTTTACATTATCTGAAAGAGCCCTAGGCTGATAGTTTCCCAGACTCAAATTTAGGTCAGTAAGTGTGGTTGTTCCCTGGGTTAGAGAGTTGCACACCCAGTTTTGGACCTTGTTGTATCAGGTCAATATATATATATCCATTATCTAGCTCTTCTCATCTTTCCAGACAAAGGACAACACACACATACTTCATACTTAATCACTGCAAGTTCTGAAATAGTGAAATCTGAAGTTAGTTTTACAGAGGGTAGATAGCTAGAATTTTTTATTAAAAAATACTCCATTTTGGTTAATCACACCCTCTATCTAGACAACTTGGACCCAAGGTGTTTGTCAAGTGCCAAGCTCACATTCATGGTCCACATTGAGGTGCATTTACCAAATGGTGAGGATGAGGATGATGATGAGCCAACTGTGCAAAAAAATGGGAAGAAGACTCCAAAGGCTTCCAAGGAAGTTGTTCCAAGATATATGAATTGCAAAAATGATCATTGATGGGCTGTTTCAATTACAGTCAACAAAGATATGAATATCTCTCAATTTCAATCTCTAATTTTCAGTGAATGTGATGAACACTAGAAGGACATATCTGAGGGTCTTAAGAAAGCACTTTTCCAAGGCAAACTATGATTCACTGGATGGATATGATCACAAAAAGGATTTCAGAAAAAAGATGACTTTGAACTCATGACTCCAGCTGCTTATGAATTTTTTATCCATGAGTGCTTCATTGATCCTCAACAGATGATGCATCTTGATTTTATTCAACAAAATCTAAAGTCAAAATTGAAAAAAAAGACTACAATGTGAGGAAAATCAATTTCACTGAAGTTTTGGTCAAGAGTTTAACAGGACTTTTTTTTTGTAGGCCCATAAGGTAGCCAAAAACTTAGCATGACTCAAACAGTCTTGGAGACAAGGAAGTTTTCAAAAGGAGTTGTCACCATTGATCAATTCATATGAAGAGCACTACAAAATGGACTTTCAAGAACTCACAAGTTGATTTACAAAGAGTACTGGGGACAGGGAAAGCTGCATGCACCTGGTAAATCCCCAAAACAGGGAACAATTGCTCAAGCTCAATACAGCTATGTGCAAGGTCTGGGCTCAAGATATTGTAAGTTCTTTCTTACAATACCTTTTATTTTATTTTAGATTCTACAGTTGACATCACCTAATACATCTCTCAGACTAATGAAGTCCTGGGAGTCAGCCATATTCTCCTCTGATGGCTTGACCAGGCTGGAAGTGGCTCTCAGTTGTGGAGTTCAACAAACAAGAAGCTGACCCACTTCATAAATAATTGGCCAGTTTATTGGGCACCTCAGACACCCCTCCAATCCCTACAGCTCCAGCCATTGTGGAGGCTCACAATTTTTGCAAAGATGCCATGGTCATTTTCAATACCAAAGGCCCAACTGAATTTGGTGATATTGACAAGTTGGTAAAGGCCATTTAGGTTTTTGAAGATGACAAAAATGTGGAATTCTTTTTGTTGTTATTGGAAGCAGTTTGATGGTGTTGAGTGTGATCTAAAATGGCTCTAAACAACAGGTGAAGGGGTCTTGGAGCTGGCTTTATTTGTATCTTTTTGGTATTAATCAGTGGAGCCAAATTTATTTGTCTTCCACATCAAAAATGTTTGTGATAGACACATACACAGCAAACAATTTTTTTAAAAAAGATAGGACTAATTGTGTAACTCATCTGATTTAAAAGGCAAGCTCATGCAAACTTGAATCAAATCAAAAAAAATATGACTTTCAATTTTTTGGCTATTGAGGAAGGTCATGATGTATTTTCTGTGGGTGTAAGGCACAAAATTTCATTACACAACCTCAACAGAATGAGACAGCTCCACTGCCTACATAAGAAGAAAAAGCCAACAAATGATTGTCCTCCATCCCCCCCCCCCCCCAAAAAAAAAAACAAAAAAAACAATGCAATTTAGTCAACAGTCTGCAATAACATCCTGATTAGAGAAAGGAAAGAAAAGGAAACCTCAAAATATAATCTGTCTGCTATTATCTCTAACACATGATTTCCACATCCCCTGTTACACCTGAAAGCATAAACTTAAAGCAGCCCTTCTGAATTGAACATAGGAACCATTAACTCATGTGTGAATACAGTTAGACCCCTTCAACTATGGAATTGATAATCTCATGGGGAATTAGATTATGTGAGTTTTGTTTTTGACAAAAGTAAGCCTTCAGAGCACTAAAACATTTCTCTATTGGATTAAAATCAGGTGAGTAGGGGGGAAGATAAACTAAAAGGAATCCCTGCTCCTCACAAAGCTCATCAATCCTTCCACCATGGTGAATCTGAGCATTGTGTATTGTTAAAACTGAGGAAGGCAATGGGCATGGGTTCATTCTTTGCAACTACATGGAAGATAGAAAGAATTTTATTAGCTAATCATCATTCATCTCACTGAAAAGATCAGTATACCAGATTGAATTCAAGAAAACTTCAAAGTCCTCACAAAGATAACTTCCTTCTTGAAACACAACAGCAAGTAGTCCATCAAGATTGATTTCTGAAAACAGTGAGTATCAAAAACCCTCCCATGTTCATCATTGTTTCTTGGTTCAGTGGCCTTTGAAAGCTCAGCCATAGTCATGGTAAAGTTGCCATTGGACAATTGTACACAATGTGAGAAAAACTTTAGAGGTGTTACAGTCTTCCTGATTCCAACCCAAAAGACTCACCTGCAAATCAAAGCATTTCTGGTGAAAGATCTGCAATGACATTCATGTATTCTGCCCACTTGACTGGAGACTAATTTGGGCAGACTTTTTCAACTTTCTTCTGAGTGAGCTTGAGGCATTTGGTGAGGTTGTTAGAAATAGTTGACAAAGAAACAAAGACCCTGGTGTCATTGTACATGCTGTCATGAAATTCATCCAGATAAAGCATTGGGTCAGCCCCAATCATGTCAGCCATTAACTTTCATTGTTCAACTGTGAAATCCAGCAGCTGTCCATGTTTCTGTAATGTGTGCACACTTCAAACAATAGCTAGTGTTGATTTGTACATTGTTTTCCAGAAGGTGATTGTTTTCAAGCAGACCACATATTGTAGAGGATGTTTGACAGCTGCTTGAGACAGACCTTCATGCAACAGAGTGATGGCCTGTACCTTGACATCAGTGCTGTATCTTATCATTGCTTGGTGTCAGAGGAGTGGTAGAAGGTTGAGAGGCAAGCAGCCCATGGAGGTGAATGTGAGGTGCCAGAAAAAGAGGATGGAATGGCTAGCTGTTGATTTGATGCTCTCACATAGGTCCAAATTGGGTTTGGATAATAACCTGTGGGACTGACAAAAAAAAAAGGTTCAGAGGAGGGACTTTTTTTTTGAAACAGCAGTAGTTCTTCACTGCTCATAGCAGAAAAGGTTGTATATATTTTGGAATGTCAAATCAATAGGATATTTTTTCAAAAAAACAAAAAAAAGGGCCTTGGTACCAGTGTTTGATTGTGACAGGGGTGTGTGTGCCATGGAAACTGTGTTAGTCCTGGAATCAAACCACTGAGCAACTGACCAGCATCCACATACTCCTTTCTCACTCTAAAAAGTAAACAACTGGTGCATATGCCCAAGTTATCAACACCAGAAACAGTGTATTCAATCTGACTGGATTGATTGTGGACCAAACCTGTAATCTTTCCAGGTACTCTGTCATCTTACAAACACAACAAAAATATACCACCAGGCAGACTTTACCACAACTTTCTACTTTCAAAGAGGTCCTTGTTTTGAAATTACCAAGCAAGAGTCACCAAGTCCACAGAAAATGTTCCTGACATGGGGAGTGTACTTCTTTGCAAGTTTCTCCAGCAAAAATCCCTTCTTTGACCCAGCTTTTTCCCCAGAGTATGCATCACTGAGGCATTAGGCCCAGTCAGGCCACTGAAAGGTGCTCACCAGATACTGGTAAGCATGTCTGGTGGGCAAACATTTGGGGAAAAGAAAAGTGAATTTTGGCAGAAACATGTATGCTCCCCATGTTGGGTGCATTTTCTGTGGACTAAGTCATCATAATTATTCCCTATCATTAGTGTGTGTCACTGAATTTTCCTTGATGAGCTTTGGAACATTTTCTGGGAGCAATGGAAGTGGATGAAAAGATTTTTCCAAAACCCCCTCCGGGGATCAGCAGTGATTGTACTCACACCAAAAGGCCCCCCATTTAAAGTTGCTGGTAGTCATGAGCCATGCACTTTACAAACATTTGTTGCCCTTGCTTGTGAAAGGTGGGTCTAACTTGACAAAGTCACTTAATTTCCTGGCATTTTTGGAAGCAAATCCTCACCAAGGACTGGAGATCCTGGCAGCCCAGTGTGGAATACCTGTCAGCCCTGAGGACTTCTCAGCAGTTCCACAGGCTTTCACACAGACATATACACCTTAACATATTTAAGTGAGTAAGCAATAATAAGTGTACATAATAAAACATAAGTTTTTACAGCTCAGGCTCAGTATTAAGAGCCATTTAGAGTAATCAGTAATACAGAGAGTGAAACACTTGGCACAACATAAACATATCTCCAAGTGTATCAACTTGTGTTTCAGGTTATACCCTTCTAAAGAAGGAAGGAGCTGAGGTCAGGGTATATAAACCCCTCCTCCTAGCTCAGGGGTTCAATTCCCCTTCCTCACCTTTTACCACCAACACCCAAATTGAACAACAGCACTCATTGAGGATTATCCCTAAGGAAATCTGCTCAATAGTGCACTGTTCATAGGGTGAAAGTAAAAAAGATCAAATACTAGAGGACTGGTAGTCCTCTTTCCTTGCTTACCTAGGGTAGCCTCTTGGACTTCTAGAAATTTCACAAGTGTTACAGTAAAAACTACCCAAGCAAGTTCTAAGAGAGTAGCACATTAGCTCATCCCTTGCTTTGTTAAGGGTGGAAGTTAGTCTTCCATGCCTAGGGGTCTCCCCACAAAGGACCTAACCTGTCAGCCCTTGAGATCTTACCTACTAGTAAGATCCATAAGATCTTCACTTTAGTTTCATTAAAAGAAAATAAAAAACAAATATATAATTACAACACCTTTAAGTCTAGTGTCAAAAACTCAAATTCATTGTAAATAGATAAAAACCTCAAATAAATCTTACAAGCCTAGTATCTAAGGCTTGAAAAATATTACAATAACTAGTTTGAAACAAACCAGTCCAACTGCAGTAATAGAAGGATGACTAACCTAAGAGTAAAAGCCCCATGAACCCTTTAAGTCTGGACTAGTTGATCCAAAGAAAACCAGGTTGAATAGATTTACTATGCCACTCTGTATCTATTAGACTAATCCAGTCAAAAATCTTCTCAAGTATGAAGATTCCCACTAAACATCCTTGCTACCTGGGTCATTGAAAGTCCACAAAAGGCTGTAAGATTACCCTGAAGACAAGATACAGGCACTATGTTTCCAGGCCCCAGTAAACCCTGAATCATGATTGTACACAAGAATTCAGACCAGCAAAGTCACTGCCAAGATATTTGTATCGGATGGGCCTATCCGATGTTCTATCACCCCAAGATATGCGATGCAGTGTCAGTAGGATTAGGTGCGATGGAATTAC
>MU167285.1:20193-32065 GCA_015951145.1 Cronartium quercuum f. sp. fusiforme G11 | reverse complement strand
TTTTTTTTTTTTTTTTTTTTTTTTTCTTGTTCAGCTCTTGTGTCATCTGAATGAACATCATTACTAATGTCTCAAAATTTAGAGTCAAAAGGTTTCATAGTTTTTTTTCTTCATAGTGATATGACCTGGCATAGTCTTAACAAAAATCCCACTTTTTTATTTCAAGTCAAAAAAAAAAAGACTAGAAAAGAAAAGAATGACAATTTACAAAGTATGATCCTGTCTGATCACGGTTCATGTAAATAACATTGCGATTGCAGGCGCCGGTTTCTCCATTGACCTCATGTGCTCAGCAAGTCGAATATCTTTTCCTTGCGCAATTTTTTGGGGGTTTTTTATTCTCTTCCCCTCTGTCTTGTTTGTTTTTGCGCGTGTTGTTTCACATCACACTGGCCTTAGGTTGGTTCCTGAGCCACCCTGAATTCTCAGGCAACCAAAACTGCATTTTGATATGTCCTACCTCACACATTCGAAGGTGACCAATGAACCACCACTGTGGTCCGAAAAGTGACTCATACTCTCCATCACAAAAAGTACTTGATAATAACAGCAGAGGCATTTTCAACAAATCACAATCCTCCATTGGCCCAGTATGTGCTTTCAAAGTCCTTTAAGAGCCCACCCCATGCCTCTTTCCAAGTTTCCTCCAAAACCCACGCCTCAGAAGGATCCCCAGGCTGATTCACGGGCCGGACACTCTGGGTGATAGATTTATCTTGAATGCTGTAGTGTATGCACATACCCTTACCGGAAGACACTTTGGTTCGCACCCGGTCGCTGACGTTGAGATTGGATCGGGATACCAGATCACTAGGGGCCAATCTGTGCAACACCTTGAACGTTTCGCCTCGACCGAACCTTACATTGTGTTTCAAGAGATTGATGTGGGCGAAAAGGGGTGGCGCATGCTGTTTCTGAGAGTCTGAAAGCGCGGAAATTGAGAATGAAGGGTAGGCGTCGGCCCAGTCGGATGGTGAGAGCGAGTATTGGAACATTGTATGATCGCAATATGAGCCCATATTATATGCTCCGGCGCTCGAGAGCCAATGTGGGGCACGAGTCCAAGGCAGCTGGAGAGCATACAACGCGTATCGCTGCCGCCCAATTTCACGTATCAGCCTCTCAAATCACTGGGTATGGCTAACGAACAACAACTTACGAAGGTCTTCGCCGTGTGTGAAAAGAAGGAAAAGAGAGAAGAGGCATTCATTAGTAGATGTTTTTTTCGTCAATGCACACGTGTTAGAGCAGAAGATTCACAAACATCTTTGTCCCCCTCACTGATCTGAAACCAAAAATCGTGATTTAGCTGCATCTGGGCTGCCAGAAGCAAAGCTCCGAACACCAATCCTCTCTGGGCGCTTTTGTCGACCAGAATTTGGCCTGAGTCAATTTGCCAGTCCTGAGGTATACATGTTTGACCCGCTATGCGCCAGATGGGGTTTTTGGCTGAGCAACGTCACGACGAAAAAGATCAGTTACAAAGGGTTTTTACTTCAGGTAGCCGAGCACAAACCTCCATCTTTGGTGATGTCAGGCCATAATACGATCCCCCATTCTTTAAACGCGCGAGATTTGAACAGAAAGCTTGGATCGGCCAAAGGTATGTTGTCCTGGAGCTCAAGCAAATATTTAGACTTGTTTTAAAAAAAGTGGGTCATGAAAATGTTGAGAGAATTCACCGAATCAAGATAGAGTAGCTTTGTGAAGCTGGAATGTACAATCGAAGCTCCTTTCTGGATTATCAGTTGCACACATACCAACACGTGACTTGTAAGTCTCAATCCACACTATAGGCTTCGAATCACGCATCGAGGCTCACGATATGAAAACTTGAATAGGAGTGGAGCAAATAGACATTCAAAAATTATTAGCAGAATGCTTTTCCCTTTGTCCAGTCAGGCTCACTTCTTCCAAGCTTTGGGATCTTTCTCGTAGGGTAACTGGTAGTACGCGTCAACGAGTGAGAAGCAAGATGTGGTCAACACCCTTTGGTTTTCAAGAAAATTGAGCAGAAGCAGGTCGAAGAGAATATAATTTTACGCGCTTGATTTCGATATAACCCAATGCTTGTAACTCGGCCTGAAACTGAGAAACTTGTGGGATCTCATCTGGGAACATGAAGATTTCAACCGGCAGCCGGCATTGATGTTTTCTTCGCAAAAAACGTAGCATCACCATCAATCGGCGCATCGTATCCTTGTTCCCACCGGTGATGACGATGCCTTCGGTTCCGTTTCCAAGCAAAGGACGTTTGCGAATACCTTGAAGGGTAAGAGTTGAATGATAGATCGAGTTGGTCTTTGGGTAGAGAAGCGATTGAAAGAATCTCTCAACGCCAGTCACGGCCTCAGAACGTATACTGACGATCGTCTTGGAATCAATTTCTGTCCACGCTTTGGCTGAGTTTCGTAATTGATCAGGATTTGATTGTTGATCACGTTCCGGTCCACAACTGATTTGGTTGGCGAGAATTGCTTCGGGGTACGAGCTTACGGGTCGGTCTTTCCAAGCTTGAAGATACGGTTGGATGCGATTGAAGACAGCTCGGACAGACTCCAATATTTGATCATCCTCCGTGGACACGTTTGAGGGTAAGGGCAGTTGGGGGACTTTATAATCCAGAAAAGGCTTGGGAGCCGCACTGGCTTTATTCCAACGCAACGTATTCTTGAAGACCAGGACGAGGGTGACGAGTGCGATGAAAAGGATGGCGAGTGGGAAGATGTTTGTACGACGAGGAAAGAGGATAGGGAAGGGACAGGCTATCATGATGAGGTGATTGTGTGTGTGCTACTTGGAGAGTGTCTGTTGACCGTTTAATGCGCTCATCATCAACATCCTTCATTTCAGCCCCATCGATGATGTCATCGTGATCCGAAAAGGTAGCCGTGACCAATTGAGGGTTTGGTCGGTACCTCTAAAACAGCCCGAGGTACCGATCGGACCTTGGATCGGACTGCGTTTCCTTCCTCGGTTTTGAGTCCGATTCACTAAATTTCTGAATTCGAATTTTGAATCGATCGTGGTCTTGGTCTAAAATGAGACCGACCACAACCCGACTTGTTCATCCCAATTTACTTTCATCCGCACTTCTTCGCGCTCTTCGTCATCCTAACCCATCTTTCATCACACTCTCGATCTCAACACTTAACCAACTTAGGGTTCGTTCCAACTCAGTCTTAAGTGACCATCATGGTCCTTACTCTATCACCGCACTCTCCGGTTTACCTATCACAACTACCCCTCGTGACATTCACCATACATGTCAAGCATTCGATTCTCTCCCAATCGGTCCGTCTCTTCACTTTCCCTCAACTCTCCCTTCTCATCGTTCGCTGTTAACACACTTCTCATCTCATTTATTTCAGCTATCTATCCAGTCTTCCAACCTCACAATTGGTCCTCATTAACCTTCCTTCTCTTCTTCGCTTCTCGAACTCAGAACCTACCCAATCTCCCTCTCTCCTCTCCCTCTAAATCTCCTGCGACCTATCACGCCCTTCGTACCCTCCTCCCCACAGCCCCAAACCCAAACCCATCTTCAGGCCGCGCCGTCGTCCTCGATGGTATCCCCACCAGGCTTTCTCATCAGCACGTCACCGACTCCCTCCTTGCTTTTGGATTCCCTATTCTCACTCACACCGAACCCCGAACTTGGCCCGGTACGGCCCCAGTCACTGATAGACCTATGCTTACCCGGTATCAGGTCATATACCTACCTTCGATTGCGCTTGCTTACCATCTCGCGGGCCAACTCCATCGATCAAGACCGGCTTGGCTTCCTCATCGGAAAACATCCTCCCCTTCTGGAATTGAAGGAGAGACAGGTTGGGAACTGAAGGCGCGTGTACTGTATTGAGCCAGTCTTTCTCATGGTTCCCAATGCATACTCCTGCGTCCCAATGTATCTTTTGAGATGTAAAAGGACACAACAAATGAGTGGTGCAGATGTGGAAAGGCGGAAAAAAATGTAAGGAAAGGTAAAATAATAATGATACAGTTTTTCCATGCATTGGAGAAGTATACATATTCCCGCGCCGTAGCATTAGTGTACAGGTAAGAGAAAGGGGCGAGAGATAGCAGGAAGCGAAGTATCGAGATCGAGAGAAAAAGAGGCAGAAGTCTATTGAACACAGGGTATGGCAAAGGGAAGAAGTTGAATAAAGCCCAGAACAAGTCAAGGTACAAGCAAACACACAAGAGAGACATGACTCGAATGCGGTCAAGAGATTAAGGAAGATAATGATGATGGAATAAACAGCAATTGTCACAAGAGTCATGCGAAGAATGAAAGTGAAAAATGCAACACAAGTATCAACAACACTTTCCCTGGAGTTTCTGTAGTCCGACCATCCTTAGCGCTCGACCAGAAATTGAGTTACTGGACCCAAAGCCATTCTGTTGCTCGAATCCGCTCCCTGACCCACTCCAACTAGCGACCCTTTTCAAAGCTCGCTCTCCATAGCTAATCCCACTCCCCGGTCGGTCAGGATCGATGCGTCCGGATTCGATAGAAAGTAGGATAGCTCGAGTGAGAAGAAGGAAAGGCGAGCTAACAGATTCTCCAGTGAGTGACGAAGTTTCGAGGAATAGACAATCATGGGCTTTAGCCCAATTACTCGCTTCTAGTTCGCCTACTTGTCGACCTTCATCTTCAAGATCAATTTTGTTGCCTACTAAAACTACCATTAGATCTGGAGAAGCTAAGGCTCGAGCATCAGCTAGCCAAGACGAAAGACTGGCGAATGTCGAACGACTGTGTGTGTGTGTGTGTGTGTGTGTGTGTGTGTGTGTGTGTTTGGCGATGGAAAAGGAAGAGAATTTGAGTGTCGGTCAATTAGATAAGCTTTCAGCATCTGGAACCAAACCATCCGTTCGCATTTCACATGAAACAAAACCGAGTCCCTTACTCACTCAGAGATATCATAAACTAAGATAGCACCCGCTGCGCCACGATAATAATTTCTCGTCACGCTCCTAAAGCGTTCTTGTCCAGCAGTATCCCAAAGCTGAAGCTTCATTCGACAGACGGCCGAGGAAGAAGAATGGGAAGAAGCGGATGAAGGTAAGGAAAGGATCGTGGAAGCGAATTCGACGCCGATGGTGTGTGGTGATGGGTGGCGAGGCTGAGAGCGTAGGAAGTGGTAGAGGAGTGAGGATTTGCCGGTGCCTGATTCGCCGATGACTGAAATAAAGGAGAGAGAAGTGAGCGATAGGGGGTAAAGAGGGACCGATGAGAGTTGACGGACCGATGAATTTGAGTAGGAAATCTGGATGGAAGATCGAGTGGGAGGTTAGTATCAGAGCTGATTGAGAAATCAAATGTGGCAAAAGGTAATCGGAGGCTTACCATATGGCTCAATGAGCTCGGTTGGTATTCGGTCCATCTCATCAATCGATGGGAGCCGATGGTGGAGTGAGTGAAAGAGGATGAAGTCGAAGAAGGGGAGAGAAAGAAAGGAAACAAGGATAAGAATTAGGGAGAGAGAGGCCGAGGAACGACCGGAAGAAGACCCTTGGTCGAGTACTGTCGGACCGGTACCGTCCCGTACCAGCCACGGTCTCTGCTATTGTACCCGGGCTCCGCTCTTGATAACCTCGTGCGGTCCCAGTGTGATTAACGAATGCCGCCAGTGTTTGCAGACTGTTTCCTCTCTTCCAATCTCGACGACTTATCATTCGAGTTCATTGGTCACACCTGTCGATGAAGTAAAAACTTCAGTGATAAATCATTTTTCCTACCATGTACCCAAATTTATACAGAAAGTCGCCCGTTTGCAACGCGACGGTAACAACTTGGACACCTCCAAAAGAGAAACCTCAGAGCTCATACGTGCCACGACCGTCCAAGATAACTACCGCTTAGCGTCGCTCGAAGATCCGGTTGATCAGACGACTGACGTGCTGGTATTATCAATTATCCTCTGGTCAATCGACAGGGAACTCCAGACGGTCGTCAAACCAAGCTCGTCTGCTTACGAGGCTTTCCATACTTTGGTGACCAAATTACCTGTCCCCAAACGCGATTCTCATCTGGTTATCTGAGTTGAGATTTTGAAAAAGTGGCATGTATATGCAGAACTTGTCTCAGAGCACATCGAGTTCATCCGGGAACGTGTCAAGCAATCGGACGCTAGCGGGTTCGAGTGGAGTAAAGAATCTGCACAGGGAGGCTTTACCAGATAGGCCTACCGGCAGACCCTTTTGATAATGTAAACGACTTGCTCACTACTCGCATAGAACCGCTCGGCTTACGGCCGACCGCCGCGGATATCGAATAAACAATTCTCGCGGTAGAACTTGACATGACTGGCATAATAGTGGAACCTGTCAGGCCGTTTCTACTAAAGTTATCTGAAGCTGTTCTCAAGATCATCTTTGAACACGTACGTGTCGATCATTCTGATCTATCCCGGAAAAATAGGACCGACAATGGTCGTACATGATTGAGATCACAGTCGACGGCAATGTGCCCTACTGGGTTTACTTAAGCCCTAGCCATCCGATCCTCGCCCACATGCAGTCCCTCGCTCTGGTCAATCGTCAACTGTCCCGTGTGTGCCTTTTAGTATTGTGGAGGGTAAATAAACTTCAGACAAGCCGTTAGGATATACTTACTGATGGCTAAGGTGCCTGTCCGTTTTCCACCACGTAATCTCACCTTTCCAGCCCGACGGCCTATGACAAGGGATCACTGGACTAAATGCCTGCTCCCTGAGTATGAGATCTTTGTCCAGTCCCTTGACCTTAACTATCCGAAGCCTGGGTCAAACCTTTGCCTTAAGCTACATTGGAAACCCAGTGGGACAACACACTGATCTTGCCATCCTGGGACGGTCGAATGATTATTACCGACTCTCAAAACTACCGCCATCGACCTCGAGCTATTTCACCAGCAAATCTAGAGAAAATACTTGAGCAATGCTCCTCTGTCAGGAGACAAGTATCATTCCCGATCGACCATCATCCCGTTGATCAACTTGACTTCATGAAATTTCCGAGTTATCACATACCAGCGATCTTGCGTTTGTAAGAACTTCATGAACTTGATCTATCCAACTGCGCCGCATATCATCTCGACAAGAAGTGCCTGAACATGATTATTACCAATTTACCCTTGCTCGAGTCCCTTTCCTGGGAGTGCGTCCGGAGGACAGATTGTAATGAGGCCGCAGCGGTATCTCATGATCTATCGGAGCATCAAAGTCTCATCCGGCTCCAGATTCATAGTAGTGAGATCATAGATGAGACACTGTCCATGCTTGAAAGACCACCCAGACTTGTCGACCTTCAACTCTTCGCATGTGACTAGATCTCTACGGTAGCTGAAGCGCATTGTATAATTCCAAAATTTGCTCCGAACTTGAAAAGCCTCTGGCTTACTCTCTGGACAGACTGGCATTCGGATGGAACTTTTGAGACTGGAAAGGGATCAGATACCAAGTCTGCGTCTGACCACCTACCGCCCAACTTGGACCTACCTGCGCTGACTTCCTTGAAGATAAACAATCACCGCCCATTGGTTCTACTTACTAGCTTTCGTAACTGTCAAGCCCTTCGCTCCTTCAGGTTTAATTTCTTACCACCCTAAGGATGACTGGTCCTGTCGGATCTTGTGTACGCGTCAACATAGCGACACCTAAAGGTCCTAGAGTTTGGAAATCTCGGACGAGTATGATCCTGCTGATTAGGATATTGTCACTTGTCAGCTTCGGTTGCAGATGAAGTGTGCTGAAGCTGGACTCAGGTTGAAAATTCCATGGCAGTATTCTTGACTTTATTCACTCAAGAGACCTACCCTGAAAATACTTGATTCAAGGACATTTTCGATTTACAGGATAGCACATTTGTTGAAAAAAAAAATGCCCTTTTCGTATTTTTTAGAATTCTAATCTGTATGTAAGGTTAGTATATAAGAGCTTTTTTTTTTTTTTTTTGTTCATACATGTAATGATAATTGAAACCCTATCATAAAAATGCCCGTCAGGTCAAAATCATGGTTTCTCGGTATTTACTTTTTGAGGCGACATTTGAAGGTGAAGTGGGAACTTTTCTTCTATACTCATTGAATTCCTTGTATATGTCATAAATTATGTAGGAGTCTTAGTGGATGAGAAGTCAACAGAGTCAACTCGAATGTGTGTGAGAATCTGCATCCAACCATCTTGCTCTGTGCACCTCTCAGCGTGTGCAAGGTTTCATTCAAGCCTTCTAATGAGGAAGCTTCAACTTCTTCCTTGCCACATCAATTGCCATCACTTAACTATCCCTCAGTCAAAGTTTTCAAAGACAGGCGCTGGAACGTGATTGGAAGCATCAGGATGGGCCAGACACTTTGCACAAGCTACCAAGATCAACACTTCCTCTCATTCTTCCGATGATCCACTCGCAAGTCGACTGAGCACTGGACCGTCAACCTAGCCGGTCGGACCCTATTTCAGTTCCTGAATACACATCTGCATGGTAAAACTCGTTGGCGGTGTCTGTCCAAGAGATCTCAAACGTTGGCCACATTGATTGCCTACAATCCCCCTCCCCATCCTCATAACATAATTAAGAGATGAAGCAGGGGGGCAGAAGCTAGAGAAGGACAAAGTAGCATCAGGTGATGGTCGGCGGAGAATGAGGGAGTAAGTTCTACTCCCATGCTACTCGGTGTATAATTTCATGGGTAAGGTATCGACACATAATCCGACCCACTAGAGTAATCGAAAAGGAGTAGCAGAGTAAATCAACTGGGCCCAACTATCTCAACTATTCAGGTGCATGCATGCATCTGTAAGACCGTCCAAGAACAAAGTCCATGAATTATGTGAACAAAAATGGAATAAAATATAGTAACAAGATGATACACCTAAATATGATCAAGTACCCCAAAGAGGTCCTTAGCAGTTCTGATGCCGATATACAACAAACAAAAACATGAAACAGTTTGGCGACTTAAACCGGGAAGGCACCCAAGTTGACCTTCAGCCGTCTACAAAGCCCATAAGTGACCACTAACTCCTTTAACCTTTCCCGATCCTCAACCACTTCCCCTAGCGTCATCGCTGCTCTCCCTATGTAAGTCGCAACAGAGGCCGGCTTAATACCCATTCGTTCTGCACATTCTTCGACTGAGACCTTTTGGTAGTACCTAAAATGAGAAAAGAAATCTCAGAGAGCAGAGAAGAGGGGGAGGAGAGGCAGACATACCATAGTTCCCAGGCTTGTTTGACGCGTTTTGTGAGCTGATCTGTGGCTTGAGGAGGTCGGTGGGGGTAGTTTAAAAGTAGATTTGAGGGTTGAGCCGGTGGAACAGAAGAAGTAGTAGCCTTCTGATCGGCCGTCCAAGAGCTGATAAGAGTTTGAAGCACCTTCACTTCTCCTTTCTTAACCGGCTCAATCTGGGGTAGTGGACAAGGACGATCAGAAGCGATGGTTTTGAGACGCTTAGGCGTGGGTGTAGTAGAGGACATGAGGGAGCCGTGGAAGAAAGACAGCGTAGGGTCGCTCGCGATGGCTGAATCGGTTACCTCGCTTGCTAGCGCTTTCAAGCGCACAAACACGCGCACGGTAGCTACAACGTCAGCCGCCGCATCTATGGAAAGAAAATAACGGACGTGTTTAGCGAAAGATGATGTCCTTGATCGGCTAAGGAGACATCCCCCCCCCAAAAAAAAAGTAGTACCGACAATCCATTTGAGCTTTACTTAGCACTCCTCTCCCCCAATCGCTCGTCCGGACATCTCCTTTTGGAAGATAAACGTCCAGATACCTTGCCACGATTTCCTGTAGCGACAACAGCCTTGCGCCTTGTCCAGCCTGAGGATCAATAGCCTTGGCAAGAAAAGAGAGTTCTAGGAAAGAGTTGAGGAAGGCCTTCTGGTCGGGGAAGTCCCTCAATAGTTTCAGCCCATCGTTCCTGATCCCGACTCCGAGCTTAACAATCGAGCAATCGACCAGGAAGTCATAGAGTCGGGGAGGAATTGAAGAAAACTTTGAAAACTGAATGAGAAGTGTAAGGGTTTGACCGGCGATCTGGATTAGCGAAGTGCGTGACTCGTGGCCTCGTCGACGTTGAATGGGCCACTCCATATCAAAAGCTAGTGCACGGCTGGAAGGGCCTAATGGAATAGCATCTTTGATCACTTCATCAAGAAACGGCCCGAGCGTGCTTGACGAAGAACAGAGACGGATTGTCTGGCGTGGGTAGGAAGGGTTGTGGAGCTCGAAGGGTGGGTAGCGCGCTGCTAGAGTCGCATCACGTTCGGCGCGTGTAGGCGGCTTGGAGACCTCGGTTTGGGGGCGAGTAGTGAAGAGAGGGCTGCAGTCGGGTAGCCTCTCCATGAGGGACAGCTTGGACTGGAATAGTGGATGAAGTTCGACTGTAGAAAACTGACGGTCGGCTGGATCGTCACCAGCAAGTGAGTCTCTAGGGTGGTGGTTTGGATGTATATCTGTTGACCAGTGAAGGTGTTTAGCGAGTCGAGCTGAGGTCATCTTGTGGGAAGACTTGAGAGTGGTACACCGATTGAAATAGGTGAGCTGCTTGGCTGAACTCAGATGGGTCATCGGTCGTGTTCATCAGAATCGAAATCGAATGAGTTGACTGGTCTGCATAAGCCAACAGGACCCGGGCTGACTCAGCCTGAGCCCCGACCTGCCAACGACCTCAGGTTGTCGACTGACTCACCGCCAGCAAAAATTACTCGGACAAGGCTGTCCGAGAACACCTCGGACAGCCTTGTCCGAGTAATTTTTGCTGGCGGTGACTAAGCGGGTTGACCGTCCCCAATAGAGCTCACGGATCAACCGCGACCTCAAGTCAATATGATATTGATCTCATGACAACACTTAAGCTCACCAGCTGAACGGATTGGAGCTTGCTTCAGCTTCCTCACGACCACTAAGGCTTGTATCAAGGGCAGCTCAGCTGGGACAGCAAAGCCTAAAAGGCTGAGCTTCTGTTTGCTCTTCCAGCAAGCCGGGATGTTGATCTTAGCTCAAAAATAAAGCTTACAAAATTGAGCATTTTGAATACTAAGCTACTGTAACAAGTGTAGAGCTTGCACTTGTGAGAGATGCATGATGACACCATAAGACAGTAGAAAGAGGAAGTAACAGCTGGAGAATAGCAAACAGAAAGGAGGAAGGTTTCTTTACAAATGCAACCTCTAAAGACTTGTAGACCCTCTTGATGAAAGGGAGAAGGGATTAGCTGGAGAGCAGAAAACAGAATCAAAGCCAGCAACTCACCAAAAGTAGATTGGTCCAAGAATCGCCACAATGTCTCGGAGCACATCTCCAAAACTGGAAGTAGTGTTAAACAGGGTTCAAGATTGTATTGAAGAGAAGGAGGAACAAGCAGCCAGAAACCAACCACCTGCAAAGAAGAAGAACACTTAGCTAAGCAAGATTGATTTGAAAATGTTCCATTTGATGTCATTGAGGGTGTCCAAAGGCACTGAAAACAGCTGTTGAGAAGTTGAGAGGGAGATGCAAGCACAGCTGGGCTGGGAATTGGAAGATGGGAGGTTGTGGGACATGAGAGGGTGATGGAGGTCTGATTGGATGAAGAGTGGTTCAAATTGAGGAGGAGAGAGTTTCTCTCACTTGATTATGACATCTTGTAAACCCCAAGATGATTTATTGAGGTTTGGTCCAAGACCCTTTGTGACTCCTTGGGGGAAATGGGGACTTTTCATATTTCTTCCAATCTTACCAAAAGCCAATGACTGTGTCCAAATGGTTGGCTCAAACACCCAACCATGCCCATGTGGTCTCAGGCACTGCCAAGATATTTGTATCGGATGGGCCTATCCGATGTTCTATCACCCCAAGATATGCGATGCAGTGTCAGTAGGATTAGGTGCGATGGAATTACTAT
>MU167285.1:2202-17184 GCA_015951145.1 Cronartium quercuum f. sp. fusiforme G11 | reverse complement strand
GGGGGGGGGGGGGGGGGGGGGCATCAAAGTAGTCAAAATAAGTTTAACACTCAGATGCTCATGGTCACTCATTAAGCTCAACTTTACTCATAAGTTTGCTTCACAAAACACTTCAGTAGGAAGCTCTACCCTTAAATCACAATACATGACATACCATTGACATTTTATCTTAATCAAAATATGTTACAATAAATCTGAAGCGGAAAAAAAAGGATTAAATTGACCCTCCCTATACAAGGTAAAAAGCAGGATGACATGGGAACGTATGTTTACAAATCACAGCCAGTGCTACGTGTTCTGTACACGTACAAAATGCTAAACTTCTTTCAGGAGACCAGAAAGATATTGCACCATTGCACAAGCTCCAGACATCCTTGTAATTGGAGCACCACTTGACCTTTGCGCGTTGAGTTGATTTTTTGTTATCCATGTTTAAACATATCAACTTACTCCAAAATAACATAGCGCCACCACTCCCCTCAAATTTAGATAACGGGTAAAACAAAAGAGAAAGGCTGACAACAACTGCAGAATGACTTCAAGAATAGTATGAATTCAATCCATCTAAGAATAAAGAGAAGATCAATGAAAGAGAGACAGCACATTGATCACATTGACTTTTTTGAGGGTCTCTTCAAGGTACAACAAATCAAATGAACAAGGTATAAGACAAATCTTGAAGGTTAAGCTTTGATTGAATGTATGATAGGAAGTGAGGAAAGAAAAAGAGTTGTGAACTTTACTGGATAACTATTTGACCTTATCTTAGTCACACAGCTGAAAGATAGTACATTCCCTCGGAAGCGGTTCGTTATGCCACGCAACATGACTAAAGCAAAAGAAAATTTGACCAGTTTCATTAGCCTTGGTTAAAAACAAAGCAAAAGTCATGAGGAAGATTCACCAGTTATAACATAGTGGCTCAAGTTCTTCCTTAGTCTTAATGATCAAGCTTATAAACTCATTCTCACCACCACTAAAGTCCGTCGGCCAATACTTCGGGCCTTTCAGGACCTCGCCCAAAAGGTCTGAAGAGAAAGCGAAAGCGCCGTTGTCGACGGGGAACTCACGGTCCTCGACTGCCCCTGCCTCCCAGCTCACTAGTTTGTGCTCTTCGTCGTACGAAGGTCCTTCCCAACCGTTTGGTCCGAGGTTTCCCATGGGCCAGATTCCAATCCTCACCACGCCCCATATGATCTCAAGGAGCTCAGGCAGGATGTTAGAGTCGTCATCGATCGAGAGCACTGGTCCGTGTCCAAAGATTCCCGATTGAGTTTCCGAGAGCTTGTGAATGATGGAATAGGCTGCGTTCTGTTGCGCGTTGCCATATCGACGTGTCGGCCCATAGCACCAATAAACGTAAGGCAGGCCGCTAGCGGCGAGGACGTGGGCAACATCGCTCGAAAGCTTCTCTCCGTCTTCAATTACGATCCAAATCAGCTGTCTCCGACTTCCCCAACGTGCCTGAGCACCTTCGGTAGGCCAAGAGCGAGATTTCATGATTTCGAGGTGGGTACGAATGGTGAGGATGTGTCGCTTAAAATAAGCTGCTCGTTGGTGCATCGTTCGTCCTGCAGTACTAGTCTTGGTGAATAGATAAGCTGTTGGAAGTGAGGGCGCGAGTGGGGAAAGGTTCCATTGGAGAATTGACCGAAAATTTTGCGACAGATCAGTCTGGACGAGCAGATCGAGCGCAGACCCTTCGGAAAGATAAGCATGTTGACAGTAGGTATCACGGATCGAGGCCTGTAAAAGAGATAAAAAAAAAGGGGTAAATGAAAAAAAACTTGGAATAGACTGAGTAAAAAGAGCGCTTACCCAAATCTGGAATGAGACATCAGCTTGACTGCCTGCCACAGGCAAATCTTTCGTAATGGGAAACGGCGGAGGGCTTGTCCTGTTCACGCTACAGTCGCAATACTCACAAAGCTTGGCGAGCGGAGCTATGATGGCTGGAAGCTTGCTCGTGCTGAGAATTTCGGAGGGCAAATTCGAACGAGCAGGTTGAGCGAGGGCGGCGAGAGACTGAGAGATTTGGCGATGCCAAGACCACAGAGCTAGAAGACGCGGATAGAGATAAGGCTGAGCTTTGAAGGCGACATGTATGGGTGCGAAGTATAGAAAAAATATGAGAGCGAACCGTAAATGGTGTAGAAAAGTGCACCCAAGCCGCTGAAAGCCAAGCAGGAACGCGTCTTTTTCCATTTCTGACGCGGTTGATCTGAATCATATAAGCGAGATTTCTGGTGCGAACGTAGGAAGAAATGCTTGTTGGGAGAGGATGATGATGCAGATGCCCACAAGGCCTCAGCGGGCAGGCCAGAATCAGATGAAATGCTCGAACGTCTAGACTGAGACAAAGGATCGAGTAGCTGAGGCTGATGTGATGGTCGAACAGAGAAGAGCAAGGGTTGGTGGTCGTGGGTGGGAGATGACGAAGAATAAGGCTGAAGCGAGATAGACGCAGGCGAGCGTGAGGTGGACATGATAATGAATCAGAGTAGCGGAATCTGGTGAAATAGAAAAAAGAAAAGAAATAAGCTGAAAGTAGGAATGAAAGGAAGAGGACTATCTAATCAAACACATTTCTTTCTGCGCTTGGTCTTACTGTGCGGTATTCTGGCCCAGCACTCTCAAAAATATTTAAATCTCAGTCTAGAGTAAAACTTTCCAAAGATTGCCAGGCTGAGGGTCGACTGAGCCTGACTGGATGAAACCAATTCTCAGAGGTCGAGCGCAAACCAAACCAAACCAAATCAAACCAAAACTGTGACGAGGAGTGAACCACACCGCCTGCGGTTCATCATGGGCATTGTCAGTTGTTTAATTCAACTCCCTTGCTTTATAAAACTTGCCCGCCAATTTGTCCGGAAAGCAAGGAACAGGGTGGTGACTTACTAACATGCACCGTTCTTAGCGTGAACACTAATGTGGATGCCAATATACACACTTTTGACACGCGTCGCTCTCCTATTCTTGCTCTGTGAACACTCCATGTAAATGACTCAAGAACTAAACATTAAAACAGTATTTTTGAATGAGGCATGAAAACGCATGTCAACCTTTGGTGCGATATTCGACCGTTGATGGATCAGTGATCGGGAAAAAACTACTTCTCAAAAACTGCTTCTGCGATGGTCTATCTTTACTGTCCGCGGGGTGGAAGGTACACATCCTTACATTCTACAATTACAACATTTTTGAATATAAAAAAGAGAAGAAGGATACAATGGCTCTCATTCCACACCAAAACCTACTACGGAACTTCATTTCCTCCATATTCTAGAATGAAAAGAGTTGACATCCGAATGCCAAATCCTTTGACCTCGCTTGCCTAAACACCACTCTTCACGCCCCACAGCTTCCGCTTCACCACAAAACCACCAAGAAGAAGGACAATAGCAAGATTATGAATAGTTCCAATCCAAAAGCAAATGTCCCCATATGTATGAATACTGTGCATGAATACTGTGCAAATTATCAAAAAATACAAAAATAAGAGTAAGGTTTGAAATGCTGAGGGGCAGAAGGTAGTACTGATTAATGATGTTCGTGAATGAATGCTCTATTCTTCTCTCTCCTGTTCAAGCAAAGTCCAAAGTCAGGCTCGCACAAATGCGCTCCTGACTATCACCACCTTTCAAAATTGCTTCAAGCCTCGCCATCACTTCTGATTTCCGCGTCCGTCGACCAATGCTCGTCCTGCTGTTGACCATCATCACCCTTCAATATCGCTTCTACTTTCGCCATCACTTCCTCCGATTTCCGCGTCCGTTGACCAACCTGCCAAATTAAGATTGCACTACGCCACCGCACGCAATTCAAGACACTCCATCAGCCATTGTTCATCCTCATGTTGTTTTCTCTTAGTATCCTTACCTGGCTATGCCGCATGAGAAGGAAGCAGCCATGAAGGTTGCCGTCGTCCACTAAAGAGACCGAGAGAGAAAATTTGAGTGGATGTACCTGAAATTGGTGGGTAAGAGAACAAAGAAATACATACTGCTGGTCTATGACTATAAGTCAAACCCCACATCACCCCACACAATGCGGCCTGGAATATACTGTTACCGATGTTACAGATCAAGATGGCAAAAGCTCCCCAAATTGGAAATGCCTATGCTTCCACAAGATTCACATTAGAACAAAGAAAAAAAAAAGGATATCGAGCAAGAAAAAATGAAAAGATAGGGCACGAACGTAGTGCGTAGGTGAGGAGTGGGGTCGGTACCAAGTCTGAGAACGGCATAACTTGCTTTGAGCTCGCTCAAGTCTGATGATTTCAGGTTCGGATAAGATCCTACGTTCGTCCTCAAGCTTGGCACAAGGTTTGACCCTACGCTTCCTCCGAAGTTTCTGCGTGGGCTCCTTCGTGCATGCCACCTCTTTTTCCGCTTTTGCTCGCTCGATGTCGAGTGGAAGGATGTCGTTAGGATCCCCTAAATTCTTTTTCCCTTTGCGACGCCAGATGATGCGTGCATAATGTATGACGATAGAAATATCTGAGCCAGTCAATCAGAGCGTCAGTCAGATGTTTGAGAAAGGAAGGAATGGTGTATTGAAAAGGGGACATACTCCACCAGTCGATGAGCCGAGATGGTAAGAGCCCGATACCCTGTGCTCGGCCGGTTTCAGCTCCTTGCCCATCTGACAAAAAAAAGAAAAACTGAGCAAATAGACTGACGGTGATGGTAAAAAGTCCGTTGAGGATTTGGCTACAGATCTCTACCCAGATTCGGTACCGATGCAGAGGCTCGATCTTGATCCACTTCAACAAGATCAGGACCTTTGTCCGCCCAATAAAAATAATAATAAAAACTCCCAAGCCCATTAGTCTCTTCCGCCCTTTCGCCGTATGCGTTCAATTTCCCACTTACCAACGCGGCACCCTAAAGGGTAAAAACAAATTCAGTACCAGCACCAACCTGACCCTGAGCCGAGGCGCAGAGAAGAGCGCAAAAAAAAAAAAAAAACGGACCCAGAAAACGACCAAGAAGCCATAAATGGCAAAGAGTACGCCGAGGGGCGTGCAAATGAAGGCACGCGCACCTCTCAGTATCCGACGGATTGTCTGCCGTCTCCCATGATCGACGATTTCAATAATATGATTATCGATAGAGTTCTCGGCTTCGTTCGCTGGCCCACCCGACTCCTCATCAATCGTCGGTGAGTCTTGATTCCCGATCAGTATCGAGCCTCGCCTGATACGCGACCGCCTCGCTGATGGGATCGGGCTCGAATCATGAACAGGGCTCTTAGGTCTCGTGCGCAGACTGGTGCGACGTGAAGGCGTGACAGCAGTACCCAAGTCATCAATTACTGGTGAGCCGTAGCGGTTGAAGGCGAGTGGAATGAAAATGCTATTCTGAATATGCGTGAGGGTTGAAGCCGTATGAACTTTGGTAAAGACGTGCGTGTGAGCGTTTGGTAGACTCATGGGGTGAAGAAGGAGATGAGTACTCACCGGCTGGATCGACAACTTCAAGTAGGTCAATCTCTTCGTCCTCTGATATCATCCCCCCGTCCTCGCTTTCTTCCTCGTCCTCTTGGTTGGCATTGGTGATGGGATGAGCCATTTGTACTAGATGTGGGCTATTGAATGGGGGTAAAGGTCCAAGCTCGTCCTCAGCGTTCGTCGGATGTTCCTGAGTTGCGTTAGGCTGTATAACTGTGTCAATGAAAGTCGGAGGGAAGAGTGGTCAGTGAGGACAGGATACTTGTATAAAGTTCGATCACACATGAGGTAGGGGGGAGGGGGGGGTTTAAAGATGTATGACAAAGTCCATTTTGGGTAGATTGGACGAGTTTGAATTGCTCGATTTGGCTATATATGCTCAATCCTCACCTTTGGAAACGTCCCCCAAAAAACCTGGCTGAGTCGGACCTGGTGTGCTTTTGTTGATGGTGTTCTGAAACATTTTTCCATCGGAGAAGGGTCGAGATGATTGCTCAACCTGTGCACGCCTGTCCTTTGAGGGAGAGGTAGGATTTGAAGAACCAAGGGAAGCTGGGACCGAGGTGCGAGTGAGTTGGGTATTAGCACGAGTACGGGTGAGATGACGAGGTTGATTTCGACCAAAGATAGCACGGGTAATGAGACTTCCACTAGCCGAAGGATGTCGATGAAGTGAAGATTGGTGAGGTGAACAAGGAGAGTAAGGAAGAGTTTGAGATGGTGAAGATGGAGGATTGGTTTGAATGGATGACGTATTATTGGGTTCGGTTGATTGGTTGTTAGGATGATTTAAGCCAATCTGAGATGTTCTTGTGATCAGTCTGACTTGAGATGGTCGATGGATGGTTGTGACACGTCGAGAAGACTGAGACATGATGAGTTTAGTGAAATAGTTGGTAGTAGTGATACCAAAGTGATTACAGTGTCAAGTAAGTAAGTAAGTACTTAATCGAGAGTTTCAAAAAAGGTTTAAAGCTACTTAAGTATCAGGTTGACAAACGGTGATGGTCGGATGGAATTTGAGTCAAATTGGAATTTGGACTTACACCATCACAACACAACCAATCCAGATCAAATCATCCCATTTATAATTAGTCATAAGCCCCTATTGGAAGGTCAACAAACCAACTCACTCAATCCAGTGTTTTCGTCTACCTTTTAATGGTTGGTGTTGCAACATAGTCTGTGGAATCAGTACATCTCCTCAAATTGTAGGTCAAGTTGGTGGGACCTGGGCACTGATCGATTTAGATTGGAAACGGTCAACGATAAGACCCCGAGACCCTCGTTTGGCATACATTTAATTGAATGACTGGTCAGGGTTCGAAATCTCATCGATGGAATCCGGTCGCTCCGTTTTTCGTACGCAAAGTCAAGTAAGCGATTTTGAAGTAAACTTACTAAACCACTCATTTGAAGAACTTGTAAGTATTTATTGTAAGCACCAAAATACCGAGATATCTCATTCTCAGCACAGAGGTAAGTTCTTCTCTCACGTCTTCTAACAGTTTCTGAACCAACTTCAGTCAGAGCTTTTCACAAATAAAGCAGGCCGTTGCAAATAACCGACTACCCGCATTTGGTCCAAACGGGCTCATTCCACTACCAATTCCACCATCTCAAAGCTCTCCCCAGCTATTTTTACCAAACGTACCCCTCTTGCTAACAAACCTTGTCAACACATCCACAATGTTCTCCCAAATCTGAGACCGTAGACAACATTGAATACCAAAAGAATGAAGGAGAAGGAGAGACTTAGTTGTAGCAGGGCTACAGTTAGTCCAAGACATAATCTTAAAGTAACTTGCTTTAAGGGTCCATTGCATCCCCCATCTTGTCCCATTTTCTGTACCCAGGAATATAGACGTCAACGTCATCGTTCTCTCTGGTCCCTGAAGACGTACCGCCCTCTCTATTTGTTAGCCATCTTAGCCATCATTTGTGTCCGAGCTTGGGACTTTCAGGGAAATCTTGTATTCCTCCCCTGTTTTTGTTTGGTTCCTTTCCCGGATGAGGATTCGAGGCTATCCCTCACATCAAAGCTTCATATTATGAGTACAAAAAAAGGACCCTGAACTTTGTACGCGACAAGATGTTTCCTCAGACCTGAGATTCCCTTTTTCTATTTTTAGTTCAACAAGCATTACCTTCATTCAATTCTTTAATTCGTGCTCTTCCGGGCTAGCATAATTTTAACTTCAATAATAACGCCAAGCTCGCACTCGCTCTTCCAAGGTTCCTCATAGCCTAATATTTCTTTGAAGCAGACCCCTAGCCCTAAGTCAGATTAGTCGTTAACTTCCTCAGTCTTTTACCTTTAAGATCCGTAAGCCTGAGCCTGTCACATGGTACATCCCACCACTTTTTCTTGGTTTGACACTTTCAGAAAGTCTGATATAACTGAGATCTGGATCGCGCTAAAAGTTAAGTGAAGGTGATCAGGGTGAGGTCCTAAAACCCACCTCTTCCGACCGGCTGAAACTTTTGATGCAGTTTGTGGTGATCGTCTTGAAAGAAGGTGATAGCCAGAACAAAGACAGAACCTGGTCAGCATCCTGAATCAGTCACCTCAATCGGAATCAATCACTCCATCCTTACAGTAAGGAAGAAGTCAATTGGAGTTGATCACTCCTTTCCTTTACAGTAAGGAAGTAGTCAATCGGATCCCATCACTAGAGCCCTTGCTTTACAGTAAGGAAAGGGGCCACTCACACCTTCTCCTCTACTGTGAAATGAGAGAGTCGAGCCCTCTCAGCCCAAGGGTAAGGCTAGTTTGCTTCCTCCCTTCACTGTAGAGCTGGGTCAGGTGTGCTCCCTCCTTCCACAGTAGACAAAAGGAGCAAGCAACAAAGGGGCTGGTACTACGCGGCCTGCTCTCCTCTACCGTAGGGGAGGCGAAACATATCACCTTTTTACTGATCAGAGGACCCGAGTATTCCTCAACGCTCCCTCCTCCAACAGTAGCACCGGTGAACACTAGGCGGATCTGAACAAAATCCGGGCGGTTGCTCATTTGCAAACGTGCTTGCTTTATTTGTGAACACTTCAAACTTGACTTGGTGACGGCTGTGGGATCTCAAGGATAAAGCTAGCACAAACTGAGAAGGTTAAAGGTAAACTTGACTCACATCCTAATCAACTAATATGGAGTTGACTAGCCTATTCTAAAGAATAAAGCTGGGATTTACTAAGACATAAATAATAATAATCATAATAAAGGTTGATTTCATTGAAGCATCTCTTCCATCTACACCCAGCTTGACTACCTCCAGTCTAACTATTGCATCATCAAACTTTAGCTACCATCTTCAACCAGTTCTGTTCACTCACTTGTTGACCATCAAGTATGTCACTTTTTTATCTTTATATGATCATTTTATTTTTAATTCTTCATTTAGATTGTTTTGTCTTGAATTTATTAATGCTTTGACCCTATCGTATTCCTGTTGATTGCCCGCTAACTTTCACAGCTCCCTTTTACTAGTCACCAGCAGGCCAAGGTATCCCAGTTGACCTTCAAGCTTTCTCCAAGAAATGTCAGTTCTATTTTCCAGCCCAGTATGGGTGCGGGTGATGTATAGGCTACAGATCTATGCATAAAGACTCTTTTGGAATCTGGAATCCTCCAATGACTCTATTACAAGTTCACTCCCTTTGTAATGTTGAGGGAGACCACTCTTCTCCCAATCAAGAAGAGCAGTGAAAAGGAGACAGCTCATAGAAGTTCATGTCTTCCTCAAAGGTATATAGCTGTTGTAATCCACAGAATTCCATCCCTCCGCCCTCCCTCTAGTAGTGTATTGCAAGGGGGGGCGATTGAGCTGATTCCTTACCACCAACAATTTTGAGTCAAATGAACATGTCCAACTCAACATTGGATGGGTTCCTCCAACTCGAAATTTTTGGTGGTGCTTCCCTTCTGCTACTGTAGAGGGAGGGAGGGATCAAATCAATCCCATCTCTCCAGTACTGTAGAAGAAAGGGATCGGGCCCATCCCTCCCTCTCAGTAATGTAGAAGAGGGCGCAAGCAATACCCTTGTACCTTCTAGTGTACCTGGAAGGAGTGATTGAGTTAAGTTCATCCCCCAGTCACATAGAGGGAGCAATTGACTTAATCCCCTTCCTCCAAAGTGCTTACAGGGCAGTATTGAGCCAAATGTCTACTACACACTATAGGGGAAGGGAACTCCGCCTTGTTCCCACCTTTGGCGTAACTTGGAGGTGGGATCAGGTAGATTCCCATCCTCTCAGCACCTAGAGGGATGGGATCAATCCCTTTCCTCCCAACCTTTTAATTATCGATGTCTACATACCGCCCTTATCACTATGTGATTTCGCACGTATCACGGCATCCCATCCAGGCTGGACATACACTTAATCATTCGTAGTGACAAGAGGCCTGACAAGAACGTCTGCATTTCACTCTCACAAATCAACCATTGAGTTGCTCACATCGAAGGGAGATACGAATAAAAATTCATGAATACATGAAGTTTATGCAAAAGTATTATTTAGTAGGAGTCTGCCTATCCTAGGTTAGACGAGGAAGAAAGTATAGGAGCTCAATATTCAGCAGGCTCCTCCTCATCGGCACCGTCCAACCCAACCTCCTCGTAATCCTTCTCCAACGCCGCAAGGTCCTCACGGGCCTCCGAGAACTCGCCCTCCTCCATTCCCTCTCCGACGTACCTGAAGAGCGAAAAGACAAATGGCAAAGATGAACAGGTGCAGAAAGGAGTCGAAAAGATGAATCCACTACTCACCAATGGACAAAAGCACGCTTGCTATAGAGGAGATCAAACTTGTGGTCGAGGCGGCTCCATGCAGCCGCGATCGCAGTAGTGTTGCTGAGCATGCAGAGACTGCGGCTGACTTTAGCCGTGTCACCGCCAGGGACACAAGCTGGAGGCTCGTTACAAATTCCCAACTTGAACCCGGTCGGGCACCAATCGACGAATTGAATGGTGCGCTTAGTCTTGATCGTAGCCACGGCCGCATTCGCGTCTCGCGGAACAACGTCGCCACGGTAGAGGAGCGCACAGGACATGTACTTCCCTTGACGGGGGTCGCATTTGACCATCTGGTTGTTGGTCTCGAAACAGCTCATCGTCATCTCCGCCACGCTATTGCTCTCGTGGAAGGCCTTGTCGGCACTGATGATCGGCGCGTAACAGGCCAAAGGGAAGTGGATTCGAGGGTAAGGCACCAAGTTGGTTTGGAACTCGTTCAAGTCCACATTGAGACTACCGTCGAATCGGAGAGACGCAGTGACGGACGAGACCACTTGAGCGATCAACCGGTTCAAGTTCGTGAAACCCGGAGAAACAACCCCGAGGTTCTTGTTGCAGATCTCATAGATAGCTTGGTTATCGACCAGGAAAGAACAGTCGACCTATTTTGAAAAATTACAGATAAAGTGGAGGTATGGGAAGTGTAGATCAAGATATAATGATTGATGAAGAAATCGTTGATGAGGATGTAGGTTAAGGATGCGGATTAGTGCTCCGCAATACGTTGAAGCGCAATAGACAATTTTACTGACATGCTCAAGAGTGGTGTGAGTGGTCAAGACTGAGTTATAGGGCTCGACAACTGAGCTGGACATCTTGGGAGCTGGGTACACGGCGAACTCCAACTTGGCCTTCTTGCCATAGTCAGCACTAAGACGCTCGAGCAGAAGGGCACCGAAGCCGGAACCAGTACCACCACCGAAGGAGTGGAAGATGAAGAAGCCTTGAAGGCCAGTGCAGTTATCAGCCAGCTTGCGGATCCTGTCCATCGAGACATCGATCAACTCCTTTCCGACGGTATAGTGTCCACGGGCATAGTTATTGGCGGCATCTGCATGATCTTATTTCAGTATCGGAAGCAACTTTTGAGGAGGTAGGGTCTGAGAACAGTAGGCAAGCTCACCTTCTTTACCGGTCACCAAGGTTTCCGGGTGGAACAGACTCCTGTAGGTTCCGGTTCGGACTTCGTCGACAACATTGGGCTCAAGATCGATGTAGATGCTCCTGCAAAGTGTGTATCAACAGGAGTTAGCATGTCTCTAGTTCAGGGGACGTTTGTTTGGTTTTGTTCGGCACGATTGAACCAACCTGGGAACGTATTTCCCTGTGCCAGTCTCGCTGAAGAACGTGCTGAAGCCATCATCACCTCTCGCGCAAGGGCTGGTGATTCGACCATCTGGGCTGAGACCTGAAACAACAACACGAATTTGGGAATTGTCAAAAACAAGATAAAATGATCGCACAGTCAGATAGCTCGATGGCACATTACCGTGTTCGAGAGTGTACAACTCCCCTGAAATGAGAACGTGAATGTGAGTTAAGGCCTGAGTGTGATATGGATCCAAACAAAGAATCAACTTACAGCAGGCGTTGCCCAACTGGCAACCGGCTTGGCCGACGTGTAGACTGATAACTTCACGCATAGTGGCAAGTATAATCTGCGGAGAAAATTTAGATAAGCAGCGACTTCAAACCTGTAAAGAGAGCCAAGAACAAAGACTGACAACTAAGTATAAGGATCGAGCGATCGATCGACTACAAATCAGCCTATGAGAAGGCAGGGGGGTATGAGGGTGATAATTGAAGACTCACGTGTATAGGCAAGTGTGTAGTTTGGCAAAGAAGTACGAGTAGCTGTAGGCAAAGCTCGCTAGCAGTCCCGTATAAGTTACGACGGGAGATAGCGAGAAGGTGATGATTAAGGAATCGAGAGAAGAAGGAAGGGCACAAAAAGAGGAGGAGAGAGGATCGATCGCGGTGCCATGTGGACCACCCTAATTAAAAATTCAATCACACCACACACCACTTACTAGCATCCTGCCCTCATCATAGCATGCTTAAACTCCAGCTGGCGCCAGTATACAATAACAGCACCAGCATTTCACCTTGGTATCTCTCTAGGCGCGCCAATTTGTTCTAGAAATATGAAAAAATGGTGCAAGGAGATTGAGAGACGCCAGACTAACACTGTCTTGTATTCAAGTAGTACTTAGCAATATGTTTAATGGATAGAACAGCAATTTTTTCAATTCCTATCAGAATATAAATGGTCATCCTCATTCCATGACTTGTTATTGGAAGACCCATTCACAATGATGGATCAGGCTTAGGCTCCTCCAAAGGAATAGGATGTATCCTCAAACACTTACTCTGATACTTATATCTTAATATTGAATTTGAATACTTGTTTTTCAGAAATATTCATAAGTCTTAAATCAAATTGCAAACTTCAGATGCAAAGTTAGAATTCTTCATTCTTTGGTAAAACAAGTAGAAATAAACACCGCCAGCAAAAATTACTCGGACAAGGCTGTCCGAGAACACTTCGGACAGCCTTGTCCGAGTAATTTTTGCTGGCGGTGAATGGAAGCCTCATTCCTGGCTTCTCCAGAGAAGACACATGTGGCTACATCCTCTGCTGACTTGTGCTGTTGGTTGGCCTTCCACCAAATGGCACCAAAAGGTCACAAGTTGCAAACTGATTGTGAAAATTTCTCAAACAGTTACACATAGTGACCTGAAGAGCTGTGAAAGGTCTCAAGTTATAACCTGATCATGAAAAGCTCAATTCTGTCCCCCAGAGATCAGACATTTAATTTCTGGAGGATTTCTACCATATAATAGGATGATGGTTGGCAAAGCAGGGCCAAATATTCTTGAGCTCTCCTATTGCCTCCAGGGCCCTCTCACATGGACTTGCAAACCAGGCCTGTGAAAGCCCTGGTGCAATATATCACAAGCCCATAAATGGGCTGTGATAGGCTTGTTTCAGGTTGAAGTAGAGATCACTGCCAAGATATTTGTATCGGATGGGCCTATCCGATGTTCTATCACCCTGAGATATGCGATGCAGTGTCAGTAGGATTAGGTGCGATGGAATTACACTGCAATATGGTGTCAGAGCATTAGATACCGATAGTAATTCCATCGCACCTAATCCTACTGACACTGCATCGCATATCTTGGGGTGATAGAACATCGGATAGGCCCATCCGATACAAATATCTTGGCAGTGCATCGGATAGGCCCATCCGATACAAATATCTTGGCAGTGGGAGTGGATGGTTAGCCCCACAATCTCTCAAGCTGACAACTAAAGTGTGAAGAGAATGACTAAGAGAAATCTGATAGCATACCTGGTTTCATGGAATGAGGAGTGGATGGTTAGCCCCATTATCTCTGCAGAACCAGTGCTGTACTGCAGTCAAGACATGATGCCTGACTTATGGGTTTAGCATAATGACTGTAGGTCTTACAATCTCCCCTCCTGTAAAAGAAACTGAGAAGGAAGGAAATAACAAAGAAAAGAGGGTAAGGCACCCTGTCTATATGAAGGCGACTCATCAATGAGAGCACACAGTGTCATGTTTGAAATCACCTCAGAATCCCTCTCAAATCCAGTGCCTTAGTGTCTGGGGGGTGGTGGCCCAAGGGCTCAAGCCCACCCTTGTTACTCATGTCCATTCAATACAAGTCACTGATCCATGTTCATCATGATGTCAGCTCATGAACATCAGTACAATTGTGAACTGTGCAGTGATACACAGGCATACAGTACACACCTTTCAGCACATGGTGCATTGAGCAAAAAGAAAAGGAAGTTACTTTGCATAAAGGGAAGGCTCATGTGCTGGCTCTGGGTGAAAAATTAGAACAATCAGAGAACTAAAAAAGTTCTTCATCTGCTCTCATTGACAAGTCACCTTGATATGGACAGGCTGAGGGAACATAGAAGATTCAAGAGAAGAAAAAAATAAAATAAAGTGAAATGATGAAAGGGAAAAGGAGTTTGAAGAGAGAAGATGAAGGTGAGAGGAGAGAATTGGTTGGGAAGAGTGAGTTGTTGTCATCCATTGTCATGCACCATCAGATCTGCAAGGCATATGGATCAAAAGTGGTGCTCATGCAAGTGGCCAAGGCATTTTTTGATGACAACAATGGGGAGGTAGTGAGCCTCACAGTGCATACTAAGGAGGGGACTTACTTTTGCCTTTCAGCTCTTCTCCCAACTCTCCATTCAGCCTGATGTCCATCCATTCCACAAAAGGTTTCACTTTCAATATGTGAACCAGATGGTATCATCAGTCTCCAGTTGGGAGGTCCAGCTCAATGTCCTGGCCATGGTTGATAGTTTGGGCAAATTGGTAAGGGCCTTCAAACTTCTCCTTCAGTTTGTTGACTCCCCCTGAATGTCAGCCAGCCCAATCTGCTCAGTTCAGCAGTACCAAGTAGCCTGGTTGTAGTGGGTCCACTCCTTGCACTGCCAAGAAAATTGCATCACATAGATGTAAAAAATAAAAATAATGAGAAGTGCCTGGTACAAGCAGGTTTGTGAGTCTGCGAGCCGAGGTTTGAGATCTAGACAGTGAGTGGACTTGATACAGACCTGGTATGAGCAGGTTTGTGAGTCTGTGAGCCGAGGTTTGAGATCTAGACAGTGAGTGGACTCAATACAGACCTGTGATGGCACAGGTGAGGAATGAGTGAAAGAAAGTAGAAGCAACAAAAACAAATTC
>MU167284.1:255966-268352 GCA_015951145.1 Cronartium quercuum f. sp. fusiforme G11 | reverse complement strand
TTTTGGTTAACTCACCTCCTCATCTGTCATCCCTTGATGTCTGGAACCTTGCCTCTATTTGCATATCTACTCTAAGCCTACCAAGGACCACAAAACTTGTCAATAGATCATCATTGATCAGACTCTTCTCAAGGTCAAACAGGCAAGGTCTCTTGACTATGAAGCAGCATATGTCCTCTTGCCTCTTTGTATCCTCCTATCACTCATGAGCTCAATGTGATAACTCTCCTCCTTTTTGTGATTAAGTTTTGGTTGGCTCATTTTACTTAAAAGTTATGAACTCTTCCAGATCCTGTACCCAACCGCTTCGGATCGGTAGGGGTTTTTTTTTTTTAGCTTTCCAAAGTGACCTAGGCAATGTCGCAGTCAAACGACACCACTGTTGAGGCTATGTAACAACTCGCTGTGGCACGCTCACATGGTGAGCTTCCACATTGTAGCCGGATCAGTCTCACCCTGATTGCAGCTCAGTGGGACATGGCAGTCACCAGATTGGGTGGGGGGCATGATCCAATTACTCGCCACATCTCCACGTCATTGTGCGGTGACGCCGATAATTTCTGTGAGAACCAAAGTGCCACCACATGGGACGTACTGTGAAACTCATGCTGGTCATGGCTCAGCACAGCGACAGCCCAAGGCTCTCATAAATTCTACGTGAACCCGTAGGGAAGTTTTTGGCGACACGGCGATGGCCCCGTGGTGTAAACAAACAATAATAATGAAATTAATTTAATTCCCAATAATAATCATTAAACTAATGTTTTTTTTTTAAAATATTTGATCGTCTTCAATTAAAAAAAAACTAAAAAAATTAATGACTTCAATTACTTCTTCTTACTACTACTTTACCTAACATAATCAATTTTATCTCTTCTCTCTCTGAATAAAAACCGATAGAGTAGTTTGCAAAACTGTTGTCACTGGCTCTTCACTGAAATTGGCTGGCCACGCGCGGACCATCAGTGAAGAGCCGGTCACAAGATTTTTGCAAACTACTGTATATATATATATATATATATATATTAAAAAATCAGGTTAACTCTGAATTGACTAGCCCCTCCCCCTCCAAAAAAAAAGAAAAGAAAAGAAAGAAAGACATCCAAAAAAGAAAATAATAATAATAATAATGACCGATCCTCCTCCTCAATAATCAAAAAAAAAAAAAGGCTAATAGAAATGTTTAAAGACAACCATGCATTTTTTCTCTCTTTTGAATCATTGTATATTGATAAATAAATAAATAAAACTTCCTTCCTCCCACTTCCTTCTCCTCTTCCTCCTTCAAAAAAACAATTAAACATAATTCCTACACTCCTTTAGAATCACAACCTGTCTTTCTTTGTTTTTACTACCATCACAACACACACACATAAATGAAACAGAAGCAGATACGTTCAATCTTTTTTTTATTTCTTGCTACAAAAAATAATAATGAAAAAATAATAATAAATAAATAAAGTTTTTTGTGAGAAGACAAAAAGAAGAAGAAGAAGAAAGGCTTACAACAGGCTCACTAACACACTAACATAGAGATAAATGATCAAGAAATGAGATAAATATTTACTATATATATATGAGATTGGTGGAATAGAAAAAGAACCGTTTGTTTTGATCACACACATATACATAAGACAAAAAAAGAGCACTAGAATTACCTCCCTCCAACCCTTCAGTCAAGTTATCACATTCGTATGATGATGATGATTATGATTATTGTGATTATTATTTTGCTTATTAGAAAAACTGATTAAACTTCCTCTTAAAATTTCTAATTCATTTTCTAATCCTAACCTTTCTTTAATTAATTCTTTAATATCATTCAGATTTAAACTTGATTTATTATTTTGATTTTGATCATAATTATAATGATTTTGATTGATTATCATTTTAAAATTTTCTAATTTATTTGTGATAAATCCATAATGAGCGTTTAATCTAAAGTGTTTTAATCTTAACCTTTCATATGATCTTTCTTGATTTGAATTATCTGGTTGATCTGATTCTGATGATGATAATGAAGGTACACTTATACGTCTGAAATTTGGTGGCGGTTCATTAGTTAAATTAGTTTTATCTATTGTTGTTGTTGTTGTTGTTATTGAACGTGATAAATTTGTATAATGATCTTCATCTGGCTTGCTAATTGAACGATCTGTAGAATGATGAGAATGGTATTTTTCTTCAGGTTGTCGTGAATTTCCTCTTTCTCGCTCACGTGAATTATTATAATGATATCGATCTTCTGGTTGTCGTGAGCTTGCTCGGTCTCGGTCTTCTGATACTCTCAAGTACCTCTCATCAGGATGACGGTTCGGGGGTCGGTCATCGTATGGTCTTAGATATCGATCATCACGAGATGGTGAAGGTCTTGGATTCTGTCGTGATGGTGGACGATCGTCAAATCCCCGTGAATCATTCTGTCGTAACGGAGAACGATCATCAAACCCGCGCGAGTCTGGCTGTCTCGATGGCGCACGATCTCGATCTCGATCTCGGTCTTGTGGTGTACGAGACGTTGCACGATCGTATCGCCCTCGCTCATCATGGTAACGTGTCTGGTAGCGGTCCCGGTCATCAGTCTGGCGCGACGGCGGACGTTCGAGAGTTTGGCGGGATGGAGGACGATCATCAGGGTAACGAGAGCCGTAGGGACGCTCGTGATAGGATCGGTCTGAACGATCATCAGGTTGTCGACGGTCTTCAATCAGACGCGGAGGAGGTGGGGGAATTGATTGTTGGGTTGTGTGACGCTTGAATGATGGAAGAACGACCTCTCCTGGTAGTCTTGTCCTCTCAAGCTTGGGAACAGTCACGGGGGCCGCAGGGACAGAAGCAGTTGGAGCGGAAGGAGCAACTACTGCTGGGGTAGCGGCTGGAGGAACAGCTATCGGTATCTCTTCTTCTGAGCTAGTGAAGTCGACTTGCCGTTTCTTTTTCTTCTTTTTGACCACTGGCTGATGATGCTGCGACCCGTCATTCTCACTTGTTCCGTTCACACCAGCACCAGCAGCTGGTTTGATTTTCTTGATCGTCGGCAAGGTCGGCTTGACTCGTTTGGCTTCCTGTGTCACTGTCACCCCCGCTGCTGAAGGGGATGGGGCGGTGCCATTGGTGTCCTCCGCTGGTCGTTTCTTCTTGCCTAACATGCCCCCGTTCGGCTGACTACTTTGTGACGCGGCGGCAGGTACTACAAGAGATGGAGAGCGTACACGCTCGGCCGCAGCCACGTTCTCCGCCGCAGTTGGCTTTTCGATTGTGGGCGTCTTCTCGACCACGGACACCTTCTTCAATACCACTGTACTGGGTCTAGAGATCTTCGCTCGGGTCTCGTCAACCGAAGCTGCCACCGGCGCCGGATTTGCCTTCACTCCCTTTACCATCGGGCTTGACCTCTCCTTAGTCCCATTGGTACGTTGATGCTTGACAACCCGCTCTCCATCACCCACAATCTTCCGCTTCTTTGTCGGTCCCACAATCACTTCAGCCTCTTCCTCTTCTTCATCGCCCTCATCACTCTCTACCGTCGCTGAACTCTTGTATGCCGTCTTCTTCTTCTGATTGGTAGGCGCAGGCGAAGGAGCTTTGGAAAGTCCAGCATCAGATGAGAGAGCGTTTTTCTTGGTGGTGGGTCCGATGCTACCGGTTTTCTGTTTATTGGGAAGAGGTACGATAGGGGTTCCTGATCCAGGTCTAGTAGGCTTAGATTTACGAGCATTATTGTTGGTGATAGTGGAAGTCGGGGGCCGAGGGTCGCTCTCTTCTGAGAGACACGAAGCGGTAGCAGCAAGATTAGCTACGGTTGAAGGAGCTGGTGTTTTGAGCTTTCGAGTCACGAGAGCGTCACTCTCTTCCGATAAACTTGAACCCGTGAGTTTGGCAACGCCCGTTCCATTGACTTTCGATGCAGGCTTGGTTTTGCGCGCCAAGGGTTGCGCATCGCTTTCTTCTGTTGAAACACTTGAAGCCAGAGGCTTGACAGCAACCGAAGCATCAGCTGGCTTATTCAAGTTCCGAACCGGATCATCGCTCTCTTCGGAAAGGCTCGAGAGAGCAGTAGAAGCGCTAAGTTTAGTGATGGCGGTTGATGAATCGGCTTGACCGTTTGTGGTCGTCGTCTCATCAGAAGCCGAACTGGTCTTCTTACCCCGCTTATTTGAGCTTGACCTCTTGTATGTCGTCGGTGGCGATGGCGCGGGCACGGGCGCAGGTGGGAGAGGCGCAGGAGGAGGAGCAGGTATAACGATAGGGGTTGAGGAGGTGTGATAGAGACTGTTATGTTCTGATGCGAGTTGTTTACCAGTCTGTGAACCTGGTAAGGCTCTTCGGACTGGTAGAGCAGCAGGTACAGGTGTAGCTTTAGAAGTAGATTTAGATGCCGCTTTGGTCGCTTTAGAGGCCACGGCCTTTACTTTCGCGCGTTCAGTCACAGCTTTTGTTGTAGCTATCCGACACATAGTTCACGAGAATCAGAGTCAGAATCAGGTGATGGTAGACCCAGAGAGTTTGATATGGCTCTGATAACTAAACAACGGATGATATCCTCACCTGCTTTGCCCTTCGGTCGACCTTTCTTAGCCGTGGCCGGAATGACTGGTGCGTCTTCGAGTACGACCATCTGTTTCTCCTTTTTCTTTCTCTCTTCCTCTAAACGTTTCTCCTTTAACCGTTGTCCTGCAAGTCTCTCCTTTTGATGTTGTTCGCTACTGGTGACAGGAGTGGGTACGACTGGACGAGTAGGAATAGGTTCAGAAGGAGGTGCGGTGATAATGGGAGGTGGAGGTGGAGGTGGAGGTGGAAGAACGACCTCAAAAGTAGGTGTTCCAGTTGGAATACGAATGAGACCACTGAGAGGTTGTCGACCTGGTCCAGGTTGTTGTGAATGTTGATAGATTTCCTCTGGTTTGTTTAATCTTGGTGGACCAGATCTAGGTGGAGCAAGTGGTAATACACTTGTAGGACTTAGATGAAGTTGCTGAGGGAAAAGAAAGGTGAGCGAAGATGCCATCGATTATAATAATAAAAGATGAATTATAGAATGTCAACCTACACCCTTCCCACCTGACTCAAATTCGACTCGAACGCCACCTTCCTCTCCTTCTTCGACCTCGGCATCCATTCGGACGAGTTCAGCAAATTGATCAGCGGAGAGAGTGAGTTTGAATATGAGAGGAGATGAGCCAGAGGGAGGGTTGGGTAATTTGATGTTTGATTGACTTTGAGGATAAATTGGGATAGTGGGTAAAGGCAAGTTGAGAAAGTGAGGAAGTGGGATCTTGTTAGTGGGAACCGGATTGGCGGCCATGATGAGGATTGATTGATGTTATCTTGATATGTGATGGTTTGAGTTGGTTGTGAAGATATCGAGATTGAGGATGTGATGAATGATGAAACCAAATGAAAAGGGAGGGAGGTAGGGAGGAAAGAGAGAAAGAGAGAAAGAGAGAAAGAGAAAGAAAGAGAAGGGGAGGGAATTGTTGAGTGAGATTGAAGTAAGTAAGTTAATATTTAGAGTGAGTAGTAGGGCTATCCAAAATTATGTAAACAACTTAATCAGGCACCACCCTATTTAAATACTTAAATTCGGACCGGGCCGAAATTATGTACTCAAGCTACACCATAAATATACTCATCATCTCAACTTTTAAAATTAGTACTTATACCTCCTCACAAATCGAATTTAAATCACATCTATTCTGACTTTTGGTAGATCTCATTCAACACCTCATCCTACTTGTCCCTTCCTTAACTGTACCTCACACCCCTCCTCATCGACATCCAGAACTCCGATCGGACCATATCAAGTTTTCAACTTCACGAGTGAATCTTTAAATAAATTCAATCAATGCTTTATAAACAAGACCCGAGTCGGAGATATGTATGATCTCAGTGCTCGTTCCTTTTGAACTCACAACTTCCTCTAATTAATACCCTTATTGAAACTTTAACTTAATAACTCTTACCTAAACTTTAAACTATATATATTTATATCATCGCAGTTTGTGTCTAATACATGAGAGCTTGATCAAGCTAGTACAAAACAAAACCCACTTTGTGTACAGATTGACTATAAATCAGAGCTCATTGTCAGATGGTAAGTGAGTACTTCAAGTTGTGATAAATCAAACAAATCCCCAACTTTCAATCAGTCTTTTTTCATTTGTATTTTGTAATGAAGGTTTAGATTAAACTAGAAGGTATTCTTATATCTACCAAAGTATCAAACAAAGTGAATTTGATCCAAACTTCAAAAAAAGTTTGAGTTAATCAGTGATCATGGTTTTTTATATTTCCTAGTAAAAGAATTAGTAAGAATAATTGCCATTTCCAAAACACTCAGATGTCTATGCTACCCTGCCCGACCAGGTACTTAGAAGGTAGTCTAGCTACCTTCTGCTCATAGAGTTTCATTTATCTTGTTAGCATAACTAGAACTGTTACTATTTGATATGCACTACCTTAGCTGAGCCTTTACACCACTACTCTATGCTGTTACAGGGCAAAAGAAACCCCTGGGGTTTGGTGGGGTTTGGTGGGATCTATGATACTGCACTGCCAAGATATTTGTATCGGATGGGCCTATCCGATGTTCTATCACCCCAAGATATGCGATGCAGTGTCAGTAGGATTAGGTGCGATGGAATTACTATCGGTATCTAATGCTCTGACACCATATTGCAGTGTAATTCCATCGCACCTAATCCTACTGACACTGCATCGCATATCTCGGGGTGATAGAACATCGGATAGGCCCATCCGATACAAATATCTTGGCAGTGCTGTATCGTGGCTGTATGATCGGCCACTCTCTTATCTATGTCTATTAGGGTAGCTTATACATCTATGCTTAGATTATGCTAGTACTACAGGTACTGTAGCTGACTCAGTATTACAAATTGCCATTGTCATGTTTCAATAAACATTTGTTTACATTGTTTTAATCTCAGATCTCCTAAAAAAAAAAACCCATTTCTTGAACCCCATTAGTGTAAGTTTGTTTCATTGTATTTATTCTTTTATTTATTATGTTCAACTTTGTTTTGGCGATCACATTGGTACCTAGGTCAGGTGGAAAAGTTTAATTTTATCCTTGTCAACTTACATCCAGACCTTTCTCTTTTTTTTTCTTTTTCATTTTCATTTTCATTTTTTTTTTCGTTTTTTTTTTGTTTTGATACTTTTATAAGCTTAGTATGTTCTACTTGTCTATATATTATCTAAGTGTGCCTGAAGTATACCCCCTCACCCCTCCATACACACACATATAGATGTCTGGTCTTTGACATACCTGCACATTCTCATTCTGAGAGGTTGAGAACTGGTACCTTTTCACAAGGTTCACTCTTTTTCAATGCAGCCTCATTAATCCCATAAAACACACTACTTTCTAGACCAGACCATTGAAAAAACTTTTGAACAAGGAGGGTCATTGGAGATGAGATATGATGAAAAAAAAAAGCCTTATCTCAATTAAACTTTCACACTTATTAGTGAACAATGAAGGGGATAATAACATACAAGAATTATTCTAGTTGAAAAAATAGACTTGACATTATAAGTATTGTTTTTTTTTTTTTCAATTTCAGAAGATCTGCATACAGATTCTATAAGGTTACCTATTTTTATATCATCATTACTTGTAGTCATAAATATAATGTTAGAGAAAATGGAAACTTGAGTTCACTTTTCACTAGTTTTTTTTTTTTGTTAGAGAAACTCCTGTGTTGGGAGGGGGAAAACCAGTACAAAGGTTCACTTTGTTGCTTTTTTTTTCACGGAGTGTACCTTCCAAAGCTTAGATTAGCCCTAAACAGTTTTTTTTCCTGAAATTACTATTCATTAATAAGGTTTCAGAAATACTTCAAATAATCTATATATTCCATTAAAAACCCATCCATGATAAAATTGGTTTATATAATTCTGGAGTTTTTTTTCAAACAAAAGAAAAAAAAAAAAAATCTTTTTCTAATAATCTTGAATAATAATACAGGTACACAAAATGATCAACAAATTTTAAAAGAAAAAAAAGGAGGAAAATAGATAGTGATATAAGATCTATTCATTGTTGTAAATACTTCTAGTGAGTGTACTGAAAAAAAAAAAAAAAAGGACGACGGCAACAGTCATTGTTGAGGTTAATGAGGAGCGAAGCTTAATAAATCTGCTGTCTCTCAAAAGTCACAGCCATCCACATATCATAAAGATGAGAAAATACTTTTTTTTTTACAAATTGACTCATCTTCAAGTACTATGGGTGCATTTGGCAACCAACTCCAAACACAAATTAACTCCAAACATGAATGACTTCTCACACATGAAAAGTCATTCTGCCCAAATTTGGGGTTGATTCGGGTAATATCCAGAGAATCAACTTCAGAATTGGGTTGGCCCGTTTTTGGGTAACCAACTCCAAAGTTCATTCACTAGGTCTTACATGAAAAATTAGACAAGTCCTCAATTTCACCTGGAGACAAACCCTCTCAATCCCTTCGAGCATCCACAACCACTCTCAACCTCTTCACAAGTCTCTTTTTTCCCCTCACAATTCACCTTTCCGCCGAGCTCCTTTGGCTAGTGGAAGCCTCATTACCCAAGCTATCTTTGGTCAACACCAACCCTGTCATCTCACTCGCAGCTGGTACTGATGCTACTGATATGCCACCACTTAGGAAGCATTCACCTGCCAATGTTACTCAAGCTTTAGGAGCTGCTATTAAGAAAGCAGGTGGTGATCACCAACGATCGGCTACCCGCACTGACTTCCCTCTCATCATGTTCATCTCTGAGATTGGTGCCGCGCTCATCAACGCATGTAATTACAAAGTTACCGAATGGGACTCTGCACTGGTTCCCTACGTTTCGCTCGCTTTCCCTCCTTCCAATGTTCCCTCTAAGGCCTCGGTGGTGGTCCGTGAAGTACTGGAACAGAGCACCAAGGAAGAAGGTGAAACAGTCGAGGTGTTCGATGACGAAGAGGAAGGATAGGACTTGTGTAATTGTACCTTCTCAGTAGCTTACGGTGCCAAGATCCTTCTCAACACCACTACTCTTTGATTGAAGCTTGGTCACTGATATGGTCTCTGTAGTCATAATGGGTCTGGAAACTCATTCCAGCACTAGAGGGGGCATTGGAGCAGGAATGCGTGAGGTGGGCTGGGTACTGGCTCAATGAGATATTGGAGTGCTATGTTTTGTACAAATGCTGGCGGACCCTGCTTAGCCCACTGCGGACTCTACTCATGTGTTTCCCCGAACCTTTACCTCCTTTCCTTTCTGCTCCTTTCATTTCTCTGCTATGCCATGTTTTTCTTTTCTTTTCTCAGGTCTCCGCTATGTCTCATCACCGCCTGTGTAGTACTACTAGTAGTCCCTCCCTAAGTAGCCCTCTTGTAGCCTTCTGACATGTCGGCCCCACTACAGTGTTGTTTTTACCCTTATAGGGGAGGCACTATAAAAAATTAAAAAAAAAAAAAAAAAATGCTGGCGGAGCGTGATCAAGCTGCACAGCCAAAGGCACAAGGTGTATGATTGGCAAACCATTTTCTTTCTTTTCAACAGCTGTTATTACATAAAAAGCAGTGGGAGTTGGATTCAATTACAATATTACTTCATGCATAAAAAAACCATTATAGAAGAAACTGTTCATTGTGCCCTCTACCCTTTCCACCATCTTCTTCAACCAGAGCCAATGAAGATCTTTGGCATGTGAGACAAAATGGCTAGCATGGTCCTCATCAAACAGGATTTCGGCAGCAGCCAGATGAGCTAGAGGTTTGTCAAAATGATCTGCTGCTGTTGCATTGGAGATGTTCATAGCAACCCAGCGATTAGGATACTTTTCCATCTTAGCCATTGCAACCTCCTTCTTGACATGAGCCATTGGTCCTTATTGGACAAGAGAAACTTATCCTGTTTCACCGCTGATTGGACTGAATGAGCTAAAACTTCGGACCAGTCTCCCAAATGCGCTTTGGAGGCAGCGTTCCTTGCCAGAGGAATTCTCATCACTGTTTGAAGTTTTTTTTGGTGGCATCTTGATAGTGTTGGATGGTAAATTTGAGTTGAGTTGAGTGAGGAAAGGTGTTCAAGTGAGGTGGTTGTGGATTGGTTGTGGATCAGTCCGAGAAGTTGAGAGAGGCTGGAAGGGCAGATTACAGTGAGAAGAACCCAAGAATCGACTTCAAGAACTAACGAGAATCCAGTTTTCCTGGATTCTCTGAAGTTGGATGAAAGTTGATTTAAATTGGATTCTGAAATTGGTTTTTCGGCTTCAGGGTCCAGTTTCTTATGGAGCCAAACAGCTCACTTTTTTTGGGTATTTACCCGACTTCAAACATGAATCCAAACATGAATGACTTCTCACGTGTGAGAAGTTATTCTGCCCAAATTCAGGGCCGATTTGGGTAAGATCCAGTGAATCAACTTCAGATTCGGTTGGCCTGTTTGGTCAACCAACTCCACAGTTAATTCCCTACGGTTTACACAAAAGATTGAACAAGTCCACAATATCCCTCAAGCCAAACCCTCTTAATCCCTTTGAACATCCACAACCACTTTTAACAATATCTCCCTGCAATCCCACCTTTCATCAAACCAACCACCCAATCTGGAACATGTCCAATTCAGGAGATTCAGATGGCTCAACTGAATCAGACCCATCAACTGACTCAGATCAGTCTGACAGTCTTTTTCTGGTGTCCAGGTGATGTGGTCCTTGCCAGAGGGCTGCTCATCACTGTTTGAGGTTTTCTTTGATGGCATCTCAATAGTTTTGGATGGTTGAGTTGAGTCAAGTTGAGTTGGGTGAGGGAGGGTGTTCATGTGAAGTGGTTGTGGATTGGTCAGAGGAGTTGAGAGAGACTGGGAGTGTAGATTACAGTGAGAAGAATCCAAGAATCAACTTCAAGAATCCAGTAGAATCTGGAAAAACTGGATTCTGAAGTCAGTTTTTCAACTTCAGAATTCAGTTTCTTATGCTACCAAACAGCTCACTATTTTTGGGTATTTACCCAACTTCAAACTTGAATTTGAAGTCAGAAAACCATGGTTGAAGTTGGTTGCCAAACGCACCCTTAGAGTTAAAAAAAAAAAAAAAAAAAAAAAGGATACTCTATTACATCATATCATAGTTGGGTGAAATGTTCAAGATTCACAATTCCATAACTTTTATGTATTTTTTTTTCCTCTTCCATTTGTAATTGAGATCAAGTTTTTCAAGCGCTTCTATGAGTCTACTCACAGAAAGTCATAAAGAATATGAAATTCAAGCTATATAAAGTTTTTTCCTTTATTTATTTATTTTTGGCTTGATGAAGGTCCTACAAGATTATAATCTGTCTCAAAGAATTTCATTCCCTTCTCTTCTGGAATTAGTTGTAAAACTTTTGGCAATTTTGATGACTTGAACAAAAAAAAAAAAATATTGAGATTCATAGATAAAAAATTTATAAATCAGATACATAACCTTGATGACTCCATTACAAAAAAAGAAAAAAGAAAAATTCATAGACTCAAATTTTCTTGGTGTAAATGATTCTGGACCCAGATCATAAACTTATATTTCCTCATTAGCTTTTAATGTATAAGTTTGAATAACCCTTTTTATTATTAACATGGATCTTTTTTCATTATAATCTACTGTCAAGTGTCAAGACTGTCAGTCTATGGGTATGTAAACCCAGTCATGGAATAAGATGTCTCATTTGAAAACTTGTGTATGTATGTGTATCAGCAATAAGCCCAAATTGTAAGGCTTGATATTTTTATGTTTTGCTTTGGGAAGAAGCTACCTGGAGGCTTGAGTGTTGATTCTTTTGAAAGGGTGTGTGGAATAGGTCTCAATACCTGCCTCATTGTTTTGGGAATAAGCCCATTGAGGCTTGAAAGTGTTTTTTCTCTTGGGGAATGAGCCTGTAGGCTTGAAGTTTTTATAAACTGTCTGATTGTTGACTATCAGATTTCCTTTTTCCTCATCAGGATAGGAATCTGTAAGTCTCTTTTATTTCTCTTTTAGGTAGATAAGTGTTTCTCTCCAAAAAATTGTGTTTCTTCATCTCTTCATTCAGTCATCAATTTCTCTCTATCTATTAGTTATATTTCCATGTATTTGTTCAACCACTCAAGATACTCATAGATACTTGTTTCTGTCAAGTTTTTGTCCACAAATTCTGTCCAACAGTTCCTTATTGTCTGTAATCCTGTCCAAAATGTTGAAGAGGCAAGGCACCATCAGGAATGACTTGGGAAATCTTTCTGGTTCTTGCTCATGGCATGGTTGGTCAAGCTGTGCAAGAAGTGTGGTGGAGGCACTTGAGGGGTGGGTTTTTGAAATATACTGGTTGTCAGCCCTGAGGACTGCATAACAGTCCCACAGACTGAAAACCAGA
>MU167284.1:207437-232387 GCA_015951145.1 Cronartium quercuum f. sp. fusiforme G11 | reverse complement strand
AAAAAAAAAAAAAAAAAAAAAAAAGGTTCATTAAACATCAATAGTAACATCACTCATTAAAAAAAAAAAAAAAGATTATTTGAGAAAGGTGTAATTTATTTCTATTTTTGGTTATACTTTTTCACATCATTATCTTATCGTTGTTTGTTGTATATGACATGTACAAATCTTGTGAATCTCTCATTAGCTTTTTTTTGGTTCATCAACACCATAATCATAACTTTTGTGAATTTAATGTGACGATAGCTTCAAAAAGTGTTTGATACTGAAATGAATTAGATAGTGATGTCAGTGCACTTTTGATAAGTGATAATGAACTGCAAACACTTGTGATGCCTTCCTTTTTTTTTTTTTTTTTTTTTTTTTTAAAAAAAAAAAAAAAAAAAAAAAAAAAAAGGGTTAGAAGTAGCAAAACACCTGTGGTCAGTGTTCAATGGTGGTAAGGTAAATGACAGGATGTGACTGATCAAGTCCAGAGATGATACAACTCGTTGTTTGTACTAATACAAGCCCATTTTGTCAACCAGCACCACATCCACACAGAGCCATGTTCAACATACTCTACTTTTTTCCATGTTGGTCTCTGTTTAAGCTTCACTACACTGTTTTGTATCAAAAAATGGCCTACCAATTTAAAGGTGAAACCATCACACAATAAAATAAAATAAAAAAGCTCCAAGACTGAATTGAGATTAATACTATCTGGACCAAAAAAGAATACAGCAAGGCTATTGTTTTGAATGAGTTGGACCACGAACGGGTGAAAAGATTTGATGATAATGGGAATATCAGACCTGCTCAGCCGCATAAGAAACACGCACATGTTTCGTACAAAACCGAGATGGAAAATCAACAGACATTGTCGAAACAAAAGATGAAGAGAAGTCACAGGCCAAAGTTCATCCTCAGGAGTTGGTTGTTTGGAATCAGGTTCAGGGTAATGTTTATTTTATTTTATTTTCCTTTTTCATCTTTGAATTCATCAAGACTTTCGGTCAACTACTTGGATGATGGTTTCAACGACAGAAGGATCGGAGAGTGTAGAAAGATCCCCGAGCTGGTGTGATTCTCCTGCGACCACTTTGCGAAGAATTCGACGCATGATCTAAATCATGAATAACACATCAGTTTTTAGTCAAGAGATAATTAGACTATAGAGATGGAGGATGAATAGTGCAACGACTCACCTTTCCGGATCGAGTTTTAGGCAGATCGTCGACTATTGCGATCCTCTTAGGGGTGGCAAATGGACCGATGACCTTGCGGACTTGCATAGTAAGCTCTCGGACCAAATCATTTTCTTTGGATCGATCAAATCCATACGCCGGTTTGAGTGTCACAAAAGCACTGTGTGGAATTTTCCGAATGAGTGAGATTTCCTTGGTCATATAAAGGCGCTGAAGATGAGCCGTTCAACTTACAAGACTGTCTGGCCAGTGGTTTCATCCGGGGCTCCAACTACTGCGGTCTCGGCCACAGCAGGATGCAGAATCAAGGCCGATTCAATCTCGGCAGTTGACAGACGATGTCCAGAAACATTCAAAACGTCTGCGAGGGTAAAAATCGAATTTTGGATCAGTTTGAAATATCTGAATCAAAGTACGTCTACTTAAGGAATGGGCAACCAACCGTCAACGCGACCTCTGATCCAATAGTAGCCATCAGCGTCGCGCCCTGCCCCATCACCGGTGAAGTAATATCCGGGATATGGTTTCAGATAGGTGTCAATAAAGCGGGAATGGTCTCCATAGATAGTCCGTGCCATCGATGGCCATGGTTTTTTCAGCGTTAGAACACCTTCAACCATTCCAGTCTCTTCCGAGGTCGATTGATCGTCGGCCACATGTCCAGTTGTAGGCTCGAGCAAGACCGGTTCGATCCCAAAGAATGGTAGTGTCGCAGATCCCGCTTTAGGCTGCGTGGCACCCGGAAGCGGTCTGAAAACAAATTGGATTTGAGTTTCACTAGTGACGGGTCAAAGTTAGATAAGGTTACCAACGTGATTACAATCGAACCCGTTTCCGTTTGCCAATAAGTATCCACGACAGCGCATTTGCTTTGGCCAACGTGCTCATAGTACCACGACCACGCTTCCGAATTGATAGGTTCTCCTACCGATCCAATGGTTCTCAAAGAAGAGAGATCGTGTCCCTTGACGTGTTCATCACCCAACCTGCGCAGCAATCGAATTGCAGTACTTGAAAACAAACGAAAAGATGGATTTAATGGGTGACATTGCGGAGAGGTGATTGAGAATAGTCAAAGCTTACGGTGCCGTATAGAATTGTGTTAGCTTGTGTTTGCTCACGATTTCCCAATAGCGAGAGGGGGTGGGATAGAGGGGCGTCGATTCAAATACTGTGGTGGTGACCCCGTTCATCAAAGGGCCGTAGACGATGTAGGTGTGACCCGTGATCCACCCAACTTCACCATCATGAAGAGTCGGTAAGCTGGTTGAAGATCGACCAGCCCACAATGATGATGTACTGACCATCAGCCATACATGCAAAACGGTCATCTTCGTGTACATCAAAGACGTATTTTACTGTCATCGCCGCACCCAACAGATACCCGCCGGTGGTATGAACCAAACCTTTGGGTTTTCCTGTGCTTCCGGATGTGTAAAGTATAAACAATGGATCTTCGCTGTCCATGATTTCCACGGGGCAATAGGGCTTGGCCAGAGCGCAAGCTTCGTGCCACCAGACATCCCGGCCTTTCACAAAATTGACGTTCGATCCAGTTCGCTTGTAGACGATCACTTTTCGAGCCACTTCCGGGTCGGTGATAGTCGAAAGAGCCATATCGACAATCGATTTGGTGGCAATGTTTTTACCGCCTCGCTTGCCTTCATCTGTCGTAATCACCACCTTTGAGCGGGCGTCCAGGATACGATCCCTAAGAGATTCGGCGGAAAAGCCAGCAAAGATGACCGAGTGGACGGCTCCGATGCGAGCACATGCCAAAAAGGCCACTACAGCCTGAGGTATCATGGGCAAATATATAGCCACTGTCTAAACTCGTCCATGACCGCATCAATCAAATCATATATGAACATTGAGATCCACATAGCAAGTTTGAAAATTCATGAATCAATGGTATTGTCGATGTATAACAAGCCTGCCCTGACATAACGTGCGAAGCCAAAATCACGAATCACTCACGTCTCCTTTCTTGACACCCATAGACATTAGCACATTGGCTAGCCTGCAAACTTCCTGCAGGAGTTCTCTGTACGTCATAGTCGTGCTATCAGATGGTTCATCTGCTTCCCAAATGATGGCGGTCTGACGTTGAGATAGCATCGTCTCGAATGTCAGAGTAGGTCGATATGTTTACGATTACGATAGATAATTCATACTTTGTCCGGGTGCTTATCAGCCCATCGATCGGCGCAATTATACGAAGCGTTCAATCCGCCATCCTGAAACCATCTCATATCGCCGCAGTCGAAGCCACCTTGTTTAACTTGAGTATATGGGCGGTGCCAGTGGATAAGGTCTTTAGCATACTGAAGATATGGACAAATGTCAATTTCACCTTGGTCCCTAAGATGTGATCTAAAGGAGTTCGACTAGTGAAACCAAACTCCTCGAACCTTATCCCAAAATTCAATCGGGTTCTCGATACTTTGCTTATACATTGCCGCATACATTGCCTCATCAACATGCGGCTTGGGGTAGCCACTTTGGCCATCGGTACGAGTAGGGATGTCCAATTTTGGAACGGTTGGAGGTGCTGCCATGATGTCAGATCTGGTGCGACTTGTGTAGATGATGGGGGGTGAGCGCGAGCCAAACAAAGTCGGTCAGCTAATGCGAGGTATCAGATGACTGAAGACTTGCAGTCTCCGTAATTGAAGCCGATTGAGATATTCGAGTCCAGCTTAGGAGGGAAGAGAGAGAGGTTAAGTAGATGACGATGGAGAGCTGCAATCGATTGTCGACCAAGCCACTTCAGGACCGTGCCCCACCCTTTACGCTACTTATGTATGGTGGGGTTGCTAGAGCGCTGTGTGGCGGTCGACAAATATTTGTAGTATGATGACTACCGTCGTGAGGTCGTTTTAATTAAATTATCCGGAATATAAAGAAAGAAAGCTAACAGTCTAAACTACGTCAAAATCGAAACCAGATTTGAAAGGGTCCTTGGTTCAACTGGTTTGTCAAGATCCCCGTGGATAATCACAGGCCTGGAGATTTAGAAATGTCGATCGCCTTCTGCCGAGGAATTAGATCACGAGTCACTACAATACAGATTACACCACCCGAGCAGTTGGACCGTTCGGAAACGGTCGGTCCATTTCGTCCGGCGACGGGTTTTCTCAAAGAGCAGACCGACCGTCCTTAAAAGGCACTCAAGGTGGACCGTTCTCAGACGGGAACAGTCTGTCGATATGGTTTTTTCGAAATGGTCTATTTACCTTGACCCTTTCAGGGACCATCTTGGCTCCAGCGGAGCCTAGACCAGCCCAAATCGAAACGCCCACTCTCGGCCAGCTCACAGGGGCTCGAAGAGGGCGCAGGCGACTGATCAAAACTACAACAGGCTCAAAAACCCTTCAAGATCACGGTAAACCACCAAAAACACATGCCATTGCTTGAGTGAGATAGTCAATTGACAAAAACAAAATGAGACATGTTTATGAAGCTACAATCTGTTTTCGTATCTCGAGATCACAGACAGAAACTCAAAATTAAGGTAATCACAGATTGTACACTGGCGAGATTTGAAAAGAGTGAGTGGAGTAGGAAAATCCTGTAAAGACCATAAATGGGGATCAGGAAAAACATGCGAGATAATGTTTACAAGGACCTATTCACAATCAAATGCTATCTCCATGAGAGCAGCTGTAGGCTTGTGTGCAAGGATGAGCTCCTCTTTCTTGGCCAAAACTTCAGCATCTGTTGGTAGGCGGAAGTCATTGTTGTTCTCAAGATTATGGTATATGTTGACTTTGTCAAAAAAATTGGAGATCAAGTTCCAAGATGAGCATGAAATATACCTAAGCAATTCATGTAGAAGTAAGGATGGTGCTTTGTAAAGGTGAACAGAGTTTTTTTTTGAAGTAGGACAACACATGCATAACAATATCAAGCATCATGAGTAGGTTTCACAAGCTCTAACAGAATGGCATGAATGGCATACCAGCTTGAGCTCTCCTTCTGGGCTTTTTGGCTTAGCTGCATGATGAAAGCAAACATATTGCTGAAGGAGAATGTTAGAATGAATCAGGAGGATCTTATCAGAAACAAAGGACTTACAAGGAATGCATATCTCATTTGCAACGCAGGGGCAATAGATTCCAATACATCCTGCCTCAAGACACCAGTTTTATGGGGATATTCCATTTTGTCAAGCTTGTGAGGAAAACAAACATTGATCTTTAGTTGTGAGTAGAGAACCAGAAAAACTGCTCTGAAAAAAAAAACACAAAAATTAACTGACCCAAACATAGATATGGTCAATACTGGGCACTGGACCATATTGGACATGGTTATGGAACGCTGGCAAGACACTTAAAATGTCTGGACTATACTAACATCATTTCAAACTTTTGGAGCAAGATATGTATCAATCAAACTCTGGCTGCAGGGTTCAGTCTTGTAATCCCCACCGTCCTTGCTGGCCATCACTCACCGATTCTTATCAGTGAAAAGGATGTATTGCTGACCTGAATTGGGTTGTCCTGAACCTTGAAGTTGACCGTGATAGAGAAGGGTCAAGAGAGCTAAAGGAGATTGGTTGAGATTTTGTGATTCTGATACAGTTGAATTGAATTTATTGGAGTGATGGGATCGGATAGCTGTGGCTAGAGAATTGTCAAGATGTAGACAGAGCAGGGTTGATGCTGGGTGCTTCTTTGATTGCAGTCAACACATTTCGGATGAAGGGACACAGGGTCAACCAAGGAAGTTGAGAAGGATGCGGGTAAGGGTCATCTGGGGAACAAAACTTCACATTTGAACTTCTCATCGCCCCTGTAAGGATGATACATCCCTAATGACAAAACTATACTACTGTCTTCCTTCCACGTGTGGCTTTGGTCGATTAATGTAACCCTGCAATCAATTTTAATGAAGATGAGGATTATCCATAAAAGTTCAGCAAAAGATTTGAGTAACTCGTATCCAAGGATCTGGAAAAAAATGCAAGGTTTTTCAACTGTCCAGAGTAGGAAAAAAAATAAAACACCAAACTTTGCTCTCTACAACTGATATGAAACTATCACAAATAGAGATGCTCAAGTTTTGGGAGAAAAAAATAAAAATGAATGCCATTTTTGTTGCTATTCCAGGCCATGAGAAAATGTGTTTTTGTTTTTGTTTTGTTTGCTTTTATATCATTTTATCTCATGTTACATTATCAAACTTGAGTACCCCTAAGGGAGGCATATCTAAACTTGAACAAACTGGGAAAGTAAAAAAATCTCTTCGAAAGCTTCACTCAATTCAATAAGAAACTTTTAAACAAACAGGTTCATCGAGAGATGTGCTCAACTAAGACATGACAAAATTAACCCTTTACAATAAGCCATTTTGGAAGCATGCTTGTGTTCATTGGAATGGTCAACTTGAATTATCCTCAATTTGTGTGATTATAATGGGAGCACAGGGAACCTGATAGTGATAAGAAACTGGAAGTATGAGTCCTCCACCATCTCTCCTGACCTGTCAACCCTTGAGTCATTACTCCTTGAGTAAAGACCAAAGGGATTTCAATAATATATTATACAAATTAATTTATACATAATAATAACAATAATAAATAAAATATATATTCAATGTAAAGGTCTAGTGTCAAAGACCCACATAAAAAAATTATATAGAAACAAAAATATATTAGAGAAAAGAGGAGGAACTTCTAGAACTCTGAAGAGAGGCCTAGACCCCCAAATTCATACAGACTATCCCACTGTAAGAATTTCTGCACACCACCAAGTTAACCAAAGGAACTTTACCTGTTTGGGAATTATCTTGATTCATAAAAATAGACACCCTGAAGGGTCCACAAACCATTCATAAAAGCAATATCACAGTTAGCACCTAAAATTAGAATATTACAGTTAGTGCACATAAACAGACCCTTTTACAAATACTGTCAGAAAGGAAGAGCTTGTTGCCATCAAGACCACACTTCATGAAGGGACCAGGAGAAGGGTCCAAGAAGGCTTTTAAATTCTGAAGTCAATCATAAAGGCCAGGAGAGCACCAGAAAATAAGAATCTATCATAACCAACCCTCAAAGTCCTCTAGATGAGAACTTTAGTGCTTATAAATAATTCTTTCACTGTGTCAACACATCTATCTCCCTGATTATCTTCAAAACTCTCCAAATTCACCCTTCAGAACACACTCCTGCTCCATTGTTGACAAAAGTCCACCTTCCAGCTACAGTCTGACCATGATTTCCCATTGCTAGGGATAATAATCCTTCCACTTCACTTATATCCCTTCCGTGAGTGGAATTCTCATTGGTCACTGTACCCAGTTCTTGCAACACATGTTGGCAAGATCCCTGTAGTTAATTATAACTCAGGCACTTGTAGAGTTCTTTGTCTCTTCAAGAATCATTCCTCAGGCCTAGGCTGACCACGCTCCTCTATTCACTTACAGTAGGCCTTTGACACCATTTGTTGGGATCCAATCAACACAAGATATGCTTCGACATAATAGTATGCTACAATTGTAATCACCCCATCCAACTTTGACTCAAATACCTTCTCTACCCTTACCTGTCTCCTTTCCTCATCTGCTGAAAGGAGACAGTAAGTTCCCTTTTTTTTCTTTTGTCCTTTCTCTCAATGTCTGTCCTACCACTAATTACTTTGTGTTCACTTATCCTCTACCTTTCTCTCTTTTCAAGTCTATGTCACTCAGCCTTAGATCAAGACCCACATGAAGTTCCTAACATCTCTCACCCTGTCCATATGAAGGTGACTTGTTAACGAGAGTACACGGTGTCATGTTTGAAATCACCTCAGAATACCTCTCAAATCCAGTGCCTTAGTGTCTGGGGGGTGGTGGTCCAAGGGCTCAAGCCCACCCTTGTTACTCATGTCTATTCAATACAAGTCACTGATCCATGTTCATCATGATGTCAGCTCATGAACGTCAGTACGATTGTGAACCGTGCAGTGATACACAGGCATACAGTACACACCTTTCAGCGCATGGTGCATTGAGCGAAAAGAAAAGGAATTTACTTTGCATAAAGGGAAGGTTCACGTGCTGGCTCTGGGTGAAAAATGAGAGCAATCAGAGAACTAAAAAAGGTCTTCATCTGCTCTCGTCGACAAGTCACCTTGATACGGACAGGGTGTCTCCTCTTGTATCTGCTCAAACTCATATCAGGTGACTATGTTCTCAAACCTTTTCACCATTTGACAACTCCTTGAACTACATTAATTACAACTCATCCCATGTATCCAGCAGGATTTGTCAGGACAAACTCAGGCAAGTGAACTAGACCACTCCTGAGCTATTCCGCCACCCTTACATGACCTATTAAGGTTTTGAGCTGACCTAATTCAGATACCAAGAGTTGAAAGATGGGGTGAGTAATGATGAGAGAAATAAGTGATGAGAAAACAAGATTAGTGGTACCTGTGAGATACAGCTTGTGGGGTAATGAACAGGAAAGATAAGTTTGGTTATGCACATGATCTGTGGATGAGATGGACTATGGGGTATAGTGGTTCATGGAAAAAACAAAGTTAGGAATTTACATAGTGGTGAAATGGGGAAGAGGGTTTGGGTTGAGGTACATACGTGTTCTCTTTCCGCAGATGAGGAAAGAGAACAGCCAGTGGATGGTTGTGGTTCCTTTTAGAGGGTGTGAGTTTCTCACCACCTCTATAGGGTTTTTGTGGATGTTAAACTATGTTTATATATAATGAACATTTGATTAAATTGCAACAATGCATCATTGTTAAAACAGTTATAAATCAGAAAGGCTTTTCAAAAGAGAAATGAAAAAATGAGTCTACCCAAGCATTTAATGTACTGTGAAATGCTCCAAGATTGAACCAGTTGCAGCAACATTCATGGGGTTTGTATGTCATTAGGTGTGGGTATCAACATTTGAACATTTCGGAGCCCTGCCTGTCATCGACATTTTGAATCCCTGTTTTTGTAAGGAAATCAATTTTATTGCATTAACAACTGAGGATTATTATTACAGAAATGGATTCTACATGTAATATTACATATAGTTACATATTACAGCTTAGACAGAAGAGTTGTAATTCATACTGTAACATATGTGTAAACATGTTCCATTGACTATTGGAACTTACAGCTATTACTGTATTCTTCTGAGTCCTCCATGAATTAAACCGCACGTGTTTGTTGGTTGAAAATTGGCTGGGATAATGATTGGTTGTGTATGGTCTGATGACAGCAGCAGGCCAATTTTGGACCATCGGAACACTCGACAGTCTGCAAGCAGTTTCTGTGGCGGTCTGAGATCCGTCGCCGGAAAGTAAGCTTGGCCGACCGCTCTGACATGGTCTTACAACGGGGCTGTGATCATTCTGGATCAATTTGGCAACGGTCCCTATCAGCAACCCTTTTAGGACCGTCCTTTGCAAAAAAGTGCCCCCGTGGTGGCGTGACAAAGGCTTGACAAGGTCAGACCGGGTAATCCCCGATTCCCGAACTGACTGTGTTCCCTCTTTGAATGATCCCAACCTTCCGAACATCCGAGGGCATTTATGGAATGCTCATGGCGGCGGCCTTTCAGGCTTATCTTGATGAAAAAAAAAAAAAAAAAAAAAAAAAAAAAACAGAACGAAAAAAAGCGTTTATATGCTTCTTTTTTTAAATTGAACATTCTGCCTCAAAACACAAGATTTTGTTGAGCCAAGGATAGCTTTTGGTTGATGGGTTTACAGCAATTTTTTTTTTTTTTTTATGAAAAAAATATTCAACAACTTTCTTTTAGCCAAAATTGATTGGAAGTTTTAGACATGTACACTACCCCAAAAATAATCATACACAAAACTATGTAGATGCCAAGAAGAGAACAAAAACTACTCAAATATATGCAGCTTGTTCCCCAGTTCTGAACCATCAATCTGAGTTATGTTTTTTATATATATCTTTAAAGTGCACATTAGTTGATGTACTAAGTATGAACCTTTCAAATCATCAAATTACTAAGTGTAGGAAATGCCTTGATATGTAAACCAGAAAGTAAAAGTTTGGCCCTGGACTGTCAGGGCATCATTTTTAACACTTCAACCTCCCATAACTTTTTCAATTCTGCTACTGATAGTTGATTCATTGGAAATCTAGACCCTTTCTTTACGATATTTTTACAGATATCAACTCTTTAGTTAGGCTAGCAGATATGTTAAAGGACCATGTCCAAAAAAACAGCTTTCTCTCTCTCTCTCTCTTTTTTTTTTTTTTTTTTTTTTTTTTTTCTTTCTAGAAATCTCAAACTTTATTTTCATACCAAAAAAAAAAAAATTGTACTGTAAAGGGAGAGACCAGCTCATTGATGTACCAAACACCAAAGGGTTTTTTGGGGGCATACTTTCCAAGTTTGGGGAGTTTGCAGAATCAAAAAAAGGTTGCCTTGGATTTTTATTAGGGCCAAAATTCTAGTTTCAGACCCATATATCAAAGCATTTATAACAGTTGATCATTTATCATAGCCCAAAAGCTTCATTCCTAGTTTTTGGTGTTCAACCAAAATATTAAGGAACAGGAATTTTTTTGACAGGGCAAAGAGCAGGAGAGCTACAGTAGATGATAGTAAATTGTGTGAAAAATGCAAAAGTAAAAGGATCAATATCTCAGCTATCATTTGAAAAGTATTAACAGGTGATCAAATGAACAACCCCAACTATCTGGACCCAACCAAAAAATTAGAGTCATAGAGTATATAGTAGTCAGGTATATATACTTCCTCTTTCCACAAGTTTGGAAAGAGAAAAGGATGTACCCCTACATTTCATTATCAATCTTACCTGAATTTAGAAGAATTTGTTTTGTATATGTCCTCTTTTTTGTAGTGTGTTTCAGTTCTCTAGAGCCATTGAGTTCATAACTCATTCTATCTTTTACACTCTCTTTTTTTGTTTGCTGAACCTCATTATAGGTAGATAGACAACTGCTTAGGTCCTCTATTGCTTATTACTTCTGATTCTTCTTTCATTCATGTGTGTTTTAGGTCAACATTTCTATTGACAGCTAGAAAAATTCCCTCATTACTTATCATATCACCTTCAACTTCATGAGGTGTTCCAAAAACAGTCAGAATTTTACATTAGCACATCAACCAATATGCACTTTAAGACTCTGTTAAGAACCTAGGCTTCTCCAAAGAACCAAGTAGGGGGAGCCTTTAAATACCGGGCTTGAACTCAGCTTGCATGTTGAATAGAAAAGAGAGTAAAATCTCTGATCTCTTGCACTGGTCACTCCTGTAAGTTGTGGCATATGGACTGTGCCAAGTGTCACATCCCCTGTCCTGAAGTTATAACAAACTATATATAAAAAAATCTCCAGATTGGTGGCTCAGAACCAGGAAACAAGGTGGACATTTTTTGGGTATGTTCTGCTCTCTTCCTGGTTTCTACACCTTTTTGTATCTCGTCATTTTGTTTTCTGTACAAAAAACAAATTATCTTGCTGGTAGTAGCAGTCAAGAACATTGTCTTCTGGTAAGGCGTCACTTGCATTGGAGGTGTCTTTGGGATTATGTCCAAGAATGTGCAGTTCAGAGAAGCCTAGTAGGTCTCATTCTCAAAATCACAGATGAATGAACCCAAAATGAGAGTCACTGTCAATCTGTTTGAGCTTCTTGTTGTCTCTGATTTTGTCAAGAGCTACACAAACATACGCCTTCTGTCGATTATCAGTTCTTCTTGCTCAGGATAGTAAAGCAAACATGACAGTATTGATACGGGCTTGCGACACCGAGTTCCCATCTTGATTCTTTCCTCATCAAAAAGAACCAAGTGAGTTGTTCCTTCACGGTTTCTTCTTATGAGAGTTGGGCAGGACAAGGGCCAAATAAGAAATGAAAGCGCACTTGGACATAGCGATTCGGAGGAATTTCGAGGACACAGATGTTGCAACGGACTGTTTCAACGGACAGGATCTGAAAAACACTCCCATCTTATTCATAACCAGATCATCAAAATAGGGTCTAGGAAGCCGCTTAGAAAATTCCTACAAGAGCGTCCTTGGGCAAAGGGCCAAGAGGCACCAATGAAGCCAGATGTGCGATCCGAGATCCTTGAGTGAAGAGGAGCGTATCGTGTCACGTGTTTGCTTCAGGCCGTGTTGATACAGTTCATCACAGGGTCAAAATAGCCCGGTGTTCCTCTGCTAGTATACAAAAAGCAGGGATTCCACTTCTATAACACTTGGCAAACTTCAGCAAAGTGTTTCATGTAAGACGAGATTGAGGTTGTGAGTTGTAACCAAGCTGAGAGTGATCTTGTAGTCAAAAAGAGTATGATATTCATCTAAGATTTGTCATCTGCCAACATTCTTTCATCACTTAGCCCTGTTTTTGCGTGAGGCAACAGGATTCTTGGATCGCTTTGAAGTGGCGGAAGGAGAAAGCCAGTCGTCGTTTACTTTAGATGCAGGTTTTGACGGTCCGCTGGCATCCTCAGCTTTCGTCTTCGCTGCCATCCGTTCCTGTGCTCTGGTGATCTCCTCGGCACTGACCTCTTCACCTCTCCTAATCCGTTCCATGATCTCCGGGGGCACTGCAACCCTCCTCACGGAGGTCTGAATCCCTGCAACTCCTCTTCCGATACCTTGACGAAGGTTCTTCTTTTTGAGTCGATATGATTGCAGGTATCGGAAGAGGAAGTAAATGAAGAGGCTGGCGGCGAGTGATACGACGAGGTAGATTGGGATCAATTCGGGATCCATTGCACGAATCCGTCCGTCTACGCCTCAACGTGCGTAGGGTTGGGGTCCTCTCGGTGTGTTGGTCGTGGATGGTTTGGTGGTCCGATAGCTAGACAAGCATACCATTGGGAACACTTGGTCTGTCATCAACTTGTTCTTAAACGCATACATCACAACAAAAATCACCTACGAGTGTCTTTCCCGTGAAGGCGGTCGCAGCTTCTGAACGTGATGAGGTGGGTGAAGGAGGTACACCAGAGGACTGTATAGGTGTTCAGGAGCGTGACACTCATGGGATTGGGCACACTACCCACACCTGTCCACACTGTGACATGCTCGTGTCTCAGAGCGCTTCGATCGTGGCCGCAGAAAAATGACGCCATTTCGCAAAAATCACCAAGTCTTGAAGTTAAAATTCCGATCGAGTGATTTTGTGATTACATCAATCCCGTTCGCTCGTTCCAACCCACGATGGTTCTCTTGTCGACAATGCGCCGATTCGGCATTCATGCTTACTCAACAGCCGCCCCGAAACCTGTCACCAGCGCGGGTTCAGGACCATTAAAATGGGTCGCGTTGGGTAGTGCAGGCTTGGGAGGGGCATATGTGAGCAAATAAAGCTTCACGGGCGCGTTTTCAGAAGACTGGCAAAATATGTTCAACTGATGAATACCCGAATCTTGTTTTCTCATAGTGGTTGCTGAAGACACAAGGTATCTCTCCCGGGGAAGCCAAGGAGCTCGAGGATAAGGCCAAGAACGCCCTGGCTGGCATATCCGGATCCAGTGCTTCCTCTCAAGCAGCGCTCAGTCCCGAAGGTAACTGTTGGCTCGGCATCAAAATTACGTTTCAGCTACCTTTCAAATAGTCTCACAAGAACTTACGTGATCACTGTGGCGGTAGAATGGCGAAATTTCAAGCTGCAAAAAGTTATTCCATACAATCACAACACGTCCACCTTTGTTTTCGAGTTGCCCAAGAGTTCTCCTTCAGGACTCACCGTTGCATCGGCTTTGGTCACCAAGTCAGTTGCACGTGATGGCGAGATGTCCTGTACAGATGACAAAGGGAAGCCTGTCATCCGGCCTTACACTGTGAGCCTTTCAACTTATCCATTAGATAATTATAACACGAACACCAAGCTTTTGCTTTGTTTTGATATGAAATAATGGATGGCTAGCCTGTTACGCCCCCAGAGCAACAGGACACCTTGCACTGTCGGTGACTTTGATTTTCTTCTGACTTTGGACCAGAGTTCTGAGGACAATATACTGGTTTTCATGACTACAGCTGATGTTTTATGCCGATGATTTAGTACTTGTGAAAAAGTACCCAAATGGTTTAATGACCAATCATATTCACAGGTCAGCTATGATCGGTAGTGACGAGATTGCTATCTTGATGCTTCTATACACAAGTCACCCAATTATAAACGACATCTTTTTTACTGGTCCTTTCATTCGGTAGCTTGAAACCTGGTGACCAACTCGCCATGAAGGGCCCCATTCCCAAATGGCCTTACAAGGCTAATGAGTTCAAAGTTGAGTCATCGAGGTTCTTTGACCTAGAACAAGAACAGCGTCTTACTTTTTCCTCGCTTGCTTCATGCACTCAAATGGCCCGACTGAACTTCATCCCATTAATCTTAACCAACAGACTATCGGTATGGTCGCGGGCGGGAGTGGTATAACCCCACATTGGCAAATCATCCAGGTACGTGACGAATGGGGACGTGGGATGTGGTGATAGTCCAGCTCATCCTGTGTTCTGTCACACAGGAAATTGCATCCAATCCAGACGATCATACCAAGGTGATCATGTTTTTTTCGAACCAAAAAGAGGAAGACATTTTGCTCCGGGAAGAATTAGAACGTACGTTCATATGTCATGTCCTGCGTCCTACAAATAGTATTGAACAACCTCACGCATCCCACAGGATTACAAAAGAAAAAACCGGATCAGTTCTCTTTCAACTTCGTCTTGGACAGCCCACCTAAGAAGTGGTCACCTGATTTGAAAGGCTACCTTACAGCGTCGCTCCTCAAATCAAAACTACCATCTCCTAAATTAGGAGCAGATGTGAAGATCTTTGTTTGCGGACCGCCTGGACAAGTGAGTGCGGTCTCGGGCCCTAAGAAGGGAAAAGAACAAGGCGAGTTGGGTGGTATTTTGAAAGAGCTTGGGTACACAGAAGATCAAGTTTACAAAGTTGAGTCTTTGTTAGCTCTTTTCTTCCGAATCTTCAGTCTATAAAGATGCCAGTTATTCATCTCCGTACATTTTCTGACCCAACTTGTATATCTACACATTGTTTCCTTAGTTTTAAGACGAAAGATTGGTACTTGTTTGGCAAAAAATACATCTTGTTCAGTTAACTCTTCAATCTACTCTGAGACAAAAGTAAAAGATATTAGTATGTACCCTGTATGTTTGAATTTCGGTAGAATAGGTTTTCAAAATTAGTGGAGGAGAAATCGATTTTCCAGCCCACCAACTTCACACTTATCAAATTTTTTGAAAAGCGGTCGGTATGGACCTTTTCCTTCATCGGATGAGGTACCTCAAACTACTTTTCTGATCGAATGATAAAAACAAACCTTTTTTTATTAGAAAACAAGATTGCTCCCAATGAGTTTGGGCTTCGACTGCGGATTACACTAATCCGTAGTGGAATGCTAGGGAAATTCAAAAGGCAAAGGAAATATCCCTTTGCTCAACCTCCATTTTGCACCGCAACCATTTGCATTCTTGGTGGGCTGTCAAGGATTTTATAATGCACAGTGTCCGTAACTCACGCCACCAGTGTCGGGGGCTCTCCGAGCTTCGCATTTCGGTCGCAAAAGTGTCCCTCGTAGATCCCAGCACGTGAAATGAGCGAAGATCTTAGCACAAGGGAGTAAATGAGCCTCATATTTTACTCAACTCATCCACTACCCATCTCACTCAGCCTCAACTCATTGTCACATGGGGTGAGGGGTAAGCTATAGGATGAGGGAAAACAATGTATTTGCTAAGAGGGATGTTGGGGGAGAGTGCCACATGTGCAGACCATCCTTAGGCTAAACATGAGTTTAAGCCAATTTTTGGGGAGAAACCAACTCTGACCCTAGATACGAGTAATTAGAGTGCCCCTGACGTGGGTGGCATTAGCTACGGACACTGTGTTGATTGCGGTCGGTATGATATGGGTAACTTTGTAATGAAGTCAAAAATTGTAAAGTTGCAGTTTCCTTTGTTGCGAAGTAAATGTCGACTCAGCGCTTATGAAACCTGCTCTTACGTGTTTTAATCCAATTTCTCAAGCGCATAAGTTGATGCCAGCATCTTGTTGCTGAGCTCTATCACCAAAAACAATATAAAGGGGTTGAAGAATGTGTGCTTGCACCCAAGAAACGGTGGAGATTTGCTTGATCAGAGAGGACTTTATTTTCATCAAAAATCCTCTGATCAAGATGTTTTTTGGTCTCATTCAAACAACTACAATAAAAAACCTAATAGTCAGATGGAGGGACTCATCCTCCTCTGATTTGACTGTCACTCCGGATCATCCACTCCAATATTCATCAGAGTGGTCATAGAGTCCATGGCTTCGGGCTGGAAATTTGAGCTACACAACGCTACACAAGTGTGCCCTGTGTGACAGGGCGTATTTTTTTTTTTTTTTTTTGAGAACCAAAGATTCCCTCTCAGCGGAATCTTCAGTCTGTTTTTATTTTTGAGGAAGTTGAGGGAGGGTGATCTCCTCAGAGAAAGGAATCGGCCCAAACCTCTGAGGTTCCTTTGGAGCCATAGATTGGGGGTGGATGAAAAATCACATGCTCGGATGCAATACAATAAGCTATTTTCCAAGGTCCCCTCCCTTGGAAAACGAAAGAGCTATTATGTTGCATCTGGGTATGCAACACCAGTATGCTAAAGGGAATTGAGACATGTACCATGATGGACATGACGTTACATCCAAGAAAAGTGAGTGGTGCCTTAGTTATATTCACCTTGTCTTGCCTCCACCTGCGCTACCAGCGCATTTGCCTTGGATGCTGACATCTGGTGATTTTTCCAGAGGCAGCATCCAAGGTTTCCAATGTTGAAGTCTAGCCAATGGAGGCAGATTACCTCGGTTGAAACGACAAAGTTAGCATCCAAGAAGACTTTGCATGCTGCTATGCAAGGCAAATATGGTGGTAGTGCTATCTTGCATCACCGGTATGAACCTCATTGCTTTGAAAGCAAGAAGCCGACTTACAGTAAAAGACCTGTTTGATGATCGTGATAAGTCATGTGTCAAAGTCTGACTTTATCTTGATTTTTTGCGCAAAATTCTGCTAAGGTTCAATTACCTCATCTGTGAGACAAACTCCGCTGTCGGATGTGTGAGGTGGAGCAAAGGCACCCCTTTGTACCACTTCATGATCCACCCGATGTTTCGCAGGTAGCGTGAAAGCGGTCGGAAGTGGTGAATGCTTGTCTATTATGGTTGTTAAAGTCGAGAACATTTACAAGTGCCCGACCAAACTCTCGAAACCTTAGCCAGCCGCAGCACTCATCTGTCTGAGTAGCCGATGAGTGCTACGGGATGCAGCCACTGACGGCGACGCGCCTATTACTTAGTTTTGCAAACGTTCAAAATTCAAAATTCAAAAAAATAAAAAAACGTTTGAAGAGTATTTAGAGTATTCAACGAGCCTGGTCCAAACCCTGCAATTTGGTTCATTCACAGGTCTCCTTCCGGTTCGTGGGGAGTACAATCACAAGATGAGAGTGAAGCTGAGAGGGTTGAGCCAAGTAAATCACATAATCTCATAGCCATAATAAACTATCATCATTATAGTATGGCCAATGAAAAGGTGGACTGTTATTTCAGTCCACACTGAGTAATTTTTTCTAGAAACTCTAGAGGTACCCTCAAGTGGGATGCTTTATTGGGGCTAGCCCACTGACTCCTTAATATAAAAGGGTAAGTAACCATGTATGTGAAATTTACACAACTATTAACTCTTGAAGAGGAAAAAGTGGTGCACTTGCTATAAGAGAATGAGTTTAATGCCTTTTATTCCTATCAGCTTACCTTTGGGGCCGCACTGAGTGATTAGCTCAACAATGTTTTCTCTAAGAAACTTAGCCTTGTTCAAGAAATGAAAAAAGCAAGGTAAACCACTGGATTATTTGCTTATGGCTATGCTCTCTTCAATTAGACCACTTGAAGGTCAGCCTATGATTTTTGCATCTTTGATGTTAAATGAAACTGTTTCCTTCACCTTTTGTGTATGATTAAAGTCTTAGTACTCTTCATGAGGAATGGCTTTAAGAAATACATAGGAGTTTATGCAACCAGGGAAATAAACACTCTCTTAGAGTAGCATTGAAAAGTTGGTACTTTCATAGCTTACAATGATAAATGCCAACTTGGTAACATGTGAAAGAGCACAAGTATGGAAAAGACTCATTACAACTAATTACCAAGTATACTTGAATATCTCTGATGCTTCAAAGGGAGATTTTTTACTGATAGTCTTTTGTCTCAGTCATTTCTTTCAGAGGAGAACAGTTTGATATGTTTTTGCTAATGATATTAAATACAACTACTCAACAAGTATCCTTGAGTATCTCTGATGCTTGAAAGGGAGATTTTGTACTGCTACTATTTTGTCTCAGTCATTTACTTTCAGAGGAGAAAAGTTTGATATGTTGTTGCTAATAATTTCCAAAAAACCCAAGGTAACAACTCTCATTTTACCAAAATCCCTAACCAGGAAAAATTCTAAAAGGCCTAATTGAACTCCTAAACAAACACTCCATCACATCGATCACACAATTCCAGTGTGGACACATCCCTTATTTCCATTATCTTTTTCCAAGACACCTCAGAATGGCCCTGAATTGCACATGCAATCCAGGGCCTGAAACTGTTGACCACTACCTCTTGATATGTTCAATATATAACAACCAATGGAAGACCCTCAAGACAGCCATTGAAAACCTCAAGCTACTTTTCAACAAAACCATCCTCCAGAACCCTCCAGCCTTTCCTGCCCTAGCCAACTTTGTCAGAAGTACATGTTGTTGAGGTATGGGTACAGCATGGGGTTACAGGACTGAGACAAGTTACACTTTTAGCTAGTAGCATATCCTTACATGTAGACAGCTATATAGTTCTTGCTCCCCCCGGCCCGGAGCTCCTGTCCTCATCTTTCTTTGACAGGAGCTTCCCATCGAGCCGGGTGCGCGAGCGAGACAAGTGAGGAGAGACGTGGCTTACCTGTCCACTCTTACAGGTTAGCTACTCTCTCCCTTGTGTAAATCATCTTTCTTTGATGGGAGCTTCCCATCGAGCCGGGTGCGCGAGCGAGACGAGTGAGGAGAGACGTGGCTTACCTGTCCACTCTTACACATGTCAACTAAAGAATTTCTGGGAATGGGCTGATATGAACCACAAAAAGGTTCCAGAAGACCAAGAACTACCATAATGACCTATGACTTACTCATGCCACCCTCTACCTAAATGCCACCCTTAAACAAGAGCATCTCTCTCTAACTCTCCCTCTCATGTTGGCAACACATTTGTAGGACAAAATCTTCAAACAGCCATCAAGTGACCTTTTTGCAAAAAGCCATGGGTTTTCACAGGTGCTCAGATAGATTTAGTGCATGATAGGCCTAATAGCTCCCATATGCACTCAAAAATATAATACTCAAAAAAACAGAAACAGGTTGCCTTCCAGGATCATGTGGTGTGTGCTTTCTGCACACCCTGGAGGTCAAAAGAGGGAGGGTGTGCAAACATAGGAAAAAGTAACTCAGTGTTGTGTCTCTCTATCTCCACTTCAATCCAAAACTAAGAGTAAGTCTCCCTTTCATTTTCCTTCTAATTTTACAGATAAAATTATGCTCTTTTTGATCCAGGCACTTTACCACCTGCTTGTTGGCAGGTCTTGGTGGAACAAAGCTCTCAAAAAACCCACATGTTGAAGTTATGAGTATATGAGTTATTAATCACACACACAAAAAGACAGAGAGAAAAGATTTCTTATATACACATATCCATGGCTACTAGCTCAGGTTCAGTCACACATGTAGAACTCATTAGTTCAGAGAGGGAAAGAAAGGAAACTCAGAAACACAAAGGACAGTGAGGCATGAGAAAGGACAGAATACTGAGAAATACATGCATACAAGGCACAAGTGTTTGAGCATGACACAGATGTCATAGACATGTGACATACATGTGACATCAACACCACACTGGGTATCTTATAGAGTTTCTTCTGGGGTTAAAAGCCCATACTTAAACACATAGGCCACAATTACCAAGTCTCATTCTTGAATGGAAACAAATGCTGTGAAAATGTGTTTGCAGGTCCACATTTACCTTGAGCATCAGACTCCAGGAATTTTAGCTTCATCAACCAACACCTCAAAAAAAATGACCTAGTTTTAAGATGATGCTGACACTTGTCAGTTCAACATGGCCAATGAATCATGATACTTTGGCTTCATTTTTTTTTTTTTTTTTTTGCATATATGAATTCCATGCATCCAACTCTCTCTGTTTCTGATTCTTCAATAAATCTGTGTCATCTGAATTAACATAAAGTTCACCATAATTAAAATTCCCAGAACTCCTGGAGTATCTTGGTCTGCTGATGACCTTTCAACTAGTACTTTTATCTGTTTTGATTTCCCCCTGATATGGCTACAAATTTGTATGCATATATGATAAAATTATCAATAAATGCCTGGTTTCTCAAATTTTGTTGGGAAAAAAACCCTATCACACTGGTGCACAGGGGTGCAAGTAGAATTTCCAGGGAAAAAAAAATTATGCACCAGTGCGCTAAACTTTGCAAAAGTGGTTCCCCACTACATGAGCCTTAACCATAGGATTTATAGCCCTAGACTTGAGGGGCAGAGCCTACAGCTTCAGTTTAAGCACTTTAATCTTGAAGTAGGGTTCATTTGATTCAGCCCAAAAAGGAAATGGTCTTACCCTGGAACCTAGTCTAAACCCCCAGGTCAGGGTGGATCAGAACCTTACAGGATACAAACTTAGGTCTTGAGTTTTTTCCCCATAAAATTTCAACTGTAACTGAGTTTCTGAGTTTCTGAGTTGGTTTTTCCAAGGGAATATGCAGATACAAACCTGTGCATGAAACTTAATATCTCAACTCCTGCCAAATCCATAAATTGAGCTTCTGAGATTGACTCTCAAATTGGGATGGGACAGATGATGGTCAACAATGGAAAGTTGCCAAACCTTCCATCTGTCTGGGCTCTGGCTTGAGCAGGCTGTTTTGCTGCAATTTTTCCCAAGTGGAACAGTCCTTGGGGCCACAACACTATCCCATTATTGCATCTTTTTTTTTTTTTTTTTTTTGTATTTCCAATTTACATAGTTATGTGTTGTTTTTCCTTTGAAAGAATATTCCATCAACCAGGTAGCTGAATTGTTGTAATTGGGTCATTGGAAGGCTTGTAAATTTACCTCACTGAAGAATCGGGTTTTAAATTTGCTAACTTTGCATCACTATTTTGAAGTTTAAAAAATTTTCAGTTAGTCTTCTGAAACATCTTCATTCTGGATTTTTTTTTTTTTTTTTTTCAATTTTTTTGCTTTTTCCCACTCAATAAAATAGGAATGGACTGTTGTTTGTGCATAAATTTGATGTTCAAAAGAACTGTGAATAAGAATTTACTTACTTGAATTGGCATTGTAATCTTTTCTGCCCCCATTCACATGACCAAGGATTTTTTTTTCTTTTTTCTTTGACAACACACTCTACCAAGAGATCACAATTTTGGACTAATGCAACATGAGATACAACCTAGATGGAACTCTTCAAGTACACTATTTTGCAGAAATCATGATCTGTTTGAAAGTGGGTTTTCAAAAATCCATAAGGCTTTTGAAGTAAGGTTCAGAATTCTGTAGGATGAGAATTTTGTTTTCAAAGTTGGCCGGAGTATGCAACAATTTTGTCTGCTCCAACTCAGTTCCCATCTATGTAGTCATCAAATTCTAATCCTTTACAAGTTCTTTTTTTCTGTTGTGAATGAGAAAATGAATTCCTCGCATACCCTCCTGAAGATGATGTTGTATGTATGAACTGCAGGAATCAACGGCAATGAGTGGTTCAAGAGGTGTGTTGGCCAAGGTTTCTCTGATTATCCTGGCCCATCCACATACACTTTAACCACGATGGCTTGTCTTGGATCCTCACCGTCAACATAGTTGCATTAAATTTGTCATGTGAACTTGCCCACCACACTTATATGCAACGTAATTCAAAATGAAAAAAAGCCTCTCGTGGCTACCAGACGGCCAAACGACCCAAACCTGTGGACTTGGATAAGTTTGGGTACGTAGTGCTATGGACATATGCGCTAGTTGGTATAGCACCCATATTTAGGATATATGCTTATGTTGCAGGTGCCTCACGTCCAAACTTTTTTGCCAGTCGTTCACACACACCGTGCCCATTCCAAACATTTCAATCGACCTCAATTGACTCACTATTTATAAACGACCCTCTAGGACCTCTGTCACGATGCCCAGAGCCATTGGAACCCGATTCACTAAAACACACGAGCCAGCTCCTTATAGTAGCGCTTCCCGTCCTAAACAATCACAATCTACTCATTCTCAAAACGTACAACCTACCGGTGCTAGTAATCCAATCTTTGACACAGACAAACTTGGACAGCATATCTTGAAAGTAAATCAAATCTCACTATTTTTTTGGTGATCACTTTTGATAAATAGACATATAGAGATCTGATCTGAAATCTAACAAACCAGTTTCCAAACATTTTGTCATCCCTTAATAGAATCCTTTAGTAGCTCAAAGTATTGTCGATAAAGCTAGTTTAAAAACAACAGATCAAGTTTTAGAAGTAGGACCAGGTACAGGAAATTTAACGGTCAAAATATTGGAAAAATGTAAAAAAGTTTTAGTAGTTGAAATGGATCCTAGAATGGCATCAGAACTTAGTAAAAGATTTCAAAGTAAACCTCAAGAGCTTAAAAAACTTGATATCCTTGTTGGTGATTTTCTCAAGACTGAATTACCTTACTTTGATGTTTGTATTAGTAATACTCCTTATCAGGTAAGTATTATTTTTTTATTTGAATCACGCCAACCGATTAATCTACGTATGACAATAGTATGTCTAATTTCAGACCACGTATTTTTTTTCAAAAACTTGCCTGTTCGATCGATGACATCCAAAGATATCGTCACCGCTCGTTTTCAAGTTGCTTGCTCATCGACCCATCTTTAGAGTTGCGGTGCTCATGTTTCAGAGAGAGTTTGCATTACGTCTATGTGCTCGACCTGGTACATCACTCTGGTGTCGATTATCAGTCAATGTACAATTATACTCTCGAGTAAGCCATTTGATGAAAGTAGGGAAAGCAAATTTTAGGCCACCTCCACTTGTTGAAAGTAGTGTGATCAAATTAGAACCAATCAATCCACCACCTAATATCAAATTTGAAGAATTTGATGGTTTAACTCGAATATGTTTTAGTAGAAGGAACAAGACCATCAGAGCTAGTTTCTTTGCTTCTAAAGCAATTAAGGATATGTTATATTCTAATTGGAAAACTTGGTGTTCTCAGCAGAATAGTATGGTACGTCCCATATTTACATATCATCCAGGTACTCTTGGAAATGCTAATTGAATCAAGTTCCAACAGGTGACAGATGATGAAGAAAACTTTTCCAGTCGGTTAGAGAAAATCCTTACTGACTCTGGTTACTCGGACAAACGTGCGGCTAAGATGGATGTGGATGACTTTTTATCGTAAGTTTCTTGTCTTGAACTTTCTCATTGTTGTACTGTTCAAAGTGAAACATGAAAATCATCCCTGATAACTTTGTACTTTAATCTCCTACCAGTTTGCTATCATGTTTTCATAAACAGGGAATTCATTTTGCTTGAAACTGTGGAGTGTGCGCTTGCAATATTCAAGAGCTTGTTTGATGCTGGGATTGATTCTTGAGGAGAAGCTCTCTCTCTTTCTCTATTTTAATGATCCCTTTTAGTCTTGGTGGTCTGTACAACGAGTATTTCGTGTAGTTCAAAATGGGTTTTGATTATGCTATCACCAAGCTTAACTCAAGCCCACACAGTATCAGCTTTTTTTCTCCATCAGTCGAGACGCTGGTACAGGGGGCTTGACTACTAAACATCCTTTACCTATTGAACGTCAAACGACTTTTGGTGGGAGGTTTTTGCTTTTCTCACCGACCCGTTATAACCCCTTGACCTCCGAGAAGAAGTCTGGGGTTCTGTGCCCGGGCCCTGTTGACCAGAATGAGACACAAAATTCAAAAAAAAAAAAAAAATCAAACAAGTTAGTCCCCCCGGAGTGACCTTCACGGACATGGTGCATTGAGGGTTTTCTCAATAAAAAGTAAGCTGAATTTTGAATTTTTCAGTTTGCCCCGAGCAACCGAAGGTAGGGACGAGACTGGACTTGAATTAAGTTAGTGCTATCACCATCCCATAGAGTCAACTAACAACAACTTTGGATCCGACCATCAGGCCATTCAAACAAGCATAAAGCTAAACCATCAACCACTAGAAAGACTTCACAACACGGCTAAAATTGACAAATTAGACATAGAGAAGCTCCTCAATGATGTCGAAAACAAGCTAAGTGAACTGCCAGACAGGGTTGATAAAGACTTTCGTGAGACGCTGACCTGTTACAAGCAAGATCAATATGGGGTTCTCTCAGACCCTTGATCTCTAGCCACACACGCTGACCTGGACAGAAATGAGTGTGATAAAGTATCTCAGGTACAGTCAGCAAGAAGGAAAACAAATCTATATTCTTTCCCTGCTTAAAGAGCATAGGGAAAGAGCAAGAGTGAGAGTGGCACGAGGAAGAGAGAGTGATGGCGCTGGGGTTGTGTTGATATAAGCATCAGCATTATATCTCTATAGACCATCTGTACTGGCGTACACCACGGAGGCGTATTTGGGTGAATGGACCTAAAACACAAGTGAAAATTATGTACGTCAACTGCATGCACCACTGTGGCGGGTGTTACGCAACCAGAAGTG
>MU167284.1:164446-175204 GCA_015951145.1 Cronartium quercuum f. sp. fusiforme G11 | reverse complement strand
GCACCTCACATTCACTGCCAACAAAGACATCTAGGACAAGCTTCTCCTATTTTTTCCTTGTCCAAACAAGGAACATCTAGGACAACTCTGGTCCTGGGACTTCTAGAACAACCATGTCCTAGTAGGTTCTGCTGGCAGTGTGGCAATCCTTGCATACAGGAAATTATCTGACCTGGTAAGGATCAGATGGAACAAGAGTGAGGCAAGAGATTGTGGGGCTGGGTGAGCAGGATGCATGATCTAAGGAAAAAATAGAGAACAGGACAAACTGAAAACAAGAGAGAAACAGATAGGTAAGAAATGAGGTTGAGATGTAATGTTTTGATGTTATTGTAAGCAAAGTAAAAAGGTGAGATCACTTACTTTCTCTTCCCAAAGATGAGGAAAGAGAGATCAAGCCTCCCAGCATGTTGCAATGAGATATATATATCTGTGTAGTTGTATGTTTGGCATGGCTTGGTTTAGGCTGTTACATGGACTCTTTTCATGAACTTGTTTGGGAAGGAATAAGTAAGTGATTCATTTCATTCTACTGGTGTATGAGCCTTCTTGACACTGTTTGATTTCTGGCTGTTGATACTTGTTTTACTAGGTAAACTTAACATGTCTGATTTGCTTGGTGAGGTCAATTGGATAGCAATGTATTTCCATTTCAATAGAATGATCTAATTTTATCAGAAGGAAAAAATAAAAAAAAACTCTGGTTTTATTTTATGGATTAATTAGTCATGATAGAATTCAACTCAATAAAAAACAGTTTTGTCATTATGACTTGAACAGACATACACAGTATGGGAATTTACTTTTTTCTTCTTTTTAAAAGTATCATGTAACTGTGGTGCATTTCAGTTATAGACATACTGCACTTAGTATCTCAGTACTGTATAGACACACTTAACCCTATTCTAGACTTTTGTCTATGTAGGTTTTCTTTTTAGTTGAGTTTTATCACAGGCCAATCAAAACCCGAACAAAATGAGCTCCAATTCAGAGCTGAGTGACACATAGACTACAGTAAGAGTCACTCAGTGTCACAAATATGAATGTGACACAAAATCACTGTCAGATTGAGTGGACAGTGTGTGACCCTGATCAACTCAAAGTGCACACATTCAATTGTGACACTGCTTTCTGTGCAGTGTATATACTTCATGACCCCTATTTTCCTGGTGTGTCCATATGGGATACACAGACACAAATCATTTTGAACCAAAACACATATCTCTTTAAGGTCAACTAACATACATACTGCTTTTTTTGGCAAAAAGTATATGGACAATACATACATGTAATTTAGACATATTGAGGTATATATATGTCTAAATTGCATGTATGTATTGTCCATATACTGGTTGCCAAATGAAGCATAGCACATGAATTATCACCAGGTTTATCATGATAAACTTTATCTTAGGGTCTGTTTGGCAACCAACTCCAAATGTGAATGACTTCTCACATGTGAGAAGTCATTTTGCCCAGATTCAGGGTTGATTCAGGTAAAATCCAGAGAATCAACCTGAATTAACCCTGAATCCAGTTGGGTCATTTGGAGAACCAACTCCGAAGTTGGTTTTCAAAATCTCCAAAATATCACAAGTCCCCAGTTACCTTACAGACACACCCCAGCCAGCTCCAAGCCCTCTCTCTTCCTACCATCAAACCAACTATTGTCAACATGTCTGATTCAAGCACTTCCAATTCATCATCTGACTCCAAAAAAGACCAATTTGTTGGTTAATTCAGTCCATCCCAATGCCAAAAGCCCACCATCTAATGTATGACCAAGCAACATCTGCTCCTTGAACTCTGTAAGGAGGAATCGATCCTTTTCAGGAGTCCAGGTGAAAGAATCCATTCCTGTCTCCTTCTCATCATTGGTCTGACGCTTTTTCAGAGGCATAGTAAGCTGGATTATAGTCATCACTCAAATGAGTGGAGTGGAGGAAGGGTGTTGTCAGGGAGTGAAGTGATGGAAAGGAAGGGTGTCATCAGTGAATGGTTGAGAAGGGGTTGTGGGGACCGAGTGAGGCTGGAATAGGTCGAATCCAGTTGAGAGAATCCAGAAAATCGGTTCTGGGAGTCAGTCGAAACTGATAAAACCAGATTTGTCAAAGTTGGATAAAATCAGATTTAAATCGGATTCTGAAGTCGGTTTTTTGACTTCAGAATCCAGTTTTTTATGGTACCAAACGAGGTCGTGGTTTCGGGTATTTACCCGACTTCAAACACGAATCCGAAGTTGGAAAACCAACGTCAAAGTCGGTTGCCAAACAGACCCTTGGAGTTGAAAACATACATTTTTCATAAATATATTTCCAAATGAAGTTTTCAAAGTGTTTATGGTTTGATATCAGTAATATAAGAAGAATTATTTAACACTTTGACTTATTTTACGTTGCATTAATTGGCATTATCAACAAATGATAATAATAATAATAATAATAATAATGTACTCGAAAAAAAAAAAAAAGAAAAAGAAACTAAGATTTTTTTTTGCGAGGGGTTATATACAAAGAGGAAGGACTTTTTTTTTTTTCTTGTGTTTTTTTTTTCGTTGCTTTAAAAGAAAAACAAACAAACAAAAAAAAAAAAAATACTTCAAGACTTTTGAGAAAAGAAAGAAAAAAAAAAAAGGTTTTTTTTTTATTTTTTATTTTTTTGGATCTAGAAAAATTAAAGATTTTATAAAATAAACCTGATTTTTTTTTTTAAAAAAAAAAAAAAAAAAAAAATATATATATTCTTGACTACTAAAATTATAACTTCTCAATAGAGAGAGTTTTGTTTGTTTTGAAAAAAAAAAAGTTTCTTTTCTTTTTTGTTTGCAAAAAAAAAAAAAAAAAAAAAAAATTCCCCCCCCCCCCCCCCCCCCCCCTCAAAAAAAAATAAGGTTAATAATAATATAACTTTCATTGAGATTTGATAATATATATCAAAATGTTGTTGTTTTTTGTTTTTTCGTTCCTTTATTATTTCATAATACGGTTGGACCAACTGCGTTCTCCGAAAACTCATGCCACCTATATGAATATATATATATATACCATCACATACGACAACCCCAATGAGTTAAGTTTGGATATGATTGAACGTGTTACGATAGATATTTTTTTTTTTTTTAAAAAAAAAAAAGTCTTACCTCTCATTGTACTTTACTAAAAGGCAACGTCCTCCTATCGATTGTCCTTGTAATGTTCCTGAATGTGACAGGACCAAGATGGAACCGGATCAGTGTCGAGTGAATCTCGTCTAAGATTCGAGACTCTTTTTTTTTGACCATAGCCATTAATGAAAGCGAGTCTTTATCGGCTTGGAAAACCCATCATAAAACCGCAGCACATAATCCAACACCACTTCAACGCACCCAACGCCTCTTGAGCAGCCTCCAAAGAGGCATACTCTATAATTCCCATCCCCTTGCTCCTCCCTCCAACCGACATCACTTCAGCATTCACCGCTCCGACGGGACATAACGACATCAACTCCGGACTGAGGCAACTGTAAGGTAAGTTATTCACAAAAATCTGAGTCGAAGGTTGTTGATTGGCAGGATCGATTGTGACCCTATTCGAGACATGAAATCCGCCACCACCACCACCGCCTTGGTTATAGTTAGAGATGTGATATTGATTGGAGTAACCGTTGTGTTGACCTCCGTTGTTTGCAAATCGGTCCTCCCGTACAGCAATCCGTGATCCTTCGATCTGGCTGCCATTGAAGGTAGCTAAAAGTAAAAGTTGAGAAAAAAAGGGAAAAGATCAGTTTTGACTATCTAAACGAGGTTTTTTTTTTTTTTGTTTTTTTTTTTTGAAATCTGTTTAATTACCTATTGCGGCAAGAGCTTCACTCTCAGTTGACATGAGTACTGTTCCAGTACCTTTTCCAGCTGTAACGTCAGCACGTAAAACATTTCCAGCTTGACGAAACATGTCCTTTAGAGTACGCCAGGTTACTGTAAGCGCGAGCTATGAAATGAATTCGAAAAAAATAAAAAATAAAAATTGGGGATAAGTTTTTTTCTTTAAAAAAAAGTGAACAGGACTTGTATGTGTGTGACAGATCAAAAAAATAAATGAATAAATAAATTTACTTACACCTGAGACAAAAAGTTGTCGTGCAGAACTTTGACCGTAAACATTTTGAATTCCTCCACCTAATCCAGATCGATGAATAGGATGAATAGGTTGATGTCCATATCGAGGTTGAGTTTCACGATCCTATATATGATCGAAAAAAAGAATCATTAAACTGTGAGAAATCGTATCTACCAAAAAAAAAAAAAAAACAAGTTTACGCAAAAATTGTATTTGATATGGTACGGAATTTGTCTCACCTCCCGAACAAAGACAGGTCGACCGAATAGTGGTCTATCACTTAGTTCAGCAATAGCTTTCTGAGCTCCTTCAGCGGAAGAGAATTCTACTACACCGCAACCCTTAGCGATCGAGAAAAAATTAAGAAGAAGAAAAAACAAAAACAAAAACACACACAAGGGGAAAACATCATTAGCAAAGATGACGGCGTCAGCTTAACTTTCGATTGATTTAGGAAAAAAGAATGGACATACCTTACTACGTCCATCAGGTCCCATTAACACTTCTGCAAAAGATACATCACCTGCTTCTCGCATAAAGTCTTTCAACTCCCTCCATCCGCAGGCATAAGGTAGGTTGCTTGTTCGAAACGAAAAATTAATCAAAATAGGAGGTAGAGAGAGAGAAAGAGATCAGATGAGTTAGGCGCGTAAAAAGAAAAAAAAAAAAAAAAAAAGTCGAAAAAGAGGGATTTTAATTTCATACCCTACATAAACTCGATGTGCTTGAACACTATGAGCTGCTGCAGCAACAGCAGCTCGATTAATAGGTTGTGCACCAAAGTTAGGAACTTGACCGTATCCCATCACAACTGCCATGATATCAGATAGATAGAGAGAGATAGAAAGAGAAACAGATTTTTTTTTTTTTTAATTTAATTCAAAAAAAAGGTCGAGGAAGAGAGAGCCCTTTTTTTTTTAATAAACAAAAAAAGAGAAGAAGAAGAAGAAGAAGGGGGGAAAATTTGAAAGAGGAAAAAAAAAAAAAAAAAAAAAAGGATTTCCACCGTTTTTTTTTTTTTTTTTTTTTCAACCCCTACGAACTTAAAATTAAAATTCAAAATCAAGGCAACGTTTTTCTTCCCCCCCCCCCAAAAAAAAATAAACTTTTTGTAGGATGATAAAAAAAAAAAAAAAAAAGTTTGACTCTAAAAAATTACTTACTTCAAGCCGATAATTCACAAGATAGTTTTAAAAATATTACTAACCAAAAAAGATTTCACAGAATTAAATTCAAGGCAACGTGGAAATTGGAAATTTTAAATTTCGAAAATCCTTTTTTTTTTTTTTTGAAAAAACTCTCAAAACCTTGGACATACTTTTTATTAAACTTACTCTCGCCTCGGCCGGATCACACAGCAAATTCTCTCCACCTCGGGTCTCCTCATTATGTAACTCAAATCGTGTTCATCACTTTTATTTTAAAAACTAATAATCCGTCAGAGACTCAGAACTATGTACATACATACTACTCGTCACTTATCTGAGACACTCAACTCCGGTTCGGATCAGAGAGTACCGAGTCCGAGTCCGATGAGTAGAGTACAGCTGTATCAAGTTGGACGAAGGTGTAATGGCCCAAGTCCGAGTTAAGTTCTCACAGGACGGAGCACGTTTAGGTTATGACAAAACTTGATAATATTACCACGAGGAATTTTTTAGAACGGAGAAAGAGAAAGGTACTTACTGTAGATTCGACAAGTGTTGTCACCGGCTCTTCACTGAAATTGGCTGGCCAGGCACGGACCATCAGTGAAGAACCAGTGACAACATTTGTCAAATCTACAGTATTTATATGTATCTACAACATTTTGTAACTTATGGGATATAAAGATTTTACATGACTGCGGAGTTTACACATAACAACATTGTTCTTTTACAAATCATTTTATGTTGTTGTAGTGGATCTTTTGTAATTTACAAATTTTCTACAAGTTGATATATCATAAATGTTCTTTCTCTATCTGTGTATTTTATGTGATGATGTATTATATCCATTTTTATTTATAAAATTCATTCCAAAATGCTCATTCTTGGTATCTTCTAATGTAGTGCTGCTTGTCATCCGGCATCGTATCAGTGTCCTTTCAAAGGGTCTGGGACAGGGAATTGTTGAAGTGTGGTCAATACACTACTGATCCATGCTATGTAAAGTACACACTCAGTTGACTAACCAACTATAACACTTGCATAGCTCTTCACATCTGAACACTGACTGGATAGCCTAGTGGTCAAGGGCAGCACTTCTAGCACAGTGTCTCAGCTTATGATGAGGTCCCAGGTTTGAATCCTGGTCTAGTCATTTATGTTCTGACACATAACTTTAAGAGGAATTTTGGGTATTGTTTATGAAAAAGTAAAACATAGGGGTCTAATGCTAGAGAGATGTTGTGTAAAGGTATCCAAGTTGTAAGTCAAGCATGTGTCATAGAAGCCATAATGAGTATAAGTACAAAGGAGGGTTTCTATGAGTATGAACTCCAAACACAGTGTCCACAGAATCTGCACCCAACATCTAGTGCTGACAAAACCCCTTTGCGTCACAAAGGGAATTTGTCAGTGCTAGATGTCAGGCGCATTTTCTGTGGACACTGTTAAAGGTTGAGGGAATTGCTACATTCACTTTGTTGCTTGGGTTTATGGACCCAAACCTTGCTTTCCTAAGGCAATGGCTCTCTGAGTCTAGGTTACCAACCTATTATGGTGACCTTTGTTTTACTACACCTAGTAACACAGAGCTCTATTGAGTACATGTCTTTATTGATAAAGAATCCTCAATGTTGAGCAATTTGTGTTTTTGAAGGTGGTGGTAAAGGGTTAGGAGAGGGGGGGAACTTCTGGAGTGAGGAGGAAGGTTTATATACCCTGGTCTCACTCACTGCCAAGATATTTGTATCGGATGGGCCTATCCGATGTTCTATCACCCCAAGATATGCGATGCAGTGTCAGTAGGATTAGGTGCGATGGAATTACTATTGGTATCTAATGCTCCGACACCATATCGCAGTGTAATTCCATCGCACCTAATCCTACTGACACTGCATCGCATATCTCGGGGTGATAGAACATCGGATAGGCCCATCCGATACAAATATCTTGGCAGTGACTCTGGTCCCTCACTATTGGGCTATTGGTCCACTTGTGGTTGCCAGTATGGTTATGAAGGCCCTAGCACCCTGTCGATATGAAGGTGACTCATCAACAAGAGCACATGGTGTCATGTTTGAAATCACCTCAGAATCCCTCTCAAATCCAGTGCCTTAGTGTCTGGGGGGTGGTGGCCCAAGCTCAAGCCCACCCTTGTTGCTCATGTCCATTCAATACAAGTCACTGATCCATGTTTATCATGATGTCAGCTCATGAACATCAGTGTGATTGTGAACCATGCAGTGATACACAAGCATACAGTACACACCTTTCAGCACATGGTGCATTGAGCAAAAAAGAAAGTTACTTTGCATAAAGGGAAGGCTCATGTGCTGGCTCTGAGTGAAAAGAGAGAACAATCAGAGAACTAAAGAAGTTCTATGTCTGCTCTCATTGACAAGTCACCTTGATATGGACAGGGTGTAAACCCTTCATCCTATATATGACCTAATCAGCCTCAAGTAAGGGTTCAGCCTACAGCAGCTTCACCCTCACAAGGCCAATTCCCCAAGATAGGAGCCTGGGAAATTGGTCTATAGAAATGCATGGAGAAATGCTATGTCACCTAGCATGCCTCCATGCGATACAAATATTCTGGAAGTGCTAGTGATGGAACTGTGACTCAATGTCACAATTGAAAAAATGTGAGAGTCTGGTTATGTTAGCCCCTAAGTACTTGAGAAGTACCATGGAGCTGCAAATGTTGATATAATTATATTCTTACCACACCTCATAGCTCAGTTTTGAGAGCTGTAACTAAGAATCCACTATAAAACTGAAGTAACAGTTGTATATTACAGCATGATTACATGTAGAGTAACCTGCTGTAAACCATAAACTGAAACTGTAATAACATACTGTTGTTATGTATTGTGATTGATAAATATATTTGCTGATATGTTCAATGCACTATATGCATAATATGCATAAATGTTGTTTTCTTGTTGTTTTCTTCTCTGTTACATCTCACAAAACCTAACATGATGATAATCAGAATTTCTCTTCTTTGTATATCTGTTGAGTCAGCTGTCAAGTCTAAATTCTAATCATCAATATTAGATATTTGGATTCGACAAGAGATTGAAAGAAATATGTTTACTTACCAATCTCTATGGCTGACTCACAGGTAATGTTGTTTCTTTGATTTGCAATGATCAATATTAGATATTTGGATTTGACAAGAGATTGAAGGAAATATGTTTACTTACCAATCTCTATGGCTGACTCACACATACAAGATGTTATGTACTAATAATAACAAGACATAGTAAACTTTTGCCTTGTAATGAGGTATGCTAATAAAGGATAGAGGATCAGAATATAAAAGATGGATCTGACCTCCTCTACAGGAGGAGGAGGATCATCATCATAAAAACTAACTTCAACTTTCTGAATAACTATAAAGATATTATAGACTTTCTACCTTCAGAGAAAATCTTAGTCACCACCTACTATAAAAGTAGCCTGTTGATTCATTCTACTTTTGAGAAAGCTTATATCTTTCTTATTCATCAGTTGTCTTGTTTTTATTGATCTGTAAAGGTGCAAAACTAGAGCCTTTCCTCACTGCTTGCTATTTACTCTTGCTGAGGGGTTCTCAAGAGTGAAATAGTAAGTAGAGGTTAGATCCTGAGGCTGGGACTGACCAAAGATAGTGCAAGGTAAGGATTTGCACTGGTCATCACTGGACTACTGATACCTAGTTAGCATAGATTAGTCCAGTGCGCATCTGGCTTGCAGGTGATAGTCCTGGGCATTTGGGATAGTAAAGGAACCCATTTTCTCTTTCTGTCTTTTGTGCCCATAGTCACCTTGTCACTCTTAGTGAGGAGTCTTGCCTGACAGAAGCAAGAATCTCACAGGTTAAGTGATCTAACCTGGCAGCTACATTCACCAAGTTGACTTGGCCTTGCCCCTGGTGACCTCTAGGTATCTCCAAGATTCTTCTCCAAAGATACCAGTGTATGGGACTTAACATAGCCTTTTTCTGGTCTCAAGTGTTCATCAAGGGAAGTGTAATAATATCCCAACTTGCTTTGTATGAAATTATTACTTTCCTTTGCACACCTGTACTGGGAAAAAGCTGCAAGACATATTGACCATGGTTAATTACATGTAACTAGAGAGCAGGGATGTGGGTTGGAGTTATTGCCTATCCCCATCCATGCCCTGTCAGGTGGGAGGGTGGTTTGTGAAAACTGCAGTAGATGTTTTGAATGCACTAAGCCCTAAGCTGGGCTTTGCATTTACTGTCTTTGGATATTTCATTTTCTCTCTTTACCTTCAGTGAGCTTCAGAAGAAAGAGGAAGGATTTGGAGGATTGTAGCGAGTGGATTATGAGAGTTGGGGCAGGTTCAGGGAGAGATGGAGGGATCCAGTATCCCTTTCATACTATAGCAAATGAGCTCAGAGCTCTTTACTTCTGATTTCTCATCTATCCTGCCCAGCCAATCAGACCCAGGAACTTTGTTCCTGTTCTTAGCTTGTATCTCCTTATTTTCTTCAGCCTACCATGGTCTCATGGACTTCTACCACATCCGTTGTGCCTCCTACTGAACTATCCAATTTTGCATCATACTGAAACTTTGAAACTGGGTTTAGGCCAATCATCGTACGCACTTCCAGGGCCTGAAGGGGGCAAGTGGTGACTTCCCTGGGCCTTCAAACCAATCATGGAGGCTCACAATTTTATGAATTCATACCACTTTACTCGATTATCATTAGCTCACTTCCCTTCTATATATATATATATATATATATATTTCAAAATTCTCATAGTCAATACGTCCGATATATAAAACAATGTACTTTGAAGCTCAAGTTCACTAAAAACTCATGCGTACCGATTTGCCTGTTCTACAGTCAATCCTGGTGGCAAGGTCCGAAAATGGCTCTTCGAACCTTTGGCAAACACAACTTGTGGTGGTGTTGAGTGATTTCAATACCTTCTCTGTCACAAAAACTTATACCAGCCTCCATGGCATGTGTGGTTTCAGCTACCTGAGTCTAACGATCCATTATGTGGTCACTCTTTTCACTTATGTGAAAGGGATTTCCAACTATACTTTGCCTGTGCCATACAAAGATGCTAGAGATAAATCCAAAATATTCCCAACTGGGCACTTGCGTTTTTTTGATTATTTTGGCCAGCCTCTGAGCTGTTCTTATCCATGTTCCATGTGACAAATTATGGTCTATTCCCTGCTCTCAAGGGGCTCACAACTCGTAGGTGGCACTACTATCTGGTCTGTCGAGTTTTACTCCAAAGAATGTAAATCTTGATTTCCCAAATCTTTGGTCTCTTGAATAAGTATAAAGTTGGTCCTTACTTTGATGTTAACTGAGTGCGTTGATACTTTCCCCCCCTTTTTTTTCTTTTTTTTTCTTTTTTTTTCTTTTTTTTTTATTTTTTTTATTTTTTTTTTATTTTATTTTTATTTTATTTTTATTTTATTTTTATTTTATTTTTATTTTATTTTTATTTTATTTTTATTTTATTTTTATTTTATTTTTATTT
>MU167284.1:118542-134918 GCA_015951145.1 Cronartium quercuum f. sp. fusiforme G11 | reverse complement strand
ACACTGCCCAAACTCAGTCTGCTCCCCAGCCCTCAGGCAATCAATGAGTTTGATCAGAAGCTCATTGAGGCAATTATGAAGTCACTCAATGCATGCTCACCCAAGAAGAAGAGCATACACAAGTCCAAACCATGGTGGAACCCAGCTATCCTTGACCCCCTGAGGAGAGCAGTGTCCCATGCAAGGAAGACTATGAAATGCCAGTGCTCACCAGAAACTGTGAAGTCCTACAACTCAGCCAGGAACAAGTATATTAGGGCAATTGAAACCAAGAAGAAGAATTTGTGGAGGCTTTATCTCTCAACACTCACACATGACACTCTCTTTCAGGCAAAGAAATATGCATCAGGACCATGCCCATCCCCCCTCATCAACACACTTTACAAGAAAGATGGCATGATATGTTCTTTGAACCAGAAAAAGGCCAAGGCCTTGTTCCAGACCACATGCATGGCCACAGCATCCTGTGATCTCTGGGATGCTGTCAGATCTCCTCCTCTCCTCCACTCCTCCCCTTCCCAACCCACTCCTTCCTCCCTCCCAGCTCTATTGTTGGCCCTCAAACCCTCACTCATCACCAATGTGCTCTGGGATACATTCCCCTTGAGAGCCCTAGGCTTCAACTGCATCCAAAACTGGGTCTGGACCCTAGCTTGGGACTGTGTGAGTAAACATGTCATGCACCTATTCCATGTGATTGCCTCCTTGGGCCATATCCTGCCAAGATGCAAGATTGCCCTCACCCTCATGCTTCAAAAGCCAGGGAAACCTGACTACATGGTAGCAGGTGATTTCCACCCCATAGCCCTCTTGAACACCCTAGGTGTCAGCCCTGAGCACCAAAGTGCCATGTGCTAACAAGGACAATTACAACTCATACTCAGTCTCAAGAGTATAAAACACAATACTGTACTTAACAACTGAGGATTATTATTACAGAAATGGAATCTGCATGTAATATTACATATAGTTACATATTACAGCTTAGACAGAAGAGTTGTAATTCATACTGTAACATAAGAGTAAACATGTTACATTGACTATTACATATGTTACCCATATGTGAACTACATAATATTATTTCAGTAATGAATTCTAAACATAAAATAAACTATAGTTACATATTACAGGAAACACTAAAAAGATATAAGTCACACAGTAAATCATGTGTAAATATGTTACAGAGCATGTACACTTATAATGAGGAAGTAATAAGTGTAATATTATTATAGATTTGGATTCTATGGACCAAATAACCTATAGTCTTATTATAGAGTTAAGTGATAACTCTATGAATTATTTAAGTTCATATATAATCCACATATTTCAAAGAAATGTACTGTAGAACTTCATTACAGCATAGCTGGTGTAGTTTTAGAGTTACAGTTGAAATGATGACAGTTTTACTAATTAAACACATGCTATACACCAAGGAACTGTCATCACATGTACTGTAGCTGTACTAGTGACATGTGTAATACAGTACAGTAGATCATAGACAGATCCTTGAGCAATATAAAAAGATTACACATAGTTGAAACAGTGACAGATCATCTATCTGATATGTTAATTAAACCTTGAGGGTGACAAAAACATGTGTGTGAACCTGTCACACAATGTACAGTAGTTCAATTAAAGTTTTACACATGGTACATACAAATTTGACATGAGAAATAACTTAAATACAATAATGCATGAGGGAACTAATCTAGCTTGTCAACAAAAACACTACAGATGTGTATTCTATCCTTGACCTCAAGTAATAAAAGATTTATTAATGGACCAAACAAGATAGATTAATATTTCTTGTTCAATAACTACTGTAATCATGAAATAATAGAATCAAATGTACTCTACAATGAGAAAGTGCTTGGATTTAATTGAAAACTCAAAACTGTGAGTACCTTCTAGGCCTCAGAACATCTATAAAAGATCATCCTCTTGCTCGTGGAAATACCCCATCATCATTATAACCCTTCACAAAGGAAATACCTATACTAAATAGTATAATTATTAACATACCCCCTATAACATTCTAAGGAATCATTAGTAGAGTTGTCTGTTTCATTTCTAGAAGTCTAATTTTGTGATCACCCTTCTTTCCTTGAGTTATTTGATTGATTTCTTGCTTTATCACATATACTAGATCTCTATCACATCAAATTCCTCTAAAGTTTGACAAATCCTCCCTCTAGAAGTAAAATAAGAGTTGGTTGATTTGTTACCCTTTTCCTATATCCCTTTAGACATGTTTCTGAATCTGGTACTAACTACTTGGACACTCTATAACATTATTTAATTTATTTGGGTTATTCAATCCCTGTTACACTACTGTGTATACTGAAATCTCACCATAGAGTGATTGCCATGGCCAATAAGAGTCAGTGAAGAGAAGAACAAGCATTTATTGACTTCTAGTTAAAGCCTGATATATTCAGATAAAGCTTAACATATTTTATTGTGAACATATCCACATATAAGAAATAACTACCTTAGTAGCTAGCTTGAATTTCATGATTTTATACACTTTTCTTTAGAACTAGGCTGACAAGCATCCCCCTTATCTTTCATGGCCAGCAGAAACTAGTAGGAAATGGTTGTTCTAGAAGTCCTAGGACAAGAGTTGTCCCAGATGTTCCTTGTTTGGACAAGGAAAAACTAGGACAAAGCCTATCTGAGGAAATCTAGGACAAGCTTGTCCTAGATGTCTTTGTTGGCAGTTTTTGTGTTGTTGAATCAAAGTTCCTGCTCAAGCTCTGCCCACCAAAATCGGAGTTCCACAACATTCACTGAATATATCAAATGGCTCATGGTTGCCCATTTTCAACATTCAAATATTGTGCAGAACATCTGATTCCCAATTCAGTGGGAGAAATTTTTCTTTTACACACTTGCAGAATTTTCCCCAGGTTAGCTTTTGTAAGTCTTCATGACCCTGCCTATACCATTCTCCCCACTGTAAGTCTGTAAGTCCCATACCCACAGCTTTTATTTTCTCTACATCAAGTACTAGGCCTTTAGCATCAAACAAAACCTCCAGCCTACCCAACCAACCCATAACTGCATAACAGTTGTCAGGGAGTGGCTCCTGTTAGGCCTCTTCCTAGCTTTATTCTTAATCTACACTGGTCACACCCATGGGTGGACTACAGTTAGATGACCTCTAAAGAGAGGATTTGTGAGAGCTGAGTCTCTTTGTTTAGGTACTAGGTGCCAAAGGAGAGCATAGTTGAGCACTACAACTGTTTAGCTCCAATCTTTTTCTGAGACAGGGTGCTCTAACTCCTGTCTTGGTGAATTTATCTCTATCCTTGTTAATCCTCACTAACAAGGAGTCTGCAAGACTCTAAGGTTACCAACCTGGTTATCTTGACCTTCAGTTACTCACACCTATGACCCTTTGCACTATTGAGCAGATGACTTTATTTATAAGTATCCTCAAATAGGTGCTATTGGGTTGTTTAGGTGGTTGTGGTAAAAGGTGAGGGGAGAGAACTACTCCTGAGCAGAAGGGAGGGGGTTTATATACCTTTCAGGTTACCTCCTCCTCACTTTTAGACTATGGGCTGGCTTGTGATTCCAGCTTATGTTACTATAGGGCCACATAGGCCAGCTTGTGGTTGTTTACTCTAATGACAGGGTTGTTTAACTGGCTCCTGTCATAAGTATAGTATGCTTATGACTCTTGAAACTGAGCCTGAGATGTAATTAGTACAAGTGTGTCCTTATTACACTTATCTTTCTCATGTACTCTTCTTGTTACAGTTATAATTACATATGTAATCACTAGGTATCATATGTAATTGTCTTCTGACAACCTTTTGGGACTGTTGGACAGGCCTCAGGCTTGACATGTATTCTTATTACACTTATCTTTCTTGTTTACACTTGTTGTTACAGTTGTGATTACATATGTAATTGTTTCTTGACAACCTTTGGGACTGTTGGACAGGCCTCAAGGTTGACAACAGTCCAATTTGGTTCCATCAAGGTAAGGTATTTCACTTCCTCTAAGCATCACTGCCCAAACCATATCATCCCTTTCTGAAGGGGACTTATGACTGGAAGCTGCTGGCTGATCTGCTTTACATGCCTGATTCTCTGCCATAGTCAGTAATATAGACTCTACACAATCCAGGTGGTTATTCAATTGCTTGGTACAGATACTTCAATTCATGGTGTCATTAATGACTGCTGTCCTAGTCATTCCTGATCAGCTGATGCTGGCATGAGTCCCACTATGACAGCTTCCAACCTTGCAAATTGGTCATTAAGGGCCTTAATCTCATCCTGCATTGCCATCTCAGTGAACTGGGGCCCCTAACTTCCTTGAATGCTGTGGTGCACCAAAATTTTCTAAGTACATTGATTTACATATAAGAACATTATCAGGATATAGTTACAGAACATCCTATTAGAAAATTGGCAATAACAACATTTTAATCACTTTTTTTAGGTCTACAAGAAGATAGAACTTTGAAAATATTGGAGATAGACTAGTAGTTGATTAATAGGAACTGTACAAAATTAGAATACAAACAACTTTTGTTAAAGTTCTGAAAGGGATTTATAAGTAGAATAAAAAGAAACCTTTATACAGTAGCACAAAAGAGTACTTATTTACTCAAAATTTTTGGTGTATAGGACTTTCTCAGCCAGTATTAATGCTACAGAGGGCTACAGTAGCTCAAAGTGTTTGTATAATTATTCTCTACAACTTTTGTCTTTGGACCAAATAGCTAGGTTGGTCACAGCAGGCTCTATAAAATTGTAGAGGTAGTCTAACAGGGTAAAAATGTTGAAAATAGGTAATTTATTTTATTGGGTAAGACAAAAATGGTGGGTATGGGTTTAAACAGAGGGGAAGTACTGGTTTGGAGAGAGGAAGGGCGCTGAGAAAGCCCAGTGACATCACTGGAAGGAGTTTAGAGGATTTTCATGGTGTTTATCCAGGGTAAATGGATATTCATTAATTTATCAATTATTCACCATTAGGCAAGCTATGCGAAGGAGTTACATTGAAGCTTGGTGGTGTTAATAAAAGTTGTGGGGAAGAAGGAGGAAAATTGAAAAATTTGGGTCTCGTCGCCGGGAAGAAGGATTGGAGCCATGATGTCATTTAATCGCAAAACAACCCCTTTCCTGGATTTTGAGGGTCTTGTGGAATTAATTACAGAAAATTGTACTAATAAAACGGGTCCAAACTTTTAGTGGCAGTAGTTTGGGGGTGTTTCAATTCTTGTGTAAATTTTTAGGAAGGATTTCTTGCCTTGAAGTGTGTGCTTCCCATGTGCTGAAGATGGACAAGTGGATTTTTGTGTTTTTCTCTCTGGTAAGTTGTAGTGCAATAAAACACAAGGTTTGTATGGTGGACCCTTGTTTTTTCTCACTTTTTTTGTTCGTGGCACAGACAACAAGCTGTTCTCTAGTTGTTGCCCTGGTTCATATAACCTGAGAGGGACTTTCCCCCCCTGTTTTTCCTTTTGTCCGTGTCAGAGCTGTAAAATAGAGAAATAATATTTTTCTAAAGGTGAACTGATCATGGTAAAAGTGTTATTAAGTGTGTAAGAGTCCTGTTTTCGTGATATAATAGTTAGAGAATTTATTAAAGTAGTCTCATACTACTTTCCCTAGTACAGAGTTGCTAGAATTTCGAGATTTTTGAGTATTATAGAGCTTCTGTTGCTCTTATAGTGTGTTATAGGGTTGTTTTATAATAATAATCCAGCAGTTTTTCTCCAGGGTCTGCCTGTAGTCTTGTGGACTTAAAACTGAAGAGAGTCATTTGTAACTGTGAAGGCATTTTCATGATACTAACCTCAATACTCTGGCTTTTGGAGTATTTTTGTTGTGTTTTCCTCCCTTCCAAGCTCTGCCAACAGCCAGGCACCTGTTGGAGTTCCACACCGGGTGTTGATTCTGATGAGGAGTTTTTGAGATACAGCAGTAAAAGGCAATGTTCATTCTCAATCTCTTCAACCTGGGTGTAAAGTGTAAGAGAGATGTGGGTAAAGAAGCATACACTGCCAAGATATTTGTATCGGATGGGCCTATCCGATGTTCTATCACCCCAAGATATGCGATGCAGTGTCAGTAGGATTAGGTGCGATGGAATTACTATCGGTATCTAATGCTCCGACACCATATCGCAGTGTAATTCCATCGCACCTAATCCTACTGACACTGCATCGCATATCTCGGGGTGATAGAACATCGGATAGGCCCATCCGATACAAATATCTTGGCAGTGATAGCTGAAAAGTATCATCAGCAAGGGTTTCTCTTTATCTGGTTCATTGTGTTTTCCCTCATCTACCTCTCACCTATCTGAAGCATTATGTTTTGTCTCTAATCTCCTACAATGTGTCTTCTCCTGTATGTGGTGCATGGGCCAGTCTCAAATTCTCTATAAGAGACAAAGGTCACTCCCCCTGATTCTCTCTTCACTGATAAATGAATTGAGAATCAGAGTGAGTACCTCTCTTCTCAAAACTAGAAATCCTGAGGCAAGCTAGCTCTGACACATCTCTTTCTCTTTTTCTTTCTTTTTCTTGTTCTCTCTCCCTCAAAGTCTTAACCATGTCCTCTCTGCTCTGTGCCCTGTGCAGGTCAGCCTCATCTTAGTCAAGCCCTTGCCTTGCAATCTTTCTCTCATTGCTCACAGTCCCTTGTGTGGCCTGCTCATACCAGGTTTGACACACTTTTGTAGAGCACAAATAAGACTTCTGTCTCTTTTCAGGAGTTGCTTGGTTGTTGTTAACAATTGAGTTGGAGCTGTTTGACAATTCAGATGCATGCGGGACCTTCATGTCCAAGGTGGCTGCCACTGTTTAAGACGAAGATGGTACCAACCACTTCTCATGGTATTGAAGCTTTTCCCAGGCAAGGTTGTGTTTGAATTCTTGACCATTCTTTTCACTAGAATATAAAGCCTTTGCTTGATGAAGCCAGTCAATTGGACTTGTTCCAGACCCTGGGTTGCAAGAAATCTTGGCATAGCAACTTGAAAATTTCAGAGTTGCTGGACCAATCTTGTTTCCCCAGCTGGAAAGGGCATGCAATAGATAAGAGACAGAAGGTACAAGGAACCAAACCTGAGAAGAGCAAGAAAAAGGGACTTACTGGCTTTTCAGCTGCTCCAAATCATGCTGCACAATGTTTGACCTTGCATTAAAATCTTCCGTGACCTTTTTCCAGAATTTTAAACCACTCTGGTTGTTGGCACACTTTGGTTCCTTGCCAACTGTGATATAGGAAACTGCAAGGTGTTCCTCCTCAATACTAGTCCAATTTGCAGTTCAGGATTTCTTTTCACTGTCTCTATTAAATGTCTTTGTTGGCATTCTTCAAGCTTGGTGGTCAAAAAAAGTTGATCAAAGGTTGAACTGGATGGGTGAAGCAGGTTGGACATGTGGGCTGAGGTGTTGTGTGGGTTGTGGGTGTTGTGTATGGGTATGGGTTGCAAGAGGATCACTAGAGGATCACTAGTTGGTGAATCACTAGCACTGCCAACAAAGACATTTAGGACAAGGTTGTCCTAGATTTCCTCAGACAGGCTTTGTCCTAGTTTTTCCTTGTCCAAACAAGGAACATCTAGGACAACTCTGGTCCTAGGACTTCTAGAACAACCATGTCCTAGTAGTTTCTGCTGGCAGTGTAGGGTCTCATCAAATTTGATGAAAAACTTGGTGATTTGGATGATTCACTAGCTAGTGATGCCCTAATTGGGCACGAGTGTGGGAACCCAGGTTGCATTACATCAAATTTGATGTAATGAGAGGGTTTAGTGCAACAACTGCAGATGCCCTAATATATTCTATTACATATGTAATCTATATGTAATTTTTTATCTGGTAGCCACTACCCTCTGTTGGCAGGCTGACAGTAGTACCGCAAAACTTTCTTCGGAACATATTAAAAAAACACAGGGAGCCCTAGACTTGAAATGAAGATGAGAGACTTGAAGGCATAGAATCCAATGATGTTGAAATAATATAACTTAACAACTATGTGTAGATAGAGATAATTGTAGTTAATGATCTAAGTGATTCAGTATCTTTCTCAAAAAAATGGCAGGCTTGATCAAAGGTGTAGTTACTTCCCGACTTTGACTTGGTGATTTGAGATTGCTCTGGTCCGTTAGATCGTCCCCAATGCTTTTTATGCTGGTTCTCGCTAAATGGTTTTAGATTTGCCATACTGATGATTGTAAATGAGTCCATATCAGGGTCTCGAAGTTCCTATTGGACAAAGGAAATTTGAAATTGACTGACTTTTTCCTTCCAAATCCATTGATATCCCATCATCCGAACACCTTGTGTGAATGCCATTCGATAATAAGTCGCTGCCTGATTCAAACTTCTTCCCACCCCCTTCCCCTTTTCGTAGCAATAGGCCAACTCTGGACGTCGAAGCGGTACCAAATTAAAAGTTACCGAAGAGAGCGCATATCTTCTTAAAACTTACTCTACAATATTGTAAGGTGTAAACACCACAATCACGAAAATATAATCTCACCTAGCTGGGCATCAGGGTCCCCCAGGTTGGCCGCCAGTGTGAAATACTTGACGGCCTATTTCCATTATGAACCAGTTCTGATGTCAGCAATATGTAGACAAGCAAAATTATTTTTTATTTTAGAAACTGACGAGAACTTTATCCCTTTCACACCCCCACCCTCTCATAAGACACTGGCCAAGCTCGTATAAGGCCAACAAAACTTCCGACGTGATCGCTTTACACTCTTTTACAAGGATTTCAATACTTTTCTCATGTCCATCACCTTCTCCACTATTCACGCTTTGGTCCACGGTAAGAACTAAATTCATATCAGACATTTCGATTTTTAGGTTTTCCAAGTCATTTACTAATGTTTCGGCTGAGAGTCTAAGCCACCAATAGGCTTTTTCAGTGTCCACTTCGCAACCCCACCCGTGTCGAAGTGTCAAGGCCCACATCAGCATACCTAAGCCACACCCTCCTGCTTCAGTTGCTGACATTCGAAAGAGGGATGCGGATCGCTTGAGATCATCCTCTTCGTGTGCCTTTATACCCAACTGAAGATAGTGATGGGCACATTGTCTTGATGCAATATCTAGCGAAGAAGTTGCTTTGCATGATTTGACTCCCGATGCCGGACTTTGACTAGAAATTTCTGGTGGTACGTTTGCCTGATAAGCAGTAGTGCTACAATCGGCTGGAAATTCTTGAATGTCTTTCAGTTGAGTCGGGCTTGTACAATGATGATCATGTGATCTACTCGACGGAGGGAAAGAGAAAAATTCCATTTCCGACTGCGATACAGGAGAACGACTTATATAGCAAGGCCCATCGCCTTCGTTATGAGTCGTTAGTTCTTCGAGATCTAATCTATCAGGTGGAAGGAAATAAATTGAAAGACGCCGAGATGACGTGGAAGGCCTGCTTGAATTTTTTAGAGATCTTGAGCTACATGAACTTTGACTACTACTTCTTTTAGGAGAAGTGGTGGGTGAGAGACGATCAGATTGATTTTCTGGCTTTAGAAGGTCACCTTTTTCAAGATTCGGTTCGTTCACCGTTGGGGATGTGGGGGTGCTCTGGGTTGTTGGGTCTAAAATCTTCTTAGCGATATACGTCAGAAATTCCTGTTGTGAACTTGCTTGTTGGTTGAAATGGACATCATGACCGCTCGTGCGGTTGTTGTGTGTCCCGGGGCAAGTTGGTTTTTGGGTTGAACACTTTTTGTCAACTTTTTTGATGCGAGATAACTTTCTGAGTAGACGAAACCTAGAGAGTGACCTCCTTAAAGGTTTTTCAGGGGTCACTGCTTCCATCGGCCTTGTTGAACGGGATTTCACAAGGGGAAAGGCGAAGGACAACCAAGTGATATATAATGAGGTGATGAGAAGGTGGATGGCGTTCTTCAAAGACACGGTCAGATCAGTTCGGCGCCCCTCCTGTCAGACGTTTCAGGGTTGACCAAGATGGCCGTTGCGATTTTAAAAAGAGCTCCAGTGGAACGAAAAGATAATTGGTGTTGGCATAGATAGAAGTACCGCACAGATCTTTAAAACGATTGGCAAAAGGTCTGGCAATGAAATATTAGGGGTGTTACGGACAGCGCCAGAGTATTCCTGACAGGCTGCCGATGTGTTTCCTCGTTTTAAATTCAGGCTCTTAGGCCGTCTGGGTAATTAAGATGTAGCATCGAGCAACCTGGGGTGTTGTATGAGCTACGCCAGGTTAGAGCATACAAAAACCCATTTGGCATGGGGTTGATGTTGCGTTTCACATTTTCGAAGCCTTGACGCACTGAATCATTCGCAGATTGGAAGCATCGAGTTCCATTTGCGCGAGACTCGTACGTTGTCCTTATCAGCTGGTGTGAATGGAATCGATTAACAAGTCAATTGCTGTATTAGTTGGTGGAATCTGATTACGAATCCCTTACTTTTTATCGGTTTTATTGCACGTCTCAGGTTGAAGGTGACCTGATCTGACATGCCAACAAATGGCGGTCAGCCTGCTACCAGATACACACAGCAGTTTGAGCAAAACTTGACCGCGAGGTTCACTTGGAGCTAGTAAAGGAAATCAACATCCCACGACTCAAACCCAAGTTTAGGATAGAGAGTGCGAAAGACAAAACGCTTAAAAGGCCCTATAGGCCAATGTTCATCCACTTCCGACCATCGCAATTTCCCCACTGAGCCCGGAACCGTATTCTTGGGCCCAGTCTACACATGATCACTGCATCTAGGACCTTTAGGATCCCAATCTTACCTCAAGACAAATTTTACGAACGCACGGATGCTGATCAGGAGGACCCATCCCTAAAACGCGTCACAGGAATAGTCCAGTCCTGGAACGCGTCTTCCAGACCAGAAACACGCCTCTTTCTCTGTTCCTAGCATCGGTTCGATCTTTACAATATATATATCTGTTGTAGACTTTGTAAGAAGAGTTTTCTCTTCATCGAATCTTTTTGTTTCTTCCTATTATTTCTCATTTTACTTAGGTTCCAAGTGTTAAGGCGTAAGACTCAGGTAAGTTCTCGTGACTTCTCTTCGCCGGCTCGCTTGACGGTTTGGTTTCCAATGATAAGGAAACTGTTCCGTCGGGCGAGTGCGGTGACATATATACCTGACTTTGGGTGTATGAAACCTAGGCTCTGTTGCCAACAAGAAGATACCTCTTTACACCCATGGCTTCTGGCCATGACACCAAGTAAATACGAAACTTGTGTTACATGGTTTTGGAATCTTCGTAGATCGTCGCGGGAAGGACATCCCTAGTCAGTACAGCAGAGCTTGAGAAGCTGTAGACACAGTGAACTTTAGGAAAGCACGCGGTTGTGGACGCTGGTGGTAGACAAGAATTTGATGGTCGGAAGGGGGTGAAAATTGGCTGTAAGGTGTTACAAGCCAAATTATTTTGGCGCTCTCTCACCTCTTCAGATTCCCTACTAGAACAAGAACTTGGTCAAGTTAGGAAGATATACAACTTTTTGTGATTGAGGGAAGACAGGGACTTTAGACCAGCACCACAACTAGGGGGTAACTTGGTGTCTTTACTGCAAAAATAAAAGTGCGAAAAAACCAGGGACCTCACAGAAGAAATAACCTTGATTAACCTCCACAGCAAACTTACACATGAGCCAAACACAAAAATCCACCTATCCCTTTGATATGCTTTGCAATGAATGGAAAAATCTATACAATGAAGGACAGACAATTTCTGGTCAGTAAAGCACACCTTTTGTAGCTTGACTTGAATAAAAAAAAGGGAGGGAAAGATAGTTTGGTAAGATTCATTTAACGTGTTTGCAGCACTCGGACGCTTGTTTTTTTTTTTTTTTTTTTTTTTTTGTAGCAGAAGGAAAGACAAAAAAAAGAAAAACTTACCACAAGATAATATTTTCCATTCCAAAGTTTTATTATCAAGTCTTTATGTTACTAGGGATTGCATTTTTGTCTGTGCACTAAACGGATGGGGATCAAGCTGAAACCAGTTGGTGCGGCATCGGACTCAGCCGAGTCAGTTGGTGGGTCCAAATCAGTTGAGCCGTCTGAATTGCCTGAATCGAACGTGTTCCCTGACTTGAACGGATTCCAGAATATTGAAGGCCACGACTGATCAAAAAAATTTCAAAGCAAGGCTGAGTTCCGAGTTGCGAGTCAAAGCCACTGAGTAATGGGTCGGATTGAACTCAGCTACTTCTCTTCTTTTATTGTTTAAGGTCGCACAGCTTGATCTCATCAAACATATTTAGAAAGGGAATATCCGACCCTCATCTTTGACAGAAACAGGAAATGATTAAAGATTCAATTATGAATCTCTTTTCCACACAGATCCTTCGCCAAAGTCTTCACCTTCATCAATCAAAGAAAGAATTAATTGATGAAGAAAAAAAAGGACTTGGAAAGATCTGTTCTGTCAGGTATTTGTATATCCCAGTCTGGGGGATTAGGTTTGAAAGTGCGAGATACCTGAGAAAATGTGAGATACAGATGCTTGTGACAAGTGAGTGATATTTCACGAAATTACAGAAGTGCAAACAGAAATAGAAAGGAAAATTAGTACGCAAGGAAAATTAAGAGAGAAAAATGAAGTTTCTAAATAAACTGAATTTGAAAACTTTAACAATCTTTGCCGGCGGCCGCTCCTGCTTTCAAGGAAAGACAACTCCAAAATTGAAATGATCCGCAATCATGGATTGTATTGATCACAGAACACACAACCACCACCGCTCCCGCGAAACACACACTGCCGTTGGGTGTGTGCACCGGTACAAAGGGGTGCTTCCACCTCGCACACCTGACAAAGGAGTTCCTCTCACGGATGAAGTGCATTTTCCCCACTTTCTTTTATTCATTCTTCCACATTACATTTCACCACCAGCTCTCGTTACCTGGGGGATTTGACACTGTGCACACCTGATAACACAACAGAAACATCATTTCTTCTAGCAGCTGCAAAAGATTACGGATAAAGATGTACCATGCGATTTTTCCCATTGACAGGGCTAATCATCATTCATCAAGAAAGTAATATATAATTGCGCAAGAATTTCTGCACGCCTAGTTCCTGTTCCACAGGAACCCTTCAAATTCCATTACTGTTCAAGTCCTGTTTTGGGCACCTTCCATAAAAACATTTTCTATCCCAATACATCACTCCAATCATTCCTTTCCTGTTCCGGCCATCCCTTCGGCATTTCTCAATGGCTTAGCCAAATTCTTCATGTCCATTTTTTCCTTTCTGCATTCAAACCCTTCACAAAGGAAATTCTAAACCCTGTTCATGCCTCAGTGAGCCTGCCACCAACGTAAATAGTGCATTGGATTTCTCCATTACCAGTTGGGCCAGCAGCATCAAGGTTCGGCGTCCTTTGAACCAGTCATGACACTTTTCCCTTTTCTGGCATCCCCTCAGCCGTCAATCAATATCGGCCTTTGATTGACAGCTGTTCTGCGCCGCCAAACATTTTTTTTTTACATCCATTGATCTTCAAAAATTGCATTTCACCCATCTGTTGCTTCCCCTCAACCTATTCACATGCGAGTCTTGATCTTTGCTCCAAATATATGCACCCAAGCGGCCAATATATTGTCACAGTTTGTGCACCCATCTCCTGCCCTAGACACAGAATTTACTTGAAAGATGACCGCTTGGCTTCCCTCATCGCGATATACCCGATGCCGAGAGGGACCACCAACATTCCAACCGCGCAAAACACAATCATATCACATGTGAATATTGCCAGGCGAGATCTCATTGCATTTTTCCTCAAGTGTCTTGATGGTGAGGTCATTATCGGTCCCAACAGCTATTTCATCAATGTGGCTCTTGCTGACCTTCTCTTGATTTATATACATAACCGAGTTGATCAGCACCAGACCTTGTCCCTTAACAGGTGTATTGACTAACTGCCTCACCTGCGACACTTACCATTTTCAATTATTATGTTTTTTTTTTTTTAGAATATTACCGTCTTCATCCACGTTGATTATGCTTTTTTCCGAGACTTGGCTGATTCAGTTTAGGTCATTCCATATGTTCTTTTTTTCTATTACATCAACTTGAGCTAAAAAGGTCTTTTTGAAGACACTACCTGACCAAGTTCCACTCGTCAACATTCTGATCAAGACAATCCTCCTCGGATTATTTGGGAAGCTTTTTTTCAAAACTTTCCTCAATAAAGCCTTGAAAATGCTTCAATCTTATGCTAAGGTATGGGCGAGCCTCCAGGAGCAAAGGGTGAGGATGGCTTGGTTTGAGATTTGGGCAGGCAAGAAACTATAGGATTAGTGTATCTGTGTTGATTAGATTTTAGGGGGGTGTTGAGAGAATGTATTGGGTATTTAGCTTTGGTTTTTGGGTAAAGATATATCAGTTCAGTGGGAACAAGTAGAGGGGGAAGAAGCAGGCGGTGGAAAATGTGGCTTAGTGGACTGTCTTAAGCTCCGTTTCATTAATCTGAGTTAACTATGAAGGTTCATTTCGTTTCCGCTCTTCACCTTTCAATACGTCCTGCACATAACTGCTCATCAGTAATCCCATGACGTAACCTGGTATGACGTATATACATGACGTATAGTTGGCTTCTTACAATCCTGGAGCTACGTCATCTTGAAGACTTATAAAAAATGCAATTGTACTTTCGTTTTTCCTCATCTTTGTCTCTTTAAACTTTTGCGTCGTACCTTCCAGGTACTCCTTGCTCTCACACTCCTCTCTCATCAGTAGCTGATTCAAGACCGCCTCGTGCTCTAAGAACTCGTACCTTTTTTATTAACTTGTAATTATATATATATAGTTGTTGAAGAAATATCGAGTTCTTTGGAACACTGGTGGTGGGTGACCTATTAGAGTGTTTAAGTGATACAAGTGAACAACTAAGTCTACTTGTTAGACTTCCCTACAGACACTGACCTGGTAGGAGGTACAGTAGATAGGACACGGGAAGAACAGACAAGGACGAATAGTTGTGATCAGTGATCATAGGATACTGATGACACACTGTTAACATAAGATGCAACTGCATTAACTATCTGAAATAGAAATTGTAAGGAGAACGAAAAATAGAAACGGTTGATTTTAGAGAAGGGGAATGGTAAAGATGAGCAAAGAAACCAATCTGTGAGTATATGAGGGAGATAGACATATGGACAAGTAAATGTGCAGATTGGTGCACGGCGCGAAGGAGAAAAGACTTCATGAGCCAGTGTCAGCCTAGCTCTAAAAGAAAAGGGTGTATAACCACGAAACTCAGGCTAGCTACTATGGATATTAGTTGTTATATGTGGATATGTTCACAATCAACTCTCTAAAGCCTTATCTGAATATATCAGGCTTTAATAAGAAGTCAAATCTGTTTGTACTTCTCTTCACTGACTCTTATTGGCTGTGGCAATCACTCTAGGTGAGATTTTAGTATACACAAGGTAGTGTAACAGGGATTGATTAACCCAGGGTTGAAAGAAAGTTATAGAGTGTCCAAGTAGTCAGGACTTGATCCAGAAACATGTCTAAAGTTATGTATAAAAGGTGTGACAAATCAACTGACTCTTGTTTTACTTCTAGAGGGAGGATTTGTCAAAATATAGAGGTTAAGGATGTGATAGAGATCTGGTATATGTAATAAGGCAAGAAATCAATCAAATAACTCTAATAAAGAAGGTTGAGCACAAAAATAGATTTCTAGAAATAAGAACAGACAACTCTACTAATAATCCTTAGATAATAAGAGGGGTATGTTGAATTTTATGCTTGTGAGTATAGATATTTCTTTTATTGAAGTAGTAAGTGATGATGATCAATAACCATGAGCCAAGGGAAGCTCTTTTATAGATGTTCTGAGGCCTAGAGGGTACTCACAATTTTGTGTATTCAATTTGATCCAAGCACTTTCTCATTGTAGAATACATTTGATTCCTTTATTTCATGATTACAGTAGTTTTTGAACTAGTAATCTTAATCTATTTTGTTTGGACCAATAATAAGTCTTTTATTACTTGAGGTCAAGGATGAAATGAACACCTGTAGTGTGTTGGTTGACAAGCTAGATTAATTCTCTCATGATTATTTCATTAAAGTTATTTTACATGTCAATTTTATATGTACTATGTGTGAATCTTTAGTTGTACTACTGTACATTGTGTGAAAGGTTCACACATGTGTGTTTGTCACCCTCAGGGTGGAATTACATATCAAATAGTTGATCTGTCAATGACTCAACTATCTGTAATCCTTTATATTGCTTGAGGATCTGTCTATGACACTGCCAAGATATTTGTATCGGATGGGCCTATCCGATGTTCTATCACCCCAAGATATGCGATGCAGTGTCAGTAGGATTAGGTGCGATGGAATTACTATCGGTATCTAATGCT
>MU167284.1:87780-103511 GCA_015951145.1 Cronartium quercuum f. sp. fusiforme G11 | reverse complement strand
GAGATTTTCTCATCTCGGTCAGCGGTAGTCCAAGCACACCGAGATGAGAAAATCTCGGTCAACCATGGTCCGAGATCAACTCGGACTTCACTATCCGAGAACACCTCGGACAGCCTTGTCCGAGTAATTTTTGCTGGTGGTGTATGTGATGCAATTTTCTTGGCAGTGCAAGTGAGGAGTAAAGGGGGGCAGTGATTTTAGAAAACAGGATTGCACCAGGATGTCCTAGGTGGCTGTGTAGGATGTATTCATTAGCATTGTTTTTGGCAGCTAGAGCATAGCAAGGGTGAGACTGACAAAGATTGAGGTCAAGTTCCATAACACCTCCAGCTAAGGATACTGAGAGAGCACATTCATTGTTCTGATTGACATCAAATCCACTATCCTCTTTGAATTGGATGGAACACCCCTTTTTAGCAAGATCACCCATGCTGACTAAGTTAGACTTTAAGTCTGGATCATGTAGGCAATTGTTGAAGGTGATTGTTTCTCCTTGATGAATGCCTTTCACTGAACCAATACCAGCAGATTGAATAACTTGACCATTGGCAATGGTGATCATTTTTCTCCATGGCATGGGCTTGGTAAGTTTCAAACATAGCATTATCAAATATCATGGTGTGGGACACTTCACTATCTAAGATTGGTCATCCAGATGCATTGCCTTTGGTTGCCAGAGTGGAGAGTACTCAGCCAACTATTGTAGCTAGGTTAGCATTTGGTAGGCAAGGAAAGCTGTGACATTTTTTAGGGTGAAGCTGGAAACACTTGGACTCAGGATTCAACATTTTGGGGTTATGTTTGCTTTTGAGACATCTTTCATAGTTAGGAAATCATCTACTGGAGACAGTGGGCTTGGCAGAAAAGGAATTTGAGGAGTTTTCCATGGACAAGGTGGATCAATCACAAACAAGTTCATTGATTTGGCTTAAAACAGAGGCCACAGTGAGGGCATTATCTGAGGCTTTGGTGGTGGCAATCATCACAGCTCAAGCTGTCTTGTTTTCCTCAGCACTTCCAAGAAACTTGCATCGCATAGAGGCATGCTATATCACAGAGCAGGCCAAGATGCGATGCAATAGGTCTATTTTCCAAGGTAGGGACCTTGAAAAATGGTCCATAGTATCACATGAAGACATGCTATGTTACATAGCAAGCTTCCATGCGATGAAAATATATTGGCAGTGCAGGTAAGTGGTGCAGGGCAATGTGTGTGAGTAGATGATCATCAAGCATAGCTCCATCATTGCTCATTTCCTTAATGATTTGTTGGAAGGATGTAGTAAACCAATCAAGATCCCCATAAGTGCATTTGAGGCTCAGAAAGCAAGTGAATAATCTTGATTGATTACAAGCTTTCTTGCTGGCATACTCAGTTAAGATTGAATTCCAAAGGGCATGAGTATCTTTGCAATTCTCTTCATTGACTAAGAGGTCATGATTATGGCTATCCAGTTTTCATGCTATGAATCCTGCAGCCTTCTTTTCTCTAAGAAGCCAATTAGCCAATTCAACTGGAGGAGTAGACTTGGGTTTAGCCTTGTTTCCATCCACAATGGCATCTAGATTGTGTTTGAGGAAGTAGGACAACATGTAACCCTTCCATTGGTGGTAGTTATCTTGTTCAAGGGGTTTTATGCTGGAACCAGCACTGCCAATATATTTTCATTGCATGGAAGCTTGCTATGTAACATAGCATGTCTTCATGTGATACTATGGACCATTTTTCAAGGTCCCTACCTTGGAAAATAGACCTATTGCATCGCATCTTGGCCTGCTATGTGACATAGCATGCCTCTATGCAATGCAATTTTCTTGGCAGTGCAGTGGTTTCAGTGGACTCAGAGACAGTAGACATGGTGTTTTGAATGGAAGAAGTAAAGGAAGAGAAGTTGGTGCTGGTGCTGGCATTAGGATCCAGAGATGGGAGAATGGACCAGTAGCTGGATTCAGGTGCAGGTATGGGTATTAGGTTTTCAGGTGGTTTGCAAAGTCCATGAGTGTGGGTGATGGTGGTAAGGCTATGTCCAATGGATGCTCAAAGACAGGTGGATGTAAAAGTGAGATGATGACTGATTAGGCTTTGTTTTCTGGGCTCATAACCACTAGAATGGTATGAGTTTCAAATCTGTGCCAGGCTGTTGATGCAAGCACTGCCAAGATATTTGTATCAGATGGGCCTATCCGATGTTCTATCACCCCGAGATATGTGATGCAGTGTCAGTAGGATTAGGTGCGATGGAATTACACTGCAATATGGTGTCAGAGCATTAGATACCAATAGTAATTCCATCGCACCTAATCCTACTGACACTGCATCGCATATCTTGGGGTGATAGAACATTGGATAGGCCCATCCGATACAAATACATTGGCAGTGAAGGGTCAGCACAGAGCAGCAATGGACTTGAGTGAAAGACAGCAAAAAGTGATACCTGCACCATGGCAGCAGTACAGTGAGAGACAAGAGTCAGTGAGAAAAAGCAATGATGAAGTGAGGAAAGAGAACAACAATCATTGTGTATAACACTGCTTATTTATACTCATCTATTGGAATAGTCATAACACTCAAGAGCCACTCAGGGGGGTCTGGTACACATGGTAAAGAAAATAAAAAAGAGAGTAAAGGAAACAATGTTAGAAACTAGGCCAGATTGGGGTAAGAGTCACTACCTCATGTGTCCTATCCAGATGGAATCCATAAGTGTTGCCATGTAGGAACTGAAAGTGGTGCCAAGTGGTGCTGTCAGCCCTGAGGACTGCACAGCAGTCCCACAGACTGATATACCACATTATTACATACAATAACAATGTGTAACATGATGAAATACATAAGGAACACATGAGAACACAGAGTGTAACATAAGATCAGACATGTAACACTAGTAACCACAACTCAGGCTCAGTTTCAAGAGTCATAAGCATAGTAGACTTATGGCAAGAGCCTACACGTAGCCTGGTTACCAGTGTAACCAACCACAAGCTGACCAAGTAACTCAGTACTGACATAAGGAGAACCACTGGTCAGCCCAAAGACTAAAGGTGAGGGAAGGGACAACCCTCAAGGTATATAAAGCCTCCCTCCTGGCTCAGTAAGAGGGCCTTTCCACTAACTTTTACCACAACCACCCAAACAGAGCAATCACACAGAATTGAGGATATCTTCTATAAGAAATATATCTGCTCAATAGTGTACAGCTCTATAGGTGTTAGTATTAAAAAGTCCAACCATTTAGGAGATTAACCACCTCTTTCCAGGATCCCTTGGTGTAAATAAGAAGTCTCACCAAGGAGTAGAATAGATAAAAGGTTAGAATATAGACTAAGGAACCAAGTGGAGGATTAACAACCCTCACTACTATATTCAGGATAGAAGCTCTGCAGGTAGTTGTTGGCCCAACTACAAGTCAGGTTGTCCTCTAGGGAAGATCACCCTGAGATATTAAAAGAAGACTTCTTATTTTAAAACAAATCCTCTCCTAAGAGGTCATCTAACTGAAGTCTACACTTGGGTGAACCAGTATAGACTTAGTAGAGTGCCAAAGGAAGTCAACAGACATTGACTCTGCCTTTTTTAATAGCCAGAAGGTAGCCTAACAGAAACTACATTCTGACAGGTGCCAACTTGGCCAGACTTGGATAAGGGTCCTGTTTCAGTGTCCTGATCCATGATGATGGCTTGTATAGTGAACTGATTGTAGTGAAGGCTTGCATAGGAAACTTATTTTACCCTAAGATTAGATTTGGGATAGGTCAAGATATCATGAGTGAGACTGGAGAGCTTAGGGGTGGTACAATTTGAGAATGTCCACCAGCAAATGGGATTGGATTGTGAGTAAGAGGGAATATTAGTGCTGAAGTCACCAGTGGGAGTGCCCTTGACCTTGATATTCAGAATCTTGGGTAGAATTTGGTTGAAGAGCATCTGAGCAAGCAGGTCAATCCCAGGCTGAGACAAGTTAGCAATTTCCCAGATGACTGGATAGGTTTTGACCACAGCTTGCACAGGTGCATAGCTGTAAGGAGCACATTCTTGGATGAAACAGGGAGCACACAACTTTCCAAGTGTCAAAAATGTTGAAGTTATGCATTGTCTCTTTTCCTTTTCTGTCTCCTCTCTGTATGCTTTCCTACCTGTCTCTCATGTTTCACAGAATCTGTGAAATCTCTGTTGTCTTTCTCCTAGAGCAGCATATGTGGAAGGCTTTCTTTCCTCATCCTTCCACAAACTCACTCACATCATGTTCTGCTGCTCTAGTTAAAGTAGTCTCTCTGTTTTTCTCTTCTTTTTGTTTTCTCTCTGTTTTTGTTTATGCAATGAACCATATCCTTACACAAACTCACTCACATTGTGTTCTGCTGCTCTAGCCTGGTTCATTGCAACAAAAAAGTAACACCAATGCAATTTGAACACAGGCTGGGAGAAACAAACACCTGCACTGCCAAGATATTTGTATCGGATGGGCCTATCCGATGTTCTATCACCCCAAGATATGCAATGCAGTGTCAGTAGGATTAGGTGCGATGGAATTACTATTGGTATCTAATGCTCTGACACCATATTGCAGTGTAATTCCATCGCACCTAATCCTACTGACACTGCATCGCATATCTCGGGGTGATAGAACATCGGATAGGCCCATCCGATACAAATATCTTGGCAGTGAACGTTTGATGACAGAACTGGCTTGGTTGATGATGAAACCATGGATCTTGATCGAGGCGAGGGTTGATTTGTCGCATTCACACTCAAAGGGTGGTGTGTGAGTGTCGCATTCGAAGGGTGAGTTGTCACATACAGAGGGTCAGTTGTCGCATGTGTAAATTCTTATGTCACATTTGACCCGAGCGCGACATGGATGTCGCAGGACACTGTAGGCTGTCGCTGCCAAATTTGGCCTGTCGCACTCGGGGCATGTATATTCCCCGAGGCAGTGACAGCGTGTCGCAGCCCCGAATGCGACACGACATTGCATCCGGTGTCAAATCCAATAGCAGGGCATGTTCTTATAAACTACTCAGACACAGTGTCTTACCATAAGGGGTCACATACAATTTTTAGCCCACCCAGTCATACACAAAGCTCCTGCATGTTGAAAAAGAGACAGTTCAAACCTCATGGATTTTTGAAAAAAAAAAGTGTAGCTATTCAAATCCTGAATACAAACCAATATTACACAAGAATGTTATAAACTATGAGGATGATATCTGGAGGTGCGCTTTTTGCACCACACCCACAACCTGTATCAATGTCCAATTCAATCATGTTGGTAGTGTTGATGGTTTTGAAGTGTGATTTCTTAACTTTGACCCAATCCTCAGCTACCCTCAACCGCCTCAGTAATTTAGTCCTTTTTCTTGCCAGCTAGACTCCTACGGTTCTTCGCAAAATCGAGTTTTTAAGCAGACAGTCCAGACCTCACAGAGGTTCTTATATCTTTTCTAAGGAAAGGACACGCTTTTCTGGTACTGATTAATCTTTCTTTACTATCTGGTACCCTCCTTCATCATTTAGGTTCAATATCTTCCAATCTACTCTATTCTGAGAGCCATATTTGTTTTAGCAGTTCTGTAAATCTGGTGCTTGGAAATGAAGTTCAAATTGGATAAGGCTGATTGATAATACTAGACTGCAAATAAGCCTCTCGATCCAGACAGACCTCATTGAATGCTTTTACCGGCTTTGACTCTTCCTGGAAATCTTCATAGGCCCGAGTTCAATTCAGCATAGGAACGGAAAGCTTTTCCCACAAAGGTATCACGATCCCAATACAGATGGGCACCTCGAAAATCAGTTTCAATCCCAAAAGATTATTCCTCTCACAATACAATAAAAGAAACATTCTTTTCAACATATTTTTTTGTTTTCTTTTCTTTTATCTGAGACTAAGTGTTGGCTGAAATTATTCCTTCTTCACAGTTCCTCCATATCTTAAGTTCTCCTTCGGTCTGTAAACAAATTGCAATTCAACACCTCCACGTAATTGCCAGATAAAATATCCTGCAGGAAGGGTTTTTTCGGTAACCTGTTCTGGGCAACCCTGAGTGAAAACAAGACGATTTACGTAAATTGATGCGCTCATTAACTCAAAAGATTTTTTGCAAGAGAAGATTCCGTTTCTGGCCGGATATTTTGCGATTTTGTAATAAAAGTTGGTTTAATTTGAACACCAATTGGGAACTTGGTTGCGTTCTGGTGCGGGCGAAGCCGCTGTTCTCTAGTACATATTTATGCTGCACATATTTTGCTATCCCAAGGCTTAACTGGATCTAAATGATAATTATCCCTTCAGGAAAAAATAAAACGTAGTTGACAGCTATCTATTAACAGAAAGGTGTTGTTTGCTATGATTACTTGATTTTAGCGAAAATCCTCTTGCTCTTTCAAAAACTACCAAAGTTGGATCAGTACGAGCACCATTTGCAAACCCCGGTAAAACACCACCCTCAGGGAGATTAAGAGCAACTGCCTTTGCAAGTGGCATCATCAATCCCACACATCTCTGACGCTCATTGAGCCCTGCAATGGAGACCTCGCCAATTCCCGTTCCCACAACCTCCATCGTCGCGTTGTGGTTATCGAACACAATCCTGCAAGGCGTCTTGACTGACCATGTCTTCCAAATTGGCGTGCCAGGCGCTCGGCGTTTGTTCGGGTCCAAGCTGAGTATGAAAGAGATCCAGTATGACTGTACGATTTTGATCGCCTCGACACATGTACCGTCTGCAAAGCAACCTGGGTCACCACCGTCGGTATTATTTGCCCCCCAGATCCCGTACAGTTCTTGGGCATGCGGTGAGAAGAGACCTTTATCTGCTGCGCCTCCGATACTTTCGTCAAGTAAGTTCCAACGGTAGTGCCAGTTGGCTTTATTCTTGACCATCGAGTTCATATCGGAGAAGAAGTTGGCTGTACAAACTGTCTTCAGCTCCGTCTTGATGGCTGCGTCGCGCTGCCACTCGGCGCCCGTTCCAAGACGTAGACTGGCGTTGGCACGAGGCGAGACGTCACGGCCAAAGAACGAGATTTTGTTCAAGGAAGACGGAAACGCTTCAAGCACTTTAGCAAGGACTTCTTGGGTAATGGATGGTACCGTAGACTTGATCATTGAAGAGATGTCTTTTTCAGTGGCAGCCTTAGGGTCTGATATGTATTCACATGTTGATTTGTTGCTTGTGACACCTCAAATCATGGGTATTTGGTGGAAGAATCCCTTCTCCCACATCTGAAAGGCTGGTGCAACGCAATACTCGCCGTCAATTGTTGGGCCCCAGCCGTCTGAGGTGATAGAGGACTGAAACTTGGAAGTGCTCAGATTTCTCATGCATTGAATTGGTTCTGGGGATTTTAAGCAACCCGTACTGTTCAAATTGTTCTTGAATGCAGAGTCTCGATCTGCAGGCGTGCCGGTCGGAAAGATACCTGGACTTTGTACTGCTGCACCAACGAATAAATCAGGCCATCCAGTGCCGTTGTTGGAAGTGAGTAAAATGTTTATGGCTTCAGCACCACTACTAACTCCCGACAGAACAATGTGGTTCGGATCTCCACCGAAGGCTGTGGCGTGTTCTTTGATGAATCGTGCAGCGGCGATCATGTCGCGGAGGCCGTTATTGGGTGTGGCACCACTGGTCCCTTTGGCCACCTCGGCTCCGGCCAAGAACCCCAGGATACCAACACGGTAGTTAATCCCCACGACCATAAGTTTTCCCCCAGAAGATTCAACAAGCCCGGTTCCGTTAAAATTTCCATTCGAGTTTGAGCCAAAACCACCGCCTTGAATGAAAAACATGATGGGGACCATCGACGTCGTTTTGGCATTGGCAGGGGCATAGATGCTCATGTAAAGACAGTCTTCCTTCATTGCCTGCCTAGGAGAGTCGTACTGGTTGCCTTCCTGAGAGTTCTTGCTGAGACAGAGAGCCCCTTGGACAGTCGCGTCCACGATTGTGGTCTGGTTGAGGACCGGCTGAGGAGGTTTAAAGCGGTTGGCACCATCGCAGGGAGCAGCGTAACGAACGCTGAGCCATTGGTTGACATTTTTACCGACTTTGAGCCCTTGATATTTAGCATGACCTAGATCGACTATTCAACATACCCAGCAATCTTGATCATTCAGTTGGCTTTTTTCTGACAAAAATAGGTAATTAACAGTGACTTACCCAGTGTGTCTACAGCCTGCACGGCCGCTATCAAGCACAACGTGCTTGAAAGGATGACAATAGTAGCGCGCATACTGAAACCAACTTGATGGAGTAGCCAAACTTAAATAAGTGTTCCTTGATCTCACTAGTTTGACAAAACAAAGGTCGAAGGAATATTCACCCACCAGAAAGAATTGGGTCAGGACCCCCCAAAAAATGCAGTAGGTGATGCAACACCAGCGTGCAACAGACCACAGGTGATAGTCACCAGGAAAGTGGCGGAAGTCAAATTTACCTAAGCAAGAGACAGAACAACACACAGTGTTAATGATGAAAGTATCTGAGACAGTCAATTACTGATGCCCAATGAAGTGGAGGACGCTCGAAGCTCGCAATGCGATGAGGGGATGAATGAGCTCACGTACCGAGGGACCTATTTTGACACCCTTATAGGGTAGATTGTAGTGATTTTTAGCTTTTGTGCATGTAGCAGAATTTTGAGTGATAACAAAGACCGTGACACCAGGGAGACCAAGTAATTGAAGTCAAGGAGCTTCTCAGCCCAAGTGATACGAGGAGGGGAAGCGTACCCCAGCAACTAGCAACGAATAGTTCACTTCATCAGTTGGCAAGCGGATTCCCACGCGCGGGAAGGGAAATACTATCATGTAGCTATCAAATAGGATTTCAGAGGGTGTATCGTCATAAAAGACAGGATGGGTCTCGCTCTCAAACCGTAAAAAAAATTGTGGCATTGATAGAAGAAAAAATTCAGGTTGCTATGCAAGGAATAGAACAAATCTAACTGCAGTCGAGTCGTCAGAAATTTTGTTGCCCTGGGGCTGTGATCAAGAGAGTAACTCACGACCAATAATCATTCAGGCTGCGTGAAATCCTGAAAGAGTGTACACTTATTTATTTGATCTTGGTATTGAGGGGACCCGTCTGTTTTTTTTTTCTAGTACCGTTTTCTCTCCTAGTTGTGCCTGATGAAAAATGCTCTAATCACTCATAATGATAGTTGCTGAAGTATGAACACAAATTCTTGAGAATGGAATGGTAGTCTTCCCTTAAAATTATTGAGACAGTCTAGAATTCTCTTATATTGTCCTATGCTGCAATACTTTAGATTTCTTGAGGAGTGATGTCTAAAGCACAAGCTATTTGATAGGTGTCTCTCGGCATTCTTATTGAGGTTTCTCATAACATTGCCTTCACCAGAAACAAAGTTACATTTGGTGGTTGCATCCAACTCAACATTGGATGAATGTGATCAATGTTGAGTCGGACACATTCACCTAACACAACTTCCTTTCTGATGCATGATCGATATTTAAGAATAATTTTTAGCTACTGTGAGGGGTAGATTTCTGTCTGGTCTACCTCAATGCTGTAATCGAGTGAGGTAAGAGTATTTGAGTAAAGGAAATCACAGAATATTACTCTCACTGTCACTGTATATGTCTTGAATGGGAGGTTTGGATGCTGAATCCAAGGGTTCCGCCAAGGTAAAAAACCAAGGCAAGCAGAGTGCCTAGCCTGATACCTTGGATACAAAACCTTGGATGCTACCATCCAAGGTAAATAGGGTGGGAGGTTCTGTAAAGGGTGAAACTAGCATTCCATCATGAGATGACCGCTCATAAGAGGATTTGGGTAGTGGTTGGCTTATTGAGAACCTGAAATTCCTCTTGTACAATTGGTGGTGAAAACAAGTGTGTCATGGTCAGTTGTAACCATGCACTCTCTGACATATGTAGTATTTGGACCGGGATTCACATGACAGGAGGTTGGTGTGTTGATCTGGGAAACTAAGGTAGACTAGTTTTTTTTTTTTCAAATAAAAGTTGGCATGAAGATTGAAATAATTAAACCTACGTGGTGGTGATAGGAACATAGTGTACAAACTTGAATTTTTAGTTTGGATGGTGAGAGGATCTGGTTCAAGAACTCAAATTTGCTTGTCCTGAAGGTATTCCAAGCTTTGAATTGTCTCAATCTTTCCTGGAGCTACTGCTTTCATCAGACTCAACATCAACCAAGTACTGAGATATTGTATGGAAAGTGATGACTTGGTGTTCATTGGTACTGTTGGGTTAGAGTTGAGTCAGGCCAACCTTCCATACAAGGTCCTAGAGGCACCACTAACATAATTGTGTTGTATCTGAGTATGTGATGTTGGCTTGCATAGGCAAGTGCAACAAACCTATGCTGACAACAAGGCACTATTTGGGATTGGTTTTTAGTCCCATCCAAGAAATATTTGTACTGGACATCCTGAGTAAGTTGAGCATGTGAAAGTAACACAAGACTTGGCTCCTCACGGATCTTAGCACAGGTTGATCTGATAGCCATTCACGAAGTGAAGTACAAGTGTAGTGAGCTATCGAACGTGCAGAACAGAAGTGTAAGATATCCTGAAGCGCAGGCATCCTACAAATGCTAGTTGGCTTGAGCATCTGCAATTTGACACCCTTAAAGCATAATTGCTCTATATAAGCTTCAAACACTGGACCAGAACTTATCATTACCAATCAGCAGACGCAAGGAAGGGTCTTTGCGTTCCAGGACCTTGAACCTCAAATCTCATGATGGCATAACCTCAGTGTAGACAGAGGCTCATCTGACAGGGGTCCTGGGCCTCCACAGCATACAGCACCAGCTTTTGGACTACAGTAGGAAATGGCAAATAGCCAAAAGGTTTCAACAAAGCAGGATAAGAATCATACCGGTTGGACATCTCGGGCACAAGGGTAGGATGCATAAAGTCGACAAAAGGGACGCATAAGTACGACGTTGTAATGAAGGGGAGTAGGTGGCATGAGATCAACAAGGCTCAGTGTGAAGGGCAAAGTGAACCTTGAAGGAAGTGAGGAAGGCAAGTAAAGACGGAGCAGCAGATGTAGGTTTTTCATGCAGCGTGCTTTTGCTTGTGACTTCTCAATCGTCGAAGGTAGACTAGACAAGCAAAGATTTGAACGAAAAAAAGTGTAAGGACAGAAAGTATTGAAAAAAACAGAATATAACAAGATCCGTCAGTCAATATGGTAATTATTGTAAGGAAAGAGAAATGGAGGGAATTGTACCGTACATTCAAGTTCCTTGCCCTCGAGAATGTAACCATCACATCGACCGCTCTGACCGGGACGAGAAGAGATGGAGGCGTAAAGTCGACCCGCTTGGAATTGAGTCTCGAGCAAGTGATCAACCTTACCGGTCAATCTTCGTTGTTCGAGTTTGTGGAGAACCGATTTAGATTTCTCTTTGGGAGCCTCGACAGTTCCATCGGCAGCAACGGTTTCCTCCACTTTCTAAAAACCATAAAAAAAGCAGAAAGATTTATCAATATTATGGGGACCTTTATCAATGAACGGGTCACAGAGTGATCAATCCCATCTCACCTTTCCCTTCTTGGTGACCGGTTGACCGTAGTGAGCCTCGTACCATTGACGGAAAGGAGTGGCATCGATTTGGATAATAGCACCCTTGACGAGTGTGTTAGTCCTAACCAACTCGTTGTTGGTCGAGTTGTAAACTACAGCAATCACTCGAGTCTTGCGAGTGATACGCTCAGATCCCCAAGCAAAGTTTCCGGTCTCGAGTCGAAGAGCTCGATGTTTTAGGTTACCACCTCGTACTCGTACGGTATGAATACGTTTAGCACCAAGTTTGGTCATGGCAGGTTGACGACCGAGTTCGAATTTTCTTTTCTTTCGGTAATGAGCTCGCTTGCTATCATCGGCATGACGGAAGAAATGGACAATAGTGGATAGATGGACAAAATGAGCAGAGGGAAAAAACCAAGATGGGCAAGAGATGTCAGAATCATTCGAATTGGTACAGATAAATCTCAAAACGCACGCTCCACTGGCCGACCGCTTGTGTCGTGAATCCCGGGCGATACTCATCTTGAGGGAGGGACTAGAAGAGTGTGATAAGATGGTTTGTTATTCAGCTCTTCGAGTCCTTCTACCAATTTGTTCCAGGGGTCGTGAAGAGAGCTGAGATGGTCAACATACGTGTAACAGGTCAAGGGGTTGAGAAGATTCCACTGGCAGGCGCGCTCAACAGGTGGGTAGACCAAGTGGGGGTGGGAGCACGGTCGGAAGCGGTCTCATCAAGAGTTAGGTCTATCAACCCTAACTACCGATGCCAGCGTTCTCACTCCACGGAACGGTTGGAGTTCGGGTCGGGGACGGATCTCGAGTTATTCACCATCCAACCAACAAGTCGATCGATTCAGGAAGCCCTTCTTCAGCCTTCCCAACAACGACAACACCACCCGAGACTTCAACTAATCAGTCAAAAAATAAGTAAGTAGTCATTAAGACAGCTTAGGCGATTTTTAACTATCAAGACCAATCACAGCGACTTACTGATATTCTCATCATCATCTTCAACCTCATCTAGACAACCCACCACTTCAACTACTAGTAAGTACCTCGCAACCAAACCTCAAGTACCCAACGCAGCTGACCCACGCATCGCATTGACAGTATCACCAACTATCCGACAAACAACATGTCTCACGCAAACGTCTGGAACTCTCGTCCCAAGAATTACGGAAAGGGATCTCGTGGATGGTTCGTTCACTCATCCCTTCTCCACTGAAGCACGTCTGGAAATCTGATCCGTCCTGTTCAATCTATATCAATTATAGCAAAGTTTGCTGTCACGTCGCCGGTCTTATCCGTAAATACGGTTTGAACATTTGCCGTCAATGCTTCCGAGAGCGTGCTGAGGCCATCGGATTCCACAAAGTAAATTTACACTCCTTACAATTTCTTGAATAGAGTTGTTGACATGTATTTCTTTGACTTTGTTGTAGCACAATTGATTTTACACAATACTTGAGGTTGGAGTGGCTTTTGAGTCTGGCGTCTCTCTGTTGACTAGCTAATGCCAATATAGATATTATATGATTCTATCCTATGGCCCTTCTATGCAACATTAGTATTGTCTCATCCTCGTTGTCGTTGGAGTAAAGTTGGTAATCAATTACTAATGTGCTACGATCCGTACTTACTGAATCTTCATCTCGATCGGAATTATTATTCGAGATTGCCCATGTTCAACTTGCCTTCTCGTGGCTCAGTACCATCATGTCATTACTGGTGTTTGACTACATATTAATCGCCATTTTGTTTTATGAGGCGTGATCCGGCACTTTGAGCTTTGTAGATCCTCAAGGCCAGGAGGGTGGTCCAAGATATTTTAAATGGCTAGCCGTCTTTGAATTCATAGATAGTTAATCAGACTTGCACCCTATATTGAATGTCTTGCCAGATACGCTTTGATGAGAGTAGTTCCTCCCAAATGAGACAAACAACGTCCGCTTAAGTAAGTCCCTCTACCGTACGTGTCCGCCCTCGATGAGCGGCTTACCACTAATCAGCGGATCTTGCCAGGGAACACCATTACACATGGGTTCTCAAATCTCACAACCCCATTTCCCCAACTCGCCATCCAGCAATCACCTGCCTCCAAAAGGGAAAGTTGTGGTGTTCTGGGTCCTACAGGTGCCTATGCCTTGAGTTTGCTGCCAATAACAGCACAAGGCATCAAAATCTGCCTGCCAAGAATACAAGTGGCAGAGGCCATACTGTTACTTGAAGTACTTAACGGTCCGTTAGGCCCCCATAAAGCTCCTGGAATCCACCACTTCACAAACTGCTATCCATTCCTCACTCTCACAAAAACAATACCAGAAATATTGAAGACCTGTAGGACTCAGAACCCCACAACTTTCAGCTTTGGGGGAAGTTGATTGATAGGGGGCAAGTTGGGGAAATGGGGCAGAGGCTATGTCTACTGGTGTTCTCAGGCCAAAACCCTCTGATTAGTGTAAGACCCTCTTCGAGGGCGAATGCCTTGGCTTAGTTAAATTGACAAATAATGGACTATGAGACGCATACCTGGCCTAGCACATCAACAATTTTCATTACGGTAGTAGTTGAGTTTGCAATATATTCGGGTTCCTTCACCCTTCCCCTAATTTTTCGTGTTATCTGAATTCAATATGTTCATTGCTTGCGCAAATCTGAAGGCGCTGTAAGGAAACAAACGAGTTTAAAATGTTCCCAAGAGACCTGCAGCGTTGGTCCTGATGCCTAAGGCATATCAAAGTCTCATGTGTTGAACTGACTAGCCAGGCATGGATGGTACACAGGGTAAATTTCCATTCTATAGTGATATTCCAGTCATCGTACTGTTATCATGCTTGTATTGCGTTAGAGCTCTCATACTTGCTGTGGACATGTGGCACCAAAGAGAGATTCCTTTCCCTCATCTTTTCTCTCTCTTTGTTCCACCTCCACCAACTGCCCACTTGACTCAGCTAGAACCAGAAGCTGACCCCAAGTGAACAGGTGCTGGTTTCCACATCATGATGGTTGTTGATGACAACCAATAAGTCATATGGTTCAAAAGTATTCACTGCCAAGATATTTGTATCGGATGGGCCTATCCGATGTTCTATCACCCCAAGATATGCGATGCAGTGTCAGTAGGATTAGGTGCGATGGAATTACTATTGGTATCTAATGCTCCGACACCATATTACAGTGTAATTCCATCGCACCTAATCCTACTGACACTGCATCGCATATCTCGGGGTGATAGAACATCGGATAGGCCCATCCGATACAAATATCTTGGCAGTGATTGAGAGCACACCTAGCAGGTCTTGTACAATACTCAACAGAGAAATATACTGGATAAGTCCCATTGACCATCATGGAGAGTGGAAGTCAAGTCACCAAGTTCAACTAAAATGTTGATGACAATCATAATATTTGTTGAACTTCTCATTGGGAGAGTATAAGAACACCATTCATGTAAAGTTAACATTAGTATGTGATGGAAACTTAATATGAAACAATTGAGACTCTGAATGATGAAGAGAGTCTCTGAGATGTAGCTTATAGGTTTTTATACACATTTGGTTCTCTAACATGACACAAGTTTTATTTGAAATATTGAGAAAGAGACCAATTTGGAATACAATTTTGTATAGGAATTTGAAATGTAAAGAAATTTGAAAAAAAATGGTAGCCTGTATCATAAGATGTTTATTGGATTTGGTTAGTTGTCACTGTAACACAGGAGAGTTACAAAGTTGTATTCCAACAGAGAGAACATAACCCACAAGAGTAGGGGAAAAAACAAACAGACTTGTGGATGAAGCCTCTTGGAAAAAAATTAATAGCATGTAAAGTTTATATAACTACTTTTGACAAATTATGAATGTTATGGTTTGGGAAAACTAACACAGACTCAATTTTTTTTCTCACATTGAGACTTCTGCATAACAAAATGAGTTTCTCAACTTGGACATTGATTAGTGTAAACAACATCTTGTAATACTTGAGCTCAATCATTCCAAATCATTGAAGTGGTGCTCTACTCCCTACCCAAATATTGTTTTCTGTCTTGAAATAAGAATTGATTTATCAACTAGATTTTTAAGCTTCGATATAAGACCTCTAAAATGATTATTTGACAAAGGCTCAGAAGCCTATCAATTTGCACTGCCAAGATATTTGTATCGGATGGGCCTATCCGATGTTCTATCACCCCAAGATATG
>MU167283.1:272247-286375 GCA_015951145.1 Cronartium quercuum f. sp. fusiforme G11 | reverse complement strand
AATTACACTGCAATATGGTGTCAGAGCATTAGATACTGATAGTAATTCCATCGCACCTAATCCTACTGACACTGCATCACATATCTTGGGGTGATAGAACATTGGATAGGCCCATCCGATACAAATATCTTGGCAGTGATAGTGCATTCTTCATAGGGTGAAAGTAAAGAAGGTCAACACTAGAGGACTGGTAGTCCTCTTTCCTTGCTTACCTAGAGTAGCCTCTTGGACTTCTAGAGATTTCTCAAGTGTTCCAGGAAAAACTACCCAAGCAAGTTCTAAGAGATAAGCTTATTAGCTAATCCCTTGCTTTGTATGAAGATGAGGATCTCATCTATTCAATAGCATCTGGAGCAACTGGTTTCTCTTTATAGGAATGAGAGGAAGTCCTCTCAACTTAAATAACCCTTTCACCAATATTATTATTCAAAGATAATAAGTGAAGTTGGGCCAATTGAATTAAGTATGATTCTTTACAATAGAGGAAACAAATTTATATTTAGAGAAAACAATGAAATGGAGACATGTGAAAGTAAAGAGAAAACCCATGAGGGAACTCATAAGGGTATATCCAGTCACTGCCAGCAGAAACTACTAGGACATGGTTGTTCTAGAAGTCCTGGGACCAGAGTTGTCCTAGATGTTCCTTGTTTGGAAAAGAAAAAACTAGGACAAAGCCTGTCCAAGGAAATCTAGGACAAGCTTGTCCTAGATGTCTTTGTTGGCAGTGAGTGGATATACACCTTAAAATGTATTATGTGCCCAATTATGAATTTATTTGATTATCTATTCATTGTTCAGGACATAGTGATAGGCTTATCTCCAATAGGTACATAACATATGTAGTATTTATTACTACCATATCTGATTTATATGTAAGTTCTGTTCTACATTTAGTTACATGTGTAATATATTCTAGTACATATGTAATTTATATGTAAGCTTTACCTGTTAGCCACTACCCTCTATTGGAAGGCTGAAAATGGTGGTTTCCAAAGACAAAAGACAAAAACTTAATCCACCCAGTTGAAATTTCTTTCAGGGAAACTTTGAAAATGAGTGGGATATTTTCCTAAGTTCTCTGCCACAAATATTTAACTGGGTTGATTGAGGTTTTTTTTGGGGGGGGGGGAAAGGGGAACTCAATTATTGTCTAAATTTTTGGGCAGATAACCAGATTTTTTTTCATGTTGGGTCTTTTATTAAGACTTCAACTCAACCACAACAAAATTTGGCTTGGAATACTGATAATTGTTTTTTTTTTTTTTTTTTTTTTTTTTTTTTTTTTTTTTTTTTTTTTTTTTTTGTGTGTGTGTGTGTGTGTGTGTGATTCTGTGGTTGAATTCTTGATTTATCATAAATCCAAATTATTTTATAAAATTTCAAAACACTCTGGACCTGAGTTGGCTCAGAAACTGGCATGCAAGTACTGTGCAGTTGCAGGTGTCTGACCCAAATTTTTTGACAGTGTGCCAAACTCATATTGGAAGGCAAAACACATGAGAGCAGGAAGCAAAGGGAGGTGAAAGATAACAAGGGCTTGGCTTCACCATAGATAGAGTTTCCTGAGTTGTCTAGAACTAGTTCGGGGGTACATCACTTGCTATTCACCAGAGTTGTTATTCATGGCTTCTTTCTGCTCAAGCCTTGATGTTTTTAGGTAGCCTCCTCATCATTTTCTTGTAACATTAAGCACACTTAGCCACCCCTTGAGCTCTCCATATTCTTCTTCAATCTCTTGACACCTAAGAGCCTTTGTAGCTTGCAGAGTTGCAGCAGGAGCCACTAATTGCTAATGCAAGCCACTCATTGTTGGTGAATGTTGGGTAAAAAAAAAATCCTATGGGAATTTATTACATTGGGATAGGACAGAGCTTAAGATTTTATCAGGTTCATGTCTGAAATATGCAATGCAATAGGTCCTTTTAAGGCAGGGACCTAATAAACTTGCATCCATTCATGCTTTTTGGAGTAGCATTCCCAGATGTGATGCAAACATGTTGGTGGTGGTGATGGGGAGGGTGAGCAGTGGGCCTTGATTCTATTGGTCCTTCTACTCTCTAAAACCATATCCCTGAGATAGGAGCTTGTATGGTGCACCATAGTGATTTTTGCACCACACCCATAACCTGGGTGTAGAAATGGTAGTTGTGGTGTAATATTAAAGTAACTCACAGTTTGGAGGGAAGAAATATTTCTGCCTAGAATTTTTCTGGCTTATTGACTGGCACTACCAATAAATTTGCATTCATGATTGGGGGTGCTCAACTCAACATTGGACATGTCCCACCAATTCAACTATTATATTCGAGTGAGGTGAGAAAATTTGGGTTGGTTGAACATATCCAATTTTGAATCAGATTTGTTTGAATGACACATATATATTGGTGTAGTGTGTATGGAGACATACATTGACCACTACTACATTTTGCCAAAACACCACACACACACACACAGAGAGAGAGAGAGAGAGAGAGAGAGATCAGGGTGTGTGTGTGTGTGAGTTATGTGATCCAAGTACCCTTTCATCTCTTTCCCTCCCATGTTAAGTTTTTATGCTAAAGTAGCTTGTTATGCAGGGGGTACAGAATAACCAACAAGTTGATTATTTGAGGTATGTGAATTGTTTGGGTTGGTTGAGACAGGTTCATTAGGGTTTTGAAAGAAGACAAGTTTGAAGAGGGTCAGTTTGAGAGATGAGGCCAAAATTAGAAGGATTTGATGATTATACCAATGAGTTGAGGTTGGTTGGTTGAGTGGGATTTGTAGATATGGGGTTACTTTCCAAAACCTCGGTATCGGTTGTTGAACTATTTATATACCCTGTGTTACTAAGTACTTTAGTACAGGTGGTAAGTCAATACAGCTTCACTACGGTCGTCTGGCTGGCACAGCGTGGGTGGGTGGTATTGCGGCCCTGACCAGCCCTGAGCAGCCCTGACGGACCCCCCCTGTTTGGCATTCCCCTCTCTCTCTCCCCTCCCTGCCCTCCTTCCCTCCCCGATCCTCCTTCTCCTTCTCCCTTTGGAATTCAATTACAACACATATTCTCTTATCGTTCTACAACTTGGTGAGTCTCCTCAAACAAATTTAATCTTACGGCTCTCTTTCTGCCATGCTTTTGCTTCTATTACCCCAAAACGTATCATTCCTCTCATCGTAAAAAGAAAAAAAGAAAAATAAAAAAATCACTCTCACCAAATGGTTAAAGTTACCAAAATCATCGGTACCTATCCATTCACAGAATCGGTCAACCCAGCGAGATCTCATTTAAATCTTCTCCCATCTCATCGCTACCTTCTTCGTACTCATCTTCATCTCTCTACTCCTGCTTGCTCTGCTTTCAATGTCCATCAATTAATTAACAAACAAAAAAAAACATGATTATCTGTTCGATTCCTACAATGGTACTACCACTCGCTCGACTCTCGATCTATTCCCTACTTGGACTCTATTCACAGCCAGCTCACGCTCCCACCTACTCCAACTACGTATCGAAACCTCAACGTAATTATCTACAACCTTCAGCTAGCCACATCAAACACCCACCCACAACATCCACACACAACACCCACCACCAATCTCACTTTCCATCGACTATCGTCGATTCTTCACTAGGTGAACGATGTCTGACGTCGCGGGTGGATGGGCAGTAGGTGAAACTAGGCCAAGGAGTCCTTCTCCAGGTCGGGGTGGAAGGTTTGAGGACGGTGGCGGAAGAAGGTCACCACCAACTTCCTCTGCTGATCGTTGGCCTCATAATGGTCAACCAGGTGGAACCGGTGGTGGTGGTGGCCATCGGGGCCGATCACCTGATTTTGGTATGTTCTTGTCCATTTAAATTTGAACGAGAAGGTGATGACGATTAATCTCACGATTATTATCACCCTTATTATTTTGGTAGGTCGAAAGCGTAGACGAGACGAATCACCACCTATGAGCAGGGATCGTTATATACCTAATTACGATCGTGAGTGGAAGGGGGGGAAAGTGCGTGCAGGGAGGAAGGCTCTTGCTCACTTCGCGTGCTTTGTGTTCGCAGATCGGGCCAACCACGGAAGCAGGCATGCACCAGGATCAGAAATGTTCGAGGATCCTTATCGACGAGGAGGTGGTGGTGGAGCAGGAGGTGGAGCAGGAGGTGGTGGTGGTGGAGCAGGAGGAGGAGGTGGTGGTGGTGGGTATTGGGAAGACCGATTTACGGGTTCACCAGAACGTGGGATGTCAGGTCCAGGTCGTGGTCCACCGTTGAGTCTCTCTCATGCTCTTCTCCTTGACCTCCTTTTTCACATCTGACTTGGAGATTTCCCTTCTCCAGACGCTCTCACATGCCTGCACCCTCTGAGTTGCCTCACCTAGTCAGCTTCCGCTACTTTGCCGATTATATGCGCTCAACTTCTCCTTCGATAGCTGAAGATAAAGATAAACTAGCTGAACAATGGAGACGTTATCGACAAGATTATTCTCAAAAGCAATTAGTCGGGTTTTTCGAAGAAAATAAAACCAAACCCTGGTTTAGAGAAAAGTATATGCCTGGGCCTGAGTTAGACCAACTTAGGGCAGCTTTGAGGAAAAAGGGAAGGGAGGGTAAATTGGCGGTTTTCCTAAAAGGCTTAGAAGCTGGAGAATTTGATATTCTTAATTATGACTATCAGCGTGTGTTACTTTCTATTCTCTGTTTCCTCTCCATTTTCCTTTTGCTGCTTTTTCTTAAATTGTTGTGCATCTTCAATAGCTTCTCGTAAGAGGTTTTCTGGTGGGAAGCCTGTGTCGATATCAGCTGAGGCTGAGGCTGAGACTGAAACTAAGGCGACGACGACGACAAATGGTGAGAATGGGATGAAAACGGAGCCAACTGATCCTCAGCCTGAGCCGCGTAGCTCACCTGCGATTGCCGATCAACAAGCCAATGATCCAGCAGCGATGGAAGAGCTCGCAATCAAGTCCGAATCACCAGCCTTACCGCCACTCGAGAGTAGGTTGTCTCTCTCCTCTTTTTACCATCCAGACAGCTGAACTCTACCTTTAACAAATAGGCGAAGTGGAAGTCAAGGTAGAAGAAGACAGGGTAGATGTCAAGAAAGAAGAACCAGCGCTGACCGAAGACTTCGATGAACCTGAACCCGAACCTGAACCCGATTATGAGCCTGGACCGGGAGACGAGACATGTGCGCTAGGAAAGCTGATAGGCGAAAGCATGCGCGGTAAAGGTGGCGCAGATGATATCGTCATGCTACCTGCGGCCGACAACCAGTTATTTATCAAGTCGATCAGTCCTGATATATCCCGTGCTGAACTCGAAAATGTAAGTCTTTGCTCATGCTTTTGGCTACTTGTGGCCGTCGTGGTCGGCGAGCTGATATAAACTGGTTTTCTTTTAGCATTGTAAGCAGGCTGAAGGGTTCGATTACCTTGCGCTCTCCGACCCTCACACGGGTAAGAAGCTGCATCGGGTCGGTTGGGTGTCGTTTGTGCCCGGGACGGACATGAAGGCTGCTGAGGAGAAACTCAGCGAGTCAAGAGTGTGTTTTGGTCTGATGTGTTGACTATTTGAGTATCCGAAGTCTAATTCGTGAAATCTTGAACAGATCAATAACTTTACTCTTCACATGATGCGAGCCGAGCGTCCCGCGTTCCAGAAACTCCGGATAACTCCTGGAATCATGAGTACACCCTCGCGAATTACTCGGGACTTAGCTCAAGCCCGGAAACTAGCGGGTGTGTTCGAACAAGAGTATCTAGGTTCAGCTGAGCAGACCGATGAGAAACGAGGGAGTGTGGCTATCGAGGATCGAGTCAGGACCACCATGGAGGAAGAAGAGGAGAGCGCGAGGGAAAAGAAAACGCTTGACCTTTACCTCTACTACCTTCGGACGGTCTTCAATGCTTGTTATTACTGTGCGTGTGTGTGTGACTTTCAGGAAGAGCTATTACGTCGGTGTGCGAAGCATGTGCGGCGACCGGTTGGTGCAGCGTCAGGGGATGGCGACCGTGGTGAGCGTAGGGGAGCGCCGCCGAAAGCTAATGAAAGCAGTTGGGCGCGGACGTTGGACGAGCGGCTGAAGCTTTTGCTTGATCCTGCTGACGTCGATCCTCGCGAGTTTGGGGGTGAGAAGGTGGACGAGTTGAGTATTCATCATCCAAAGCGCTTTTCTTGTGATCCAGCTGATGTGTTTTTTTTTGGGGGGGGGTAATGATATAGTGAGATCAGACGATTGTGTCAGCCTCAGATTACGGACGAGGGCGCAGGCAAGTTCAGGTGCAAGAATTGCAGCAAATTGTTCAAGGCAATGAATTTTATCGAGAAGCATATCATATCCAAGCATGGTGAGGTGATTAACCAGGACTCGATTGAACGCGTACGTTATCTACTTGCTTAATTGGTCCTCAACGGAGTGCACTGAAACAGAGGGGCTTTTCTCTTTGCGTCGATGTAGATCAAGTACCTCAACAACTATATCCTCGATCCGTCTCATACCACACCCCAGATCCCAAATATGCCGGAGTATGCCCACAACAACCAGCGTCCGAACCACAACGGGTTAGGGAATAGTGTCGGCGGAGGAGGTATGGGAGCGCCCAATGGGATGATGAACATGTCTGGTGCAGGTATGCCCACTGCTACTGGGCCCGAGTACGGTATGGGTGGCTACGGCACAGGAATACCAATGATGGGCGCCGGAGGTCCTTACGCTGGATATGGTCCACCTCCACAAATGTTTGCGGCTTATGGACCTTATCCCGGAATGCCAATGTTCGGTGGCCCACCAGGTGGTATGATGGGAGGTGGCCCGACGGGGTACGGACCACCTTATTACATGGGACCTGGACCAGGTGGGTACACTTACCCTCAGCATGCGCCTGTCTATCCATCAATGGGACCTATGACTGGGCTAGGTCCTCATGCGCAGCCGCCAGCTCGATCACAAACTCACAACACGCGCAGACTCGGGGATCGAATTTCAAGACAGTTTGCGGGTCAGGAGGAAGGTGGGGGAGCGGCAAAAAGGAGTCGGAGGACAGAGGAGGGTGTAGATGGTGCATCAGGTGTTGGAGCCTTAGTATCCGCTGATCCAAGGTCAAAGACCGTATTGGCTTACAATGATTTAGATGTCACACCGGGTGACGAGATTGTGTTGAATTACTGAGAGTAGAGTGGTATATATCTATATATGAAGGAGAGAAGATGTAATTAAAAAGTCGAGAATTCTTTGAAGTGCTAATCTCTTGTGTGTGTGTGTGTGTGTGTGTACAGTTATGTGAGGTGAAAAAGAAAAGAAGACAAAAAAAGAAACGCGCAGGTTTGTGTTTGTTTTTCTGTACATCGTCGTTTGGTTGTCCGTAGGCTTGGTTCTTGTCCACCCAGAAAACTTAATGAACGTTTTGCAAATATGCTACACTGATGTTATGTTTGAAAAGAACCCAGATGAGGCGCAAAGACTTCATAAGAGTTTGTGCCAATTTTTAATTTGTGTAAGTTGCCACATGTCACATTGAGGATTGAATTATAATAGGTGGGACCCTCCTAAGATATTAAATCAATCCCCCTCCCCGCAATAAAAAAGAAATTAAACCAAAACATTAATAATAGGGGGTGTTCAAGTTGGGAAATTTCGAGCAGTCGTAAAAAAATTCTGTAATGAATTTTTTCTGCTCGAATTTTAGGTGAGCGCCCTGATTGCTCTGCTAGTTTACACGGGTCCCACTGCTCGCAGCTTCGTAGTGCTTGGACTGGATTCTGCATCCACAGGTAGGATACCCTGATTCAGATGCACTTCCCACGGCACCTACATATAGCCTTCAAGCCAAAATTATTAATGGCCTGTGTCAATCAGGCGCACCGCACACTTTCTGCTCGTTTCCGTCTTAGATTCTGCTGGAAAACCAAAAGAGCAGTGACCTTAAAAGGTGGCTCCGTTTTGTTGTCAAAATTTACGCTAAATTTACGAAATCGAGCCAAAGATTAAAAGAGATTCGAGCAGCCCAAAAAAGCCAACTTGAACCCCCCCCCCCCTATAATGATAATAATAATAATAAGAAATTGACATGGTTATCTCATGTGCCTTTGTGAATTATTGTTGGGATCCATCCTCCCTCTACAGTAAGGAGAGTTCAATCTGAGGGTGATCCACCTTCCATTCCTCTACAGTTGAGAGGGTGTCAATTGCATTCTGACTACTGTAGATGGAGGGTGTGATGGATTCCCCTCCCTCTTACAGTAGGGAGGACTCAAGCCCCTTTAGTTTAGGGAGCGGGCCCCATTGTCTACCCTGCTGTAGGGGGAGGGTGGGAAGAAAGATCAGGTCCTCTCTCAATCCACACGATGGATCTGAGACTGGCCCCGAGAGCTTTTCTGTGGAAAAGCTTGCCAAAAAAAAAAAACATAGGAATGAGTTCCCCACTCTGAATCAGTGGGAGGACTTCCATCCTCCATTTATGAACAAGATAGGTAGGGGGATCTGGTAAAGCATGCTTCCTCTCAGAATGGCAGAAGCAGGGACTACACCAATTCTCAACTCTTCAAATTCTTGGGGGGGGGAAGGCAAAAGAGAGGGAGTGGGGTGATGAATGAAGGTTTAGCATGTTGCATGGAAGGAACCAAGATGAGGTGGGAAGATCAGGGAGTCCTCACATTCAACTAGTTTTGGTGGATTTTTACACCACTAAATGCGGTTTCATATGCATGGAATACTGATGAAGTTATAGCAGCGTTTCCGGATACAGTAAGCTTTGAGAACGTGACACGGAGGGACCGGAACGGAAAGGACCCCAACAGTGATGATTTGGAAGTCCTTCCGATCCGGGAGCTAAAAGCTCTGTCCCCGACTGGCTGTGCCGCAGTTGTGACACCCCCCTGTGACACCCCTGGTCACAACAGAAGTAACTGGAATTCCTGTAGGTCATTTATGCAAACTAATCTGCAGGCCATGCATGCTATTCAATCCCCCCCACCCAGTAGGGAGAAAAAAAAAAACCAGCTCACTGGTTCTGATGTACTAATTGAAGTGAGGTTGAAATTTTGGTGGGGGTAGGGGGGGAGGGTTCTGGGTGGTCAGAGAGGAGTAATTGGGCCCTGTGGATGGGGTTTTAATAGTTGGGTTATCCCAGTCTAGTGTAATCCCTGCTAGGGCCAGTGGTAAGATTGATACTGTTGGTATGCTCAATTCAAAGTTGTCAATCTGAATGTTTGTGCTCTCTGCCTATGGATACACACCCAATCTGTTACTCTTCTTCAAGATCATGGGGTCAAGAAGCTGTTGGCCCATTGTAGGATCTCTAGGAAAAATCTAGCAGAAAGTGAGTACATGAAAAAGAATACCAGGATATAGAATTAACTGGCCTACTTGAAAAAGATATAGCTGGACTTGAAAAAAAAGTAAATCAAAAAAAAGGGTTTTAAAGCAATGGTAGTTTTATAAGAGAGAGAATTAATCACTATTGGAGGAAGTGATTGAGAATTGAGAATGAGGAAAATGGTAATAAGAGTTTGGTAAGAGAGATAATTGTGTGAATCAGAGAAGTTTGCTTTTATCTATAAGAGACTTTACTGTTAATCTAGTATCTCTAATATAACTATTCTAAATTCTTGCTAATATCCTCTTGGTAGACCAACTAATAGCAACACTAATACAAAAATAATGCTAATGACTATAAAACAAAGGTGATTGAGAGTTTAACTGCTAAAGCCCTTCCCTGCCTCAACAATCCCACAGGGTTCATTGGACAAGCTCTAAATATTCCAGGCTATGGCTGGCTACTGCTTTAAATAATTCTTGAATATAAAAACTGAGTTATTTCTGTAAAAGAATAATATCAACCAAACAGCACAGATTCTCCTTAATCCAATAAAGAATAAGGGGCAAAGACTTGATGACCACAGAGCACAGCAAAAGTATAGCTATGAATTAAACTATTTATAAGGACTTTATATAAGAGAGGATACTGACTATAGATTTCTACCAACATGATGTAATGATCTTTCCTTCCCCTTTGCCATACCCTCCTCCTTTGGCTGACAACGTATCGAGCAAGGCCTAGGAAACAGGGACACTGGCAAGACGAATAAATGGGTAGGCTCAGGCGCACGTCTAGGTCACATCCCGATTTTCCCGCATCTCAACATCGCTGCCGCATTGGCCGTCGAGGTCGATTTGAAAGCTTCGTGAACTGGCTCGATGATATCTTGTACCACTTTACTGCAATTTAATACCACCACCTGCAGTTCTATCATACCCCCTCTGTTGGGAATGCTAATAATCTGCTCGTCCAGTCTCGAACAAAAGATGGGTCTCAGAACAAACAGTGACGGTAAGCCTTCGATTCTCAATCTTCCAATGACTTCTCCAAACCTATTTTCTCTGCTAGGATTTCCGCTACTAGTGTTTGCTTTTTTATTTTATTTTATTTTCCTCGGGCGCCCGCGGATCATCAGAACGAAATTATCTAGATTGAAATTGAGTCTTTCTCTATAGACCGTTCAGCTCCAGAAATCAAAAAAAAAAAAAGTTAAATTGTTTCTTTTGTGAGAAAAATATCCTGCGCTAAAAAAGGCATTAGACAGGATATTTTTTTCTTTTCTGATATGTTTAGGTAGTTTCTACGCGAAAGTTTCTTTTACATAGTCTTGAGAAGTTACCCGAATGGCCTGTTATGAGGCCTGCGGGTCTCATTTCAAAAGACTTTTGTCAAAACAGGAACAGAAACAGAAGATATAAATTGATTCCTTTTAGCTACACTCTATCAGCTTTGGTTGTATGTGTGTGATGGCTGGCTCAACGTTTGGTCAGTTGTTGAGCAAACACTACTCACACACCTTAGCATGGCACAATTGCACATAAATCACAGGGTGGTGATAGGTAATGATGTTATAATGAACTGCTGAGCTCCTTTCATTGATCAAACTTGGTAAATTGCTAGACCCTTCCTCTCAATGTACCAGGCAAAAGCTTTTTAGGATGACAGCAACGAGAACTGAGCAGATCTTGCTCAAAGCTTGTGAACCTATCTAGGCTGTGCACACAGTGATCAGGATAAGTCAAACAATCGATTCTTCAGGGTTTCTATCGATCATCGAACAGTGCGAACTGATAGACTATGATATCCCTCACCGCACTTACGAATGGTGAAATGAAGAAGGAGGAGAAGGAGATCCTTTACATCTGATGAAGTACGTAAAGGCTTGGAACAATACCATAATTATACAGGGAAGTGCGAATGAAAATGTCGAGATGGTTGATGATCTCAAAAATTGAATCAGTTGGTATAAAAGAAGATGAAGGAAAGCGCTGACAGTTGAAATGTAAAAGTGCTTGAGACGGTATATATATATATAACTAATGTATAGACACAGGAAACATATATTGTATGATCTTTGAGGCCTGTTGTTGTTTTTTGAGAACCAGCGAGTCAGTGAACCAAAAAATCAATTTCATTTGAACTTTTCCTGCAACAAGTTCATATGAGTCTCACCTCCCGTGTGTCAGGTTGCATCTCTCCTGGCCTATTAAGTCGTTATCATACCACCACCTGGTCTTGGTACGACCGAAGCCATCTAAACCCAGCTCAAGACAATTTAGATAATTTGTTTGAACGGTAATAAGCTAGTAAAACACACCTGCCAGAACTATAAGAATGAAGCAAAGTTTGTGTTAAATTCCTATATATATATATTTACCATAAAAACATCTAGATATTACTTTCATTCATTCCCATAGCCCTTTCATTTTTTTTATTTTTTTTGGATATTCATTTACACATTATCGTAAAACTTTTCATTCATTTTCATATCACCTTCATAATATCTAACACATACATTCGACGAAAAAAAACAAAAAAATCGAGCTCAAAAAAAACTCACAACGTTATTCCAAAAAGACCATCTTTTCAGACATCCATTCTTTTGTTCTATTGGTTTATGGTCATTTCTTTTTAAACAAATCAAGTTAATCCTGACGAACACCATGCTTTCATACAGGAAACTTTATCAGTTCATCCTTCTTCTCATTCTCATCTCTATAGAACCAATCAACACCTTAGTAGTCACACCAAACTACCCAAACCAATTCCACTTTACCAAAAACAATTCAGTATTCCCATCAGCTACTACTCCTCTTTACAAAAACTTCACCACGACCACATCGAGATTTTTTCAAAAGCGTTCAAATCTTATCATGCTTTCGATTGCCAGTAATAATTATACTGATAGGAACAAAGATATTATCACAGAACGGAAGAAAAACAAGATTAATCCTGATGAGCTTCAAAAAAAGACAAGGCAGTGACGGTTCGATCGAGTAACTGTCGCGGGTATTGTAGTGTGACAACTTATGAGTGTTAATAAAAACTTGAAAGACCTGAAAATGATATAAATATAATCAACTTGAAATGTAAGTCACAACCAAAAATCAAAAAAATCATTCAATTGTGCAGTAAGCTTACCTTATCTTTAATCTTTCACTTTTTAATCTGTCCAATATATATTCTCACAAATATGATAACCTTCTCAGTTATGCAAATCTTATATTTATTCCTCCTTTATTTTTAAATGTCATATGGAATGGCTTCTTGGTATATCTCTCATTTCAAATGTAAAAGCTTTTCGTTTTTAAAGATATATAAGATCTTATCCAAACTTTGTCTTTATGAAAAATTGCCATGCATGTTGTAGGATCTCTAGATAAAATCGAGCAGAAACTGAGTAGGTAAAGGTGAATAGACATATAACACCACCTCCGTTTCATACCCACGTGTCGACGTGAGCACACAAAGTTTACTTGTTTACTTCTCATTTTCTTCTCATTTGCTTCGGAAAAATTGCTTGAGCTATTCCTTTCAAAATGGATGAGCAAGGGGGTGTGTGTACCAAGTTTCCTTTCCACTTCATGAGCTTTTTCAATGGGTTTTTTTTTGGAGTGGTGGGGGCCCAAGACACAATGAAAGGCAATTGGTGGGGGCTCAAGTGGTGAAGATTTTGGAAGTATCTGTGAACAATTCAAGACAAGACCTGTGTGCTCACGTCGACGCGTGGGTCTGAAACGGAGATGGTGTAAGAAGACTCAAAAACAATACAGATCTGACTAGCCTACTCCAAAATATTAGCTAGGCTTTAAAAGAAAAAGTTTGAGAAAAAGATTTGGCATAATAAAGCAAGATTAATGATTACAATGAATTTGTTTAACTACTTTGATGTAAGTAATTGTGAATAGAGCATAAGGGTTATTGATAGAGGATAGAGTGTAAAAGATATTTTGATGAGGGTAAGGGTAATTCACTTTAAATCAATAAAGACTTTCAATGGGGGTATGGTGCTACTGTACTGAAAAAGGCTTTCAAATAACAATAACTACCCTAATTATAACTAACTAAAGTTGAATATCTTTTCTGATTATCCTAAACAGCCAGACAAAAGGAAATTCACACCACAAAGCTAGACTACTATCAAGATTCTAGAGGAATCAATCTGTTGACAACTTGTTGACTAAGACTGGGAATACTTCCCTACCCCCAAAATTTCAACAATCTTATAGACCAAGTAGAAATTATAAGACACTAGGATAAAGAGCTGATCAAGCTTTCATATTTTCAAGAGGGCTGATAATAATAATGAGAATAGTAAGAAACATATAGCAATGAAGGCACTGTAGTCTATTTAAATGATTAATGAGTGGCAGATTAATTATTGGACCACAAAAAAAACTACATATCCTTTTTTTATTTTCTAATTTGAGAAAAATACTCAAAAGGTGGGCTTACCACACCACAGGCAATGTGCTGACGTAACAATGTTATGTCGCGCGGACATTACAGTGTGACCACTGTACAGTACTGTAACATTTTGCAGTGTTGGCAGCCTTTGTGCAGCATCACCTACAGAACTGTTTCATTCTTAACCCACCTCGAACTCATCACTCACTTTTCTCTCAATCCTGCTCAAACTCATCAACCAGCTTCATGGTCATTATGAGAAAGATTGAAAAAACCACACAACAAGTTTCACATTTTTTTTTTCTTTCAAATTTCGGATTTCTATCTCTATCTGGATGATTTTTGGCCAAGTGCACATGTCGAACAACTTTCCTGACATTCCTTTTTTCCAAGTTGGATGTATGGTATATGTTTCAAATCAATA
>MU167283.1:207999-221650 GCA_015951145.1 Cronartium quercuum f. sp. fusiforme G11 | reverse complement strand
CGAAAAAACGCAGCTTTTTTTTTCAGTTTTTTTTTTTTTTTTTTTTTTTTTTTAAAAAAAAAAAAAACTCATTGTGGAAAACCAATTCTACAAGTCGCCATCCATCAGTCTCAACAGTGATAAAGGTTGACACTGGGTGTGGGTATCATTGGCTTGCATGACAATACCACTATCTATAGTGTAGTAAACTGAACGTTGGGTCTAAAGATATAATTAAAAGGGACACAACCCATACTTTTAAAAGCATCTCTTGTTCATAGTTTGCCATCCATCCCGAGTGGCAGACATGGCTCCAAATGGTCCAGCATCTGATCACACGGCTATCCTTACAAACTTACCCAAGCCTTTACCATCATTAAGCGTGGCATAACAAATACCCGACCCAGAGAGAAAAACAGACAAGAACAAACCAATGTGACATGGTGCCTAATCCGTTTCTTCAAAACGTAAGAGATTCTAACCAATAGAGTCAAATTACTCATGCCAAGTCCTTGCACCCACCAAAAAATGAGAGACAAAGAAAGCGAATGCCTCACCCAATAACTCATGCATACCACTCCATCACCACAACCTCAAGAAAAACAAAAACTGAAGATCACACAGAATACCACTGCAAATATAAGAAAAAAAGCCCTAAAACCAGACATCTTACAAGCCCATTCCCTCCCTGCCTCACTTCTCTTCATACAAGGAGAGAGAGAGATGTAAAAAAAAAAAACGAAGAAACACAACCAAAAAACTAGAAAGCAAGATCATATATATACAATAGAATAAAAAAAAACATCAAGTTATAACGACTGAGGAAAGATTGAAGTCGTCCATACCTGTAACTCTTTCATTGACTGAGTCTGAAAAAAGTAAGAGTTTGTAGACGAATAAAGGGCAAAAACATTCTTCCGCTTGAAAAGAAAAACCAAACCAAACAAACCAGTAAGTCGTTCAACCCAATCCGATATATATAAATAGACAACACAAACCTGCAACATGCACTCCAGCTCTAAATTTGAATCTACATGCACGTTACCTAAATTGATCACGCCCACTTCCCTCGTCTCGTCCCCATCTTCATAGATATACAAGTACGGTCTCCTCAACACAACTAACCGAAAAAAATATACACGCACAAGTAAAAGCAAAAATTGATCATTGATTAGACTGTAATAATTTACAAGTCGAAGGAATGTGTAAGGCAAGCAATACTCACACCACCGTTTAGCCCACTGATCACTCGTCGGATCCCTTAACACAAGCATATAACCTCTCTTCACCACGTTGTCACTGAGACAATTCCACCATCAGCCCCCATCTGGTCTCTATCGATTCATTTTTTTAAAAACTCATTAACTCACGTTCTGGGTATCAGACTGACCTCCGCAGTGAGCTTCCGCTCTCGCTTTGACTTCGTTGCTGGCTGCTGATGATCTGCCTGATTCAAAGCGATCGGAGACAAGAGTTGTCCGTTATCACCACCACCATTATCTGGACTCGGACTAGTCCCACCCGGTGAATTCATTGCGCTGTTTATTGATCGACCAGGTTCTTGACCCAAAATCATCTGGACCCACAACACCGAGAAAATCAAGACACCCATTAGCATCAGATAAAAGTCTAAGCCTTGAATAGAAAGAAGGAACTAATAATGGCATGTATACCTTTTGTTTCGGCCCAAACTGTTTTTGCCAAAGCTCTAAGCTCTTACCAATCTTGAATAGGTCCAAGTTATCTTGTACTGGTAAACTTGACTCAAAACCTCCTTCTTCGGTTGCAGGTGATAATACCGACGAGCTCCTGGCAACTGCAGTCGATGAGCCAGCATTTGAATACGTTAGAACCGTCTTCATCGTGGTTACTGCAGCCTTCAACTCTATCGCTTCTTTGAAGGCCCAGTGTTCCTCCAAGAGTGAGATTCCCCTAGGTTTCCAATGCCCCAAAGCTTCTTCACCATGTATAAATTGATGAAGGGTGTTAAGTCTCCAAATCTCCGAGACTTTTTTAATAAGCACAGGTTTGAGCTTAATTGAAAATAAGTAATTAGATCGATCCAACGTTTTGGACGAGCCTAAGAAGTTGAATATCGTTAGTGGTGGACGTTGATCTCTTTCCTTGATCGTTAATCCCAAATCGAGCTTGAAGCTAATCGGTTCTATACAGTTCTCAGCCTCAACCTTCCACTTTAGTTCTACTAGCACTCGCTGCTCGTTCGCGGTAACCCGGTTGAGGTACGTGGAGTCATGTGCACCCGTATCCCAATTACCAACATAGGTTATCGAGGACGTGCCGTCGGTCTCGAACTTGGCCGTTGGCTTGTTTGACGGTTTGACGCCTACCAGCTTATTCATCTTTGGTCCATGAACCCTACCCTGTCCGTCCAACAACCTCACATTGCTCAGCTCTACCGTCCCAATTCTCGTCCATGGGAACTGCCGTCCAGAGTTATGAGAGACCTTGATGGCAAGCTTTCGTTGAAGACCTTGGCGCACAAAGAACGCTCCAGGGTCGAGCACGTTCTGGGTCACGATCGGCGTCGGTAGATATTCTCCATTAGCAGCCAATTCAAGCATTTGGATCGAGCAGGACACGTCGTGAAACTGTTCGCAAACAAATTCAGTCTCTGGTTGCCTCATCTGGCTGCTGCTTGAAGGCGTGCTGACGAGCTCCATAAGCGCCATCGGCGGCTGTGGAGAAGAGAAAGGGTTCCCAACATCTGAATTTGGGCTCGAGAGTGCTGAAAGATGGGCAGCACCAGTAGCAGCTTTCTTGTTATCTGATGATTTCTTTTCATCGAATCTCTCCAGTCGGTCAAGATAGCTTGGCATCACCTGTCCAAAAAACTCGATTGGTGCGCAAGCGGACGCGAAGTGAGCCTTCACCTGAGCTGAGATTGTGATCGTGGTGGTCTGTTTGAGATGAAACTCGTGATCATCACAGGGTAAATCGACGGCAGCGGAGCGGAAGACATGATCTTCCACTCCTGCTTTTAATGGACCAACGAGTGATGATGTCCGGATCTGACAGTGCACGGATGCAAAGTCTCGAGACGTGAAACCGCTCACATCATCCACGACGATTTCAAGGGTGATCTTCCCCCCGTCCACCAGTGGACAGAGACTATCCTTGGCTGAAGGTGTTGACGTACCATTTGCACAATTGAGCAGGATGCCAGTGCGAGTAGGTGGGGCTATTCCAATAGTACGTATTCGGATCCGACAAGAAGCGATCTGGCTTAGAGTGTATGGGCTATAGATGGGTAGCGTGCAACTGATCGGAAGGTTACGGTAGAGTGGACCGAGCGGAATAAAAGCCTTTCCAATGAACGAATACGAAGGTGGAAAGGCGTCATAGAATGGGTCTTCCCAGTTGAAGTGCTGCGAGCTGAGATACGTAGCGTCATCAGGATCGACGAGGAAGAATGTGAAGATCAAAACATGTATGATTTGGCTCACAATTCGGGTTTGTCAATAAAGTTGTACAAATTCCTCATTTGCTTCAACCTCAGCATCAGTTTATCCAATGACCAAACGTATATTGCACGATGTCGTTTATCCAGAACTTTGATCCCGATACAAGGTCGATTTGATCGATCGCTGAGCGCCGGATCTGAAACATCATCAAACTCATTCAAACCCTTGATCGACTCTAACATCGAGTTCGTGAGCTGCCACGGCTCTTTGTCTAAAACAATGAACTGATAGGTAACATTTTTGTCCAGATCTTTGCTAATCACATTCGATTCCTTCAAATTCACTGCATTCGTTAGCAACCGCTCTGCCAGCTTCACCTGATTGAACTGTTTCCATTTCTTCACCGCCTTCTGACATAGCCGGCGCTGTTCGTCTGTGAGTTCGTCAAGGTCAAAATCTAGATCCGAGGCATTATCCGTCTGACGGGTCCTGGTCTTCAGCTTTTTAACTTTCTTTTGGTACTTTTGTTTCTGAACTTCTAATTTCTGCTGCCTAAGACACGGAATGAGACAATAAGAAACAGCAGAAATGAGCTCTCCCAAGTCATAAGAAAATGGAAATAAAATTAGGAAAAGTCTCCAAGAAGGATCGACGTTCCAGACAGCTGGACTATCTAGCTCACATTTCTTCTCTAAGAACTTGCATCTCCGTTTCCATTGCGTTCCGCTCCATCTGTAGCTGTTCCGAATCTTGACCATTGAAGTGATGGGTAGCCGAGAGCGTCTTGATTTTGTCCTCATACTCAATTCTTTGAGCATCTAACTGAAGCACCAAATCAGCTTTGATAGTCTCCAGACGTCGATCGTGCGATTGATTAAAGGTCACCGTCGAGTCCGCAATGCTCGTGTCGTCGGTGACATAGGTGCTTCCGGACTGCGGTCGGCGCGAAGGCGAGCCGCCCGAGAAGTCGTCGTCATCGATCTGGTCACTCACGTATGACATCCGACTTTCTCTACCGCTCACACTCGTCCCCTTGCGCTGCATCCTCACCCTTGCCACGTCGTCAAATAATCGCTCAACCTCACTGTCGTCCAGCTCTTCTAGGTTCACATCTGTCCCATTCAACCTCGAGATCACCGCCTCGCGTCGTGCGTAGTGGTAGTCGTGTGGGTCATACACCGAGCTGGCGGTCGGCGAGTCGGACCTAACGTATGGTGACCCAGACTCGGCTTGACTGGCGTCACTCTCGGGAACAAGGCCGAGTGGCGATCGTACAATCTCGCCTGGGGCGTTTGGATTAGCTGGTGAAAGTTCGGACACCGACTTGACCTTCTCACGGTGCTTGCGAACCTCCTCGGGATGATTGAAACGAAAAATGTGGTAGTCACCCAAGATGACACGGTATCCGGATTTTAGCTTCTTGGGCGCATCAGGACTAAGACGTTGACCGTTAACCATCGTAGGTGCGTTCTCGTGTGCATACAGCAGCACCTTGCCGGTCTCTCGATCGGATTCAAAGTGACAATGTTGAGGGAGAATGTTCCGGCCGCTGAGCCGGATGTCACAAGGTTGGTCGGTCTCAGTGTTACCGACCATAGTCGTACCGGCCTTGATCTGGTAGATTAAGCATTCGGACATCAGCGGGTCCTCGTTCAGGTTGACAAGGTGAGGCATCTTCTTGGGTGTATAAACGCCGACGTTATTCTTCTCGATCGTGATCCCTAGCTCTTCGAGTGCCGCCTCACGCTCTTTTTGAACCACTTGAGTCTTTACTAGCTTTTCTTCCCAAGTCTGAGCCACTTCCGTCATCAGCTTTTCACTCTGTTCCAGCTGCTCCTGGAGGGCCGCCTTCGTCACCGTCTTGATTTCACCCGACTTGGTTTGATAAGTCACGATCTGTTTTTCCGGTGGTAGCGTCACGTCGTAGGTGTCCTCACCTACACCTCCACCGGAAGATATTCGGGTACGCAAAGTGGAAAGTTCTTCCTTGAGCTCACGTATCAGCTTCGCATTCGGGTCCTCATTCACTACCGCCTTATTCTTGATCTTCTTTGCCTGATCAGCGTATCTCAACGTCGAAAGTGTCTCATCATAATCAGCCGGACTGATCGCGGCAATCATCGCCGTCTTCGAGTTTCCACCCAGAGAATCTTTTAGAAGCCAAGTCAGAACCGAATCTCGATAAGGCACATGTTCTTCTGCCTTCTTCTTCTTCCCGCCCCCTCCACCAGCCGTAGCGAGAGCAGAGATGACTTTTCCGAGCGTGGTGAGAGACTTGTTGATCTGAGCACCTTCCTTCAGCCGTACACCTGTTGCACCTGTACTATTGGCACGCTCTGAGCCCGCGAGATCTACAAGACTGATCCGTGAGACCTTCTCTCCTGCTAGACCGGTGGTGGTGTCGTTTCGGCGCTGGGTAAGGAGCAAGGTGAAGACTGAGTGCGATCGTGAGGAAGTCTCGTTCATGTTCGTTGCTGCTACGGTTCGAGCCTTGTTACCTTCGTCCATGAGCGTCTCGACATTTGCGTAGGATTGAACTGCTAGCTTGGAGAGATCTTCGACATATGGACCTAATGAAGGATGCTCGCGAACTCGGAGGTTGCCTTTGTTCTTTGGGTTCAAAAGATCTCGTACACGCTCGTTGTAAATCTTGAGAGTTTGAGACAGAGACCACTAGATTAGTGATATGAAAGAGCACATTGAGCGGACTTTTGCTAAACTGACCTCCATGAATGAGACTTCAACTGTATATGTGACATTCGGCTCCGTCTGTTCCTTCTCCTGAATTCGATCAAATAAAGCAGAACAAGTGAGTGGGATGATCCCTCGATCTTCACCATATCCCATCATCGAATAAGATTTCCCTGAACCAGTTTGACCATCTACTCTCGTGGTCGAAAAAGGAATTCCTAGACGGTCATCAGATCATTTATATCTTGAGAATATATCATGTTCAAGACGAGGAACGCACAAGCAAAGATACAAGAGTTGTAACCCTGAAAACTGTTATCAAGCAAATCGACCCCTAAGTCCTCATAGAGCGTTTGTTGGGATGCATAGCCGGGTTCGTCCTTTGCACAAGCAGACCAATATGAGTGATCGAAAGCAAAGCTCTTCGTTTCCCTTTCGGCTGCTGGACGTTTTTGAGCTTGTGAATCATCTGCGGGTGGATCGAGGAAAGTATGAGTACCGCCTTCCATTTTGACTAGACATTTTGCACCTCGAGCTAATTCTCGTGAGTTGAGCGGTCGACATCGTACGACGACCTGTTGATTTTTTGAAACATAAAACAAGTTTGGTTAGGAACGAAAGGTAAAGAAGTGAAGAGGATAAGTGAGAATTTCTATACCTTGATATTTCCAGACATTGAAGAGTTTTATCCAAGAGAAAGATAAAAGATAGAGAGGGGGAGAGCTGATTGAAATGATGAGTCGACAGATGGTTGAGGTTGCGGTTGCGGTTGAGGTTGAGATTGAGGTTGAGATTGAGGTTGAGGTTGAGGTTGAGGTTGAAAAGAAGAAGAATCGTGATGAAGTAGAAGTGAAAGGGATTGAATGAATGTATGAAATGTGTTTTGTTGGGAGGTGAATCGGATGGGTAAACGAGTGAAAGCACAGTTGAAATCTGACCGACTGAGAGATCAGAGCCAAAGGCCAAGGCTCAAGGACACAAATGGTACCTTACTTTAATTCAAGTACTGTACATTTATGTATGTAATTCACACCAGGACTTTCATTTATGGAGTTAAAAACAAGAAGATCTGAATAACTCAACTCTCACAAGAAATATGGAATTGGGAAAAGGATCTTGAGTGGGAGTCTGAGAAACTGGTCACAAATGTACAGGCTCAGAAAAAGAGAGAAAAAAAGAAAGGAAGGATCTGACTGTCAACTTGACTCTCATCCAACTGGTAATGATCACAGGCTTTCTGAATGATAATTCAAGTCTACTTCAAACCAGACTGCATAAGCTGAATCTCACATGTAACAAACAATTCTTATCTGATGCTTGTTAAATACAGTACTTGTAACGTAAGTAATCACTTTCACTACAAAACACCACACTATAAAAATATATGCATTACAGAATTCTCTGGAGGCCAATTAGGAGGGTGAAAAATCCTAAAAAAATATTGGCTGTATTCTCTGGTATTTTCTGTTCATGCTGCATTTGTTTCTTGTATTTTTAGAGTGCATGTTTTTTAATGTACTGATGACATTGGTTCAAATAGACAGGATGAGTAACCCATAACAGCCTCCCCAATCCCAGGGGCAGAAACTCAAATTTGGTCCAAAACTGGATGGCATTGAATGACTAGCCTACAAATAGCCATAGCTACCTTGGTTCTAGACCAGTTTGCGTACTTTTAGGTGAATAAGAAAGCTACAACTTGCATCTAAATTTTATTTGTCAAGGTTTCAACATCATAATTCCAACAGCAACAGATCTCTATGCAAACATACATGTTTTCCTTTATAGCTCCCTAGTTTGGTTAGTTTTGACAATATAATCTTAAACTCTTAATAACCAATTCAAATGAAGAGTGTGGATTTCATTTGCACCTGAATTTAACCAAATCAGTCCAGAAACAAGTGGCCATCAGTACACTAGTCACTCAAGGTCATCTTGCTTTGGACAAAGTTGAGTTTCTACCCCTGAAATTGGGGAGGATGTTACTACAAAGAGTTGAACAAAAAGAAACAGGCCTGGTACAAGCAGGAAGTGAGCCAATGATCTACTGTATGAGAGATGAAGGAGTGGTCAAGGCAATGGCTTTACAAAGATACCAACCTGTGAGCACAAGCACAGGGAGTGATCAAAAATAAATGAAGTAAAACAAAAGAAGATAAATCTGGACACCACACCTTTAGAAACACATCAGTCAGGACCCAACAATGATAGCAGAAAAGACTTACTCTGACTCAATCCTCAATCAAAAAAATAAATCAGAGTTGTCAACAACAACAGACCAATATAATCTTGAAAAAGACACATTGCCCCAACCAAGGATTTACCTGAATTTCTTACTTCTGAAAGGTGATATAAGTTTCCTTCTGTAAAGTTCTTTTTTCTGGAACAAGTATCCTCCTCATGATAGCTGTCAAACATGAAATTTCCTAAGTTCATTTTCAGACATGAAGAGTTTAACTGTCTACTTTCAACTACACATGTCATACTACTAACATTGTCTAAACTACCACCTCTCAGCACACCCTCCAAACTCTTTATGTCTGTGGTTAAAGGCCCAATAGTCTTTGCAAGTTGTAAATTTTTTGTTTTTGTTGAGGTCTATGTACACAATCCATGTAGATGTTTCTACCCCAGGGAAATATTCTTTTTCATAGCAAGACTCATCATGAGTGCCCAGGAATTTGGTCTCTACCAGGCATATTACTTGTAGGGAATTTGGTCTCTACCAAGCATGTGACCAATAAGGAGTTTTGGTCATGTAAACCAAAGAATCCTTTGTTTCCATGTCTACATTTAAGATTGGTCTATGTGACCATGGGATGATCTTTCCCATATAGTTGTTTTCTCTCTTATTTCTCAGGATATTCTTAAGTGTGGCTTTTCTCTTTATTCTCAACAAATTTTATAAATACTTTATGGGTCTGTGCCAGAGTTTTGAGCAGCATCTGTTTGAAACTCTTCATTCATAAAACAAGTTGACTTACTCATGATGCACTTGTTTTCTGGTGCATGACTTATAGTTTATGGCCCTTTAAGCACTACACTTGCATATTCTTCCCTCATATTATTTAATTTTGAGTGAAACACATCAACTTTATTATGTCTGAATATTTGAACTCCAGTAAGATGCTTTTCTCATCTCATTGTATCTCCTCACTTTCTGTGTCTCCTGTTGATTCAGTTTCTCATCTTATCAATGTGGAACTCCCAATGTGCTGAGCAAGGGCAGAGCTTGGAAGGTAGTTCTTAACTAAACACAAGAAAAAAAAAAAAGATGCCTCTCTGCTTACAATACGTAATTCAGCAGATGTTCTAACAGGTCTTACCCTGGCTTAGGAAAATTTTAATTGAAGTTATCACGAACTTATTGATGAATAAAGACTCTACAAAATTTCAGCCTCAATGGGGATCTAACCCAAGGTCTTAAAACAATTTGTGATACCAGATTAATGAATAAATGAACACACACTATGAATCAGTTAATAAAATAAGCAATCTCTATAAGGAGAAAGGAAGCAGTTCTAGTTTTTGCACAAATAAATGGACACTAAATAATCATTTATGAAAGGGTCTTCAATTATTGAGCTCACTGACAAAGTACAAGGAAAGAAAGAGGAGAGGGCCAGACCCTATATCTCTATCTCTACAAAATAAAACACACACAATCTTTCACCAAGCCTCCCAATCAGTAATACCACTCCTCCAACAATTAATACACCTCCAATACCCATGCACCTATTTTAAATACCCTTATAACTAATTGCACCCCTTATCATTATTTCTAACTTCTAGACTACTGATACAATGAAAAAATTTCAAAATTGAATATTTTAGCTGACTCTTCTATGAGTAAATTGTGCTGGTAAAAATTTAATCATTTTGAAAATTGGGCCAAAATTCTAACTAACCAATTTTGATGTGCATTTTTACTACTGCATAAGGGTTATTAATTATTGTACTTATAAAACTTCTTGTATGCATTAGTAAAAGTTATTTGTTTTATGATTCCATACAACTTTAATTTTGGTACTACCAGGCTATCTTCAAGATTGAATGAGATACAAAAATTTTGAATGTAACACAGCCCCCATTTACTGGTCACTGACTGGCCAGGACCTCTGGCAACTTCAGGGCTTTCTTCATGGAATTTCAGTCTGTCTTCAACCTTTCATCCACTGTGTGGTCTGGAAGACCAGTGATGCCAATAGGCAGATTAAATGGAAATAAATTTGAGCTGCATGTGTGCACACTGGAACCATGCAGAAGGGCTGAAATTTGCAGGAGCCATGTAGCCAAATTCAGAAATTAAGCCCAAACTTTTATTTGAATGCCTTCCAGGGATTTTGTTCCTTGACTGAAATTAAAAACATAAAACAAAAAATAAAAAACCCTGAACAAGTTTGGTTTCTAAGGTTGATGTACACAAATGAATCTGGAAATAGAGATTCAGCCAAATCTTGAACCCAGCCTGAGTTCCACTATGTATGGCCTTGGGCAGGTTCAGGATTCAGCTGAATCCTAAACCTGCCCAAGGCTTTCAGCCCTGAGGACTGCATAGCAGTCCCACAGACTGTACCAATATGTTACATATAGTGTAACAGTTACACTAAATAACATATGTGTAAGCATATGTACATTACATAATATAAGTAGACATAAGTTAAGAAAAAGGAATACAGAATCTAACAGAACCATAATCACCTGAGGAGAATGGGGTTTCAGAGCATGGCAATCAAATCATATCAACAAAGGCTTGTGCTATGATGATAGAGGCCAAAGCACCTCTGAAATTCTGGTTCTTAGCCTGTGTGACTTCAGTATTTCTTGTCAATCAAACAATCACTGCAGCACTAGGCAATAAGAAGACACCATTTGAAGCTTGGCACTTCAGAAAACCATCCATACACCATCTTTGAGCATGGGGATGTCAAGATTTTGCACTGATCAGGAGACAAGAGAATATGAGCAAGTTCTCATCTGTCAGCATAGAAGGGACTCTAGTGGGATATGTGGAAGATAATTACAATGATCAGATATTTGATTCAAAGTCCCATAAAATCCTCACCTCACACCATGTTACCTTCAGTGAGGATGTGTTTCCTTTTTCAAAAACTATAAGTCAGACACCCTACAAGCCTGACACCAATCCCATTATGTCCTGGAATGACAACACAGATGTAGAGGAGATCATCACCACAACAAGATCACTGCCAACAGCCCCAACACCTGTCAGCATATTTCACATACAGGATACACTGGTCAAGGACTTCTGTTGACTAACTCTGTCTTTCTGCTAATTTGTAGTTGGGAATAAGTTTCTTGTTTGAATACTTGAGAGACAGTGTGTGGAATAAGTCAAAAAGACTTGAGAAGTTTTCTTTCTTTCTGTAGGAATAAGCCCATTTTGGGCTTGAGGTGTTTTTTTCATATCTAGGAATAAGCCCTATTGGGGCTTGAGGATTTGATTTTTCTTTCTTTCATCTGTGGAATAAGCCAAATTGGGCTTGAGTGTGGGATTTTTAGCATGTGTACAGTCTGACCCAGTTTACTTAAATACGTACCCTTCTCTACCTTCAGATTCCTCCTTTTCCTGACCAGAATAGTGGAATCTGTAAGTGTTTCTCTTAATCTCTACTTACACATTTATATTCATCGTATTTTTTTGCCATTTTACTCCTCTCTATATTTTTAGAACATTTCTTTACTTTTTCATCTCAACTGTTACACAGTGTCCACCAAAAATGTGCCCGATATAGGGAGTGTACTTCTTTCCAAATTTCTCTGGAAAAAATTGCCTCTTTGACCCAGCTTTGTCCTCAAAAATTTGTTTCACTGAGGCAACAGGCCCAGCCCCCTGCTCATACAGAGGTACAAGCCACACTCTGAATAGGGCTCAACTATTCAGCTTGACTGAGTACATACACTCAGTCAAGCTAAATACACATGCATGAAGGGGGTTCAGATTGGAAACACCATTGGCCCTGAAGCTTCATAAGTCACCTCCTCCCATCATGGTCCATTGATTCCAAACAAGGACCCTTTTGTTGGATGGGGGCCTAGTTGCCTTGCCAGCTTACCTCCCATACGACATCTCAACACCTCCATTTGACCCAGTTGATGGCACTCAACTCTTCATCTGCCTCTGATCTTAACTACTCAAACCCCAGCACCCTCATCCAATCTTCATTGCTTTGGTCAGTGCTCCCAATCAAACACTTAAGCTCAACTAAAACCCTTTGTATGCCACACACTGCTATGTCAGGAGCTCACATCTTGACAACATAAGAAAGTCCAAGAATTTCATTACAAACAGTTCAACATACATTTAGATATGAATTTGAAATGTAAATGATATTTACTGCATCTTGCATCTTGTTTGAAGTCACCTATGGCCATGAAGTTCATAGCTTGGTATACCTTCAAACAGTTCCTTTGATCCCAATCTCCTCCAGAGTCAACTAACCTAATGAAAAGATCAAAGAGAGGGTCAAAATGAATGAACAAACAAGCATAAGAAAAAAAAAAAAAAAAAAAAAAAAAAAAAAAAAAAAAAAAAAAAAAAAAAAAAAAAAAAAAAAACAGATTTTATAATGATAAATTAAAATGATATAAATAGATATAAACAATTAAAATAATATCAATAGATATAAACAATTAAAAACATAAATTAATATCAATAATAAAACAATGATATAATTATCTATGATTCTAAATGTTAAAAACAGTTTTTAATATTATAAACAACTTTAAATATAAGTGATTTTGAATATCAATGAACCTAAAGAATACTGTAAATCCATTAAAATATCTTAAATCTATCATATAGTCTTGAGGTGATATAAATAAAATCTATAGTTTGTATCATTTGATTTGTATGGTTGATTCCAGCTGCAGTTGTTTCAGTGTGGTATTCCCAGTAATTCTACATGCACACAAACCTGATACATCAGTACTAACATCAATCAAGCATCATGTACTAATTGATAAACCATTTCTTTACCAATGCCAGTGCCTTATCATTAGTAGTAATCCAAGCTTCTACTTGCTTTTTGTGAGCTAAATTCTGAACCCTGATAGGTAATTCAGTGACATCCAAAGTATCTGGATCCAGTTGATCCCAAACCCTTAATACCCTGTATTTCCCAGGTCCTTTGATATTAAATTCACCCTTGAAACCTCTAAACCAAGGATGTATTGGTTCAAGTGGTTCATCATTTAGTTTATGTCTTAAATTTTCTACTGGATCCATTGGATTATAATTTGGTATATCTGAACTCCAACCTGTTCCTATCCCACTCGATCCATTCACAAGTACCATTGGTAAAATAGGTATGTACCATTCTGGTTCAATTTGCATTCCATCATCTGTAAGGTGATTTGAAACATGATCATCTGATGGTGGAAATATAACTCCAGGAATCTTTTCAATGTTATATGGACCATGCTGAGATTGATCAGCAAGCACTGCCAAGATATTTGTATCGGATGGGCCTATCCGATGTTCTATCACCCCAAGATATGCGATGCAGTGTCAGTAGGATTAGGTGCGATGGAATTAC
>MU167283.1:186531-207070 GCA_015951145.1 Cronartium quercuum f. sp. fusiforme G11 | reverse complement strand
ATTCCATCGCACTTAATCCTACTGACACTGCATCGCATATCTCGGGGTGATAGAACATCGGATAGGCCCATCCGATACAAATATCTTGGCAGTGAAAGAGTAGATCTTGGGTCCATGAGAGGGGCGGAAGATAGCGCTGGAGGCTCCTTGGTATTAGCATATCTTATCCTTCTAGCCTAACTTGACATGCGTTACTGACTTTTCACAAGATCTTCATCCAAACCCTCTCATTAGAGGTCAATTGACTGTAGTCTACACTTGGGGAACTCCAGTGTAGACTCATCTAGGGCTTATTCAGCCCTTAGTCTAGAACCTTCTTAGCCAGGAGGAAGCCTACCAGAAGCTCCCCCCTAACAGATAGCATGCAACTGAAGGTGGTGGATATCAAGCTAGTGTACTGAGAGTGTGAAAATAAGGCAAGGTTGAGTGTGGACCAAGAGTGATAGGCTGCAATTGAAGTGGTGAAAAAAATATGGAGGTGATTATGTACTGTGAGACAGTGTGATTTAATCAAGATGGGAGATAGCTAGAGATTGAGGGTGGTTGAAGCCAAATCATGGAAGCAGTGTGTGGAAAAAGAAGGTGGACTAGAGTTAATGTTCACTTCCAGTGGAGAAATGTGAGCAAGGGAGTACATGGCATTGAGATTGGATGTGTACAGTTGAGGGCCGCATGCCAGGTGGTGCTGAGATTTATTGTGCTCAGGTTGTGGGGTTGATCAGGCTGGCTGATCAGATCAGCTACATACTGTGCAGTATGTAGTGCAGTTACCACACTGAGAGGTGCTCACCAGATATTGGTGAGCATGTCTGGTGGGCAGAAATTTGGGGAAAAGGGAAAAAAAAGTTAGTTTCTGTGGAAATGTGTACACTCCCCATGTCAAGCACATTTTCTGTGGACACTGTGTTATCTGGTCTCTGCTTCCACTGACACAGGTCTGTTTTCCTATCTTGTACCTCACTCACTTCTGGCTATTGTAAGCTTTTGAGCACATCTGTACTGACCTAATACCACCAGGTCTGTTTTCCTATCTTGTACCTTGCTCACCTCTGGCTACTGTAAGCCTTCAAGCACATCTGTACTGACCTGATACCACCAGGTCCAATTTATTTTGTTTTCTCTCAACACCTCTTACTGTACCAGTCATACAAGTCAAACCAAATCCTCCAGAAGTCCAAGAACCTGCTGTTCCAGACAGTGTACTGATCAGACACTCATCTTGCCTAGATGGGAGGGTCATAAACTATTGAGGAATGGCATGTGAGACATATGAGGTCTACCACACTGTTGATTCATTCAACTGCTTACCAAAATGCCTCAAAGCAGTCCTATATGATATACCTCTACCTAAGTTATATAGAAATGCTGTTACTGGTCCTGAAAGTGAGAACTGGCTTGCAGCATGCAAGAAAGAAATCTTATTAATGCATTCCAAGAAGGTATAGACATCAGTACCTAGACCAACAAACAGAAGAGTTATTAGAGGGCTGTGGTTGTTCAAAAGAAAACTGAAACCAGATGGTAGTATTCTCAAATATAAAGCTAGGTTTGTTGCAATGGGAAACTCACAAATAGGAGGGATTGATTATGGGGAAACTTTTTCACTGACTGAAAATCCCACCTAACTAAGGCTACTCATAGCAATAGCTGCATTTAATGGATGGGAAATCCACCAAATGGATGCAGTCATGGCATTTCTGAATAGCATACTTGATGAAGTCATATACATCAAAAAGCCTGATGGATTTGTGGAACTGTCAGCCCTGAGAACTGCTCAGCAGCCCCAAAGACTGTCAAATGCCAGTTACAGAGAGTACTGTGATAGTACACATGTCAGCCCTGAGGACTGTGTAACAGTCCCACAGACTGAAACCAGACAGTCACAGGTATAGTAACCAGGAGAAATAAGTGTGATACATAGTATAACATATGTATTACATAAGCAATAAGTAATGTACATATGTAAAACATAGTGCCACATATGTATTACATATGTAATAAGTAATATATATATGTAGAAACATACAGTAACATATGTACTACATATGTAATAAAGTAGTGCAATAATTGAACCACATCTCAGACTCAGTCTCAAGAGTCATAAGCATAATATACTTATGACAGGAGCCAACCAGCAGGCCCTGACATTAGAGTAACCAACCACAGGTTGACCCACAAGGCCTTGTAGTAGCATGAGCTGAAACCACAAGTCAGCCCATATTATAAAAACAAGGAAGAGGTAACCTGAAAGGTGTATAAACCCCCTTCCTCTGCTCAGGAGTGGTCCACTCTCCTCACCTTTTACCCAGAACCACCTAAATAACCTATCAAGCACACCAACTGAGGATACTTACATAACAGTCATCTGCTCAGTAGTGCACAAGGTTAAAGGTGTATTTAATAAAAGGTCATCATTCAGGTTGGTCAACCTCAGAGTCTTGCAGACCCTTTCACTGCCAACAGAAACTACTAGGACATGATTGTTCTAGAAGTCCTAGGACAAGAGTTGTCCTAGATGTTCCTTGTTTAAACAAGGAAAAACTAAGACAAAGCCTGTCTGAGGAAATCTAGGACAAGCTTGTCCTAGATGTCTTTGTTGGCAGTGCTAGCTGGCTACTCTTGAGACTAAGCTGTAGCACCTGATACCCCAGGTTCTCAAAATTGACTTGAAGTCTCATCCTATTACACAAGTGATTTCATTTCAAGCAGCTACCTCATTTCTATACAGCCCACAACCTATATAGACATGGACTATAAACTTGTATGTGCAGTGTATAACACTAACAGGACAATACACAACTTATAAGCACATGAAGTGGAACTGATCAAGGCCAAACTGGAAAATTGGGTGCTGTTGAATAAAGCCTGCAATCCTAATGAAGCTTCTAGATTCATTGCACCATACGATACTGTGAAAACAGTTGAATTGAGAATTCCGTCGCAGAAAGCCTATCAGCAATTATACATACTGTATCTCCTTGAGGTCTTTGGAATATTCAGTTATTTTTTGTCATGTATTCCTTCCAAATCTGCAATTCTAAACTCTTGAGTTCTTTAACGAAGTCTTTATAATCTTTGCGTGTGTATCCATTCTTGATGCACCACAAATCCCAAACCTCCCACAATTCATTCAGGCCTAATTGGGTCTTGTTTGGCATATGCAAAAAATTCTTAAACATAACCTGAAATTCGGAGGGCTCATGGTGTGCTAATGTGGTTGATGAGTCCAGATTGAAGGTGCTTATCATGTCAACACTCTTCCATGTTTCAAAGTTTTGTTTGAGAAATGCCCACCCCTTGACCATGAATGGATCCAAATCTTCAAAGTTGGTGGGGATCTGTTGAAATCGCTTGAGTCTGAGAATTCCCAAAAATCCTTCAAGTAGAGTTGAGTATGCTTTTTTGATGCACTGTGTAATTGAGTGAACTGGGCCCAACCTAACATTCGAGTCAAAGCTAAGCAGTTGAGAGTGAAGAGCTTCTGAAAGGTCATCAAACCACATCCCCACTGGTTCATAGTGTTCAAGAAGTTGCATCTCAACCCGGCCTACACCCCGAATCACACGTAACAAAGTTTTCAAATCGGCTGGAATATGTTTAGATGAAGCTGCTCTTCTCTTATCTGTTAAGTTGGGGTATGGACCAGTATGGAGGGGAGGAAGTTCTAACAATATTAGATGGTGATAGGGGTGCGCATGGTTTTGAAATTCCCAAAGGTTCCCAGCTGGACTTTCTTCCGCAACGGATGTTTTGGATTCCATTTGGTGCATGCATTTTTGGAGCTCATAGGCCAAGTGCGATTGGACAGCAAAAAATCGCTTCTTGGGGGAAGATTTGTCTCTGTACCATCTCAACCATAGCTTCCATAGTTTTTTCATTGACATGAAACCGTAAAATGGTAGACTTGCTAGATTTTTCAAAAGTGCGTGTGGTTGTGTACCATCATTATAGGGGTGGTGTTTTCTATCTAAATGCTTCTTAAAACTATTCTCGATGTCCAATGTGGACCACTCATCAATTAGACCCCGAATGAATTCAAATCCTGCAAGTATTGATGCGTCTAGAACACTATCACTAACTTCATGACATCCGTGAGTGGTGAGTATCACCATCCCCAAGAAGCTCCCAATCAATTGATTACCAAGCATTATCATAAAACTGGAAATGTAGTCTGAGATCTTGTCAAGGTAGTAAGGAAGGGGTGCAAACTTCTTTGTGATTATGCCTTCCAGTTTAGAGAACCATGGATCAATGATCTCCACTTTTACTGCCGATGATCCAAGCCGCCTTTTGCCAAAGTCCACAATCCACGTAATCAATTGTTTTTCTGGCTCTGTATTTGGACTCATATTGGCCTCACCTTTCTTTGACTTTGTTAGCCCTTTGGGCATGTGTACCTCTTCTGCTTCTCTGGCTTGGTCTTCAGATGAATATGTGGTTGTTTGTGCTATAGCTTGGGAATACACTACTTTTTTTTCGCTTTGAATTTTCTGCTTTTTGGCTATCCGGTCAAAATTCTCATCTTCGACCTCAAGAATCCTTCGAGCCTTATTCTTTTGCCTGCGGGTTGCAGCGTCAAGAGCTTCAAAAACTGAATTGCCTTTATCCCTGTGCATCTCTTGCATCTTCAATACATCCAGACTGTGTTCGGTGTGATTTTCTTCTCCTAAGATCGGTAAAGTTGGTCCACGGTGCATGATCTTGTCTGGAATATCTTCAGAGTGATCTACGTTCAGCAATTCATCGGATTCAAAGTCTTGCAAGCGTTCTGGGTTATTGTTGTTTCTATTGTGATGCAACATAAAATGCTGCAGTGCATTTCCTGTTACTGTTGAAGCCTTCGCTTCATGAGGCAGTTTTATATTACCAGAGTCTGAAGAAGAATCCCTTATAAGCTGAATATCATCGAACCTTTCCATTTCAGGTACTGGCATAGGAAGTCTAACTGAGCTTTCATGTTGGCCTTTCATTTTCAGTGTACTATCTTGATGCAACATAGAAGGCTCCTTTACACCTGTCCCTGGTAAAGCCTGTGGTCTATATGTTTGTTTGCTATTACCAGAGTGAAACATATCCTGAAAATAATTGGAGCTGTCAAGTTCAGGTAATAGCACGGACTGTCGACTTGAGCTTCCATTGGGGCCGTCTAAGTTCAATGAACTATCATGATTTGACATTGAATGCTCCATTGTACCCCTTGTTGATGATAATGTGTTGGGTCCATGAGCCAGTTGAGTATCACCCAAGTACAAGGGAGAATCATAAATATGCTTCAACATATCAACGTTTTCCATTTCAGGTATTGGCACATGATGTCCAATTGATGCCTGCTTTTGGCCTTGCGAGCTCAATGAACTACCTCTAATAGATGCACTTGCTTCGGAGAAATTCGGAAACGCATTGGATGAATGATATCTTATAAGGAATTCCGGTGTTTGCGGCCTAATGGGTCCATATGTCCCTATTGCAATAAAATCCTATGTTTAGTGGGCTTTCAAATTCAAAAAAGTTTTTTTATTTTTTTGAAACTCAAGATAAGACAAACCTTCTTCAACATGCGAGTCATGATATTTTTGGGAATCCCATTGGCCATTGAAAAATTCATGCCCACCCAATAACCAACAATTCTGTTGAGAGCTGTGTGCATCTGGCAGTATATCCTTCAGTTTGTTTGGCATTATACTGTCCCATTCAAGAATAGGAGCCAAAGAAGTAATTTGGGAGTGTTCTTGGTTCTGGTATCCACTTTGATAACCATCATGAAAGCCCCACTGTGCCTCTGCATCATCAGGATAGCTTATTTTTTGTGGAACATGCACTTGTAGAATATTGCTTTCAGTCGTTTGGCCCATTATCAAGCTTGATAGTGAGCTCGCATGAGGTGTATCCCAAGGATGATTAGATGCTTGAAAATTTTCCCCACCTGATCCAGCCCAAAATCCTTCCAGATCCGCATAGGGCTCAAGTTGGGTCCGTGGTATACCCTCTGTCGAACCAAAGACTTCTGCACCCATGTTGCCATAGCTTTGCCATTCATGAAATGCTCCTTGAATTGGTTGGTCTTCATGTTCACTCCTTTGAGTGTAGTCTTTAGCAATGTGGCCCCCCGTCTGTAGCATATCTCGAGGTGACTCAAGGTTCCCATTTGCTACTTTACTGAATGGTAGAATAGAGCATTGAATATAAAATATGAACAGCATTCCCAAGATGGTATTTGTTGACATGATGACCCTTGGGCGGATTTGTAAATCACAAATTTTGCCTATTTGGATTTCAAAAACCAAAAAGGAAGGATTTTGAGGACGAGTCACAAGTAAAGGGGACAGTTTAGGTCCTTTTCCTTCGAGGCCGATTAACTGCGTGAGATTTAAGATAGAAACCATTGTGAAACAGTATTTCATAAAATCATCTCCTGCATCACAGCATTTCCTGTAGGAGCCGCTTTACCTGCACCGACCATCAGGGGCTCGGTCAGAGAATCCGGAGAACTCATTACATGAACTGCGCCTTAACTTAGGATATTTCTATTGCAATGGGGGAAGGGTAGTCAATCAAGTCGATCAAAATTTGACATCATATGGGAACCAGTTTGACTGATGGGTTATATGTTTTGGTTAAGTTCAAAGCGGTACAAACAAGGATTTATATGATCAGAGCGAAGCTTAAGGTAAATGATGATGAGCACAGAAGCTGGGATTGATAATGATTAAGTGAGTAGCTTTTTGTTTTGTGTACAGAAAATGGAATGGAGACATTAATATAAATAAAGCAGCCTCTTACAAAAAATGAGAAAGAGCTGCTTTCATACAGGAGATGAGAGTAAAAAAGGCAAAGCCACAAACCCCATCAATCTGAGCCAGGCTGAAAATTCTTGAATTCATTGAGAAGAGGACAAAGTGTGAGTAAGGAAATTAAATGGAGGAAGAAAATCTGCACCAGGAACAAACAATAGAATCTACAGGCTGATCTGAATGGACTAATTTGATGATAAACATGTAAGCAAGGTCTAGACCATTCAGCTAACATTCCACCACAGGAGGCTTTATGGGGCTAGGTAGACCAGCAAATGTGCAAATCTTAAACCAGAGATCATCCCGCATTCTGATCAAGAAATGAACTTAAAACAGGCTCACTGTGGTGTGAAAAGTGATGTTCAAGATGGTATCATGGTCAGAAAGGTGGTGTAGATAGAAATAGAAGATATCAAGTATCAAGAGACTCAAGGAAAGTCACAAGGCACCAAACCATCCAAGGTAGCTTTCACCACCAAACTACAAAGCTGCATCTCACTATAAGCCTCTAGATGCTACAATAGTAGTGCAATTGTTTTGTTAGCCATTAGAAGAACTGATTTCCTTAGTTTATGCCATGGCTGACAGGTTTGATTTATAGTGTTCAGGATAATATAAATCCCCCAGAACCATAAAGTGTATCAGAACTCTTGCAGTACTTCAAAATTGTAAAGTTCTGGTACGAGAAGGTTAGCAAATCGCCTGGAGAGAGTGTCCGAGGCAATATCTCGACAGAACTAACCTGTAAGAGTGCAGGGATCAAGAAGAGAGATAAATAAAATAAAACATGGAAAATCTAAAAGGACCAGTCAGACTCTGTACGTGATAATGTTTGAACTGCCATTCGAGGATGACTTACTCTGATCCTCTATTCAATGACGAGGATAGAGAATTAGAGTGTCTGACAGGTAAGCCCTTTTTAAAGAGTGTGCTCGTGCCCCATCCTCGTGAGAGTTTACAAAAACAAAATTAATGGATAGATAAGAATCTTCAAGAACCACATTTCCTCATCCAATTGAAATAGTGCGAAGAATAATCTCAAGCCTCTCAAAAAAATCTGAAATATAGAAGATGTAGTTGAAAGGATAGTAAAAATAAATCACACTGTTCACACTCCTCAATTTCACGTATACCACCCTTCTCTTTTATCCAATTGGCATAATGAGATTGGACATTGTACATTCCTCCTGCTCATATTCTCCTACTTCAACAAAAGTTATATTCTTTTGCCCAAAAAAAAGCTGTCAGATGTGATTAGGAACAGCCACCTTCTTTGTATGTGTTGAAAGCCCATAGCACTATGGACATCACATTGCAAATTTTGCCATGTGGCACCATAGTGCTGTAGTAGTCAATTCTGTACTTCTTGAGTGCACCATCACCTACACCAACAGCATATTTGTGTTGCCTTGCATGTCCTAATGGAACCCGATTATGTAGGCAATGATGAACCAAGTCCAACTGTGGCTTGTGCACTTCATTTGGGAGCAGGGACAGTTATAGTGTTGCGCTTTGTTCACATCTATAGAACATGATTATCGGTTCCCTCACATTTTTCAAAGAAGAACTTTGTGAGAGATGGCTTTGAGAATGTGCAGTGATTTTGTGATAGAGACAGCTATGAGACCTTCACTGTGTTCAATTGCATTGCCAAGACTGTTGAGGTTGATGCTTAGCTTTGGATTGTTTTGAAGGCACGGACCGAAGGAGAACTCCAAAGGTACTTTTGCACTGTTGATATCTTGTCCATTAGTACGGGCTGGGAAAAGGTGGTGCCCAACATTAAAATATGTCTCCTTGACACAATGATGTGTATACAACACTATTCTGACTTCACCACGCGAAGCTCAAATGCAGCCAGAGAGGACCACTCGCCAAAATTTTCGATAAACACAACATTGAATTGACATCATGTTCCACTGTCAGTGTTTTTTCTGAGATTAAAGGAAAACATACAGGGATAGAAAGGTCAGGAAGAAGAGGAAAGAGATTGGGTGATTTGGTTGACCAAATAGATCGTATGAGTTATGCTGTTCGACTTCAACCAAATCCTGCCATTGAGCCCGATCGAGATTTCATAAGGGATCTGTTGTCCAAGCTTAGCCAGGAGAGCCTGTGGGGGCGACAAAAGTCTAAAGAGGAACACAGAAATACGGCCAAAGGTGAGTAGAGGCTGTGCATGCGATCACAAGATGGGAGGGACAGCACATACGAGCGAGAGTGGCGAAGGTCAAGGTCCCGGATCAGATATCCTCCCGACATCTCTCCAAAGCCATTTGCTTTCATCGTTGTCGGATCCACACATTCCAGCTCAGGTTCAATGAATGGTAATGCTAATGAGATTCTTCCATACACCACCGTTCCAACCTGGTTTTATTCGAGTAGCCTCATGTGGGTTTCGGTCCGTTAGGGTACGGAAAGGTACAAGAAGTGATCTTACTTTGAGATTCGGTTTCGAACGTTTGGTAGCTGATTCAAACGCGAACGCATCTAATCGAGCGGTCAGAGAAGAGCCAATATCGACCTTGTATCCATCCGCCTGTCTTGAAATGATGATTCCTATCACCGGTTCTCCCAACGCTGGAACATACTACGACAAACACAAACACGTTGGTATCTACCCAAAACAACAACATACGTCGGTCGATACCAAACGTGGGTTTGTGTGGGGCCCCATAACGGATTTAGAAAGCAGCCATCAATGGGATTGACTAACGCGTTTTCCATTTCCTTCTACCCACTGCCGTTGAGCAGGTGAAGGACGCTGGGTCGTTTGCGAACCAAGCAGACCGGCACGAGTGACGGCTGACCGTGGAACTTTGGATGATGGGTCCTTGGAAAGTGTAGGGTTTGTAGGAATTTGACGAAGACCGGGTCCGAGAGTGAGAGTGGAGATGGTGGAGGTGATGGGGTGATGGATCAGGTCACCCGGTAAAACGACCTTTGGTGGGTTCATTTTTTTATTTTTTTATTTTTTTCGTTTGCGTGATTTGAACAGCTCCCTAAGGGTCGCCCGTCCGGCCCCGTAGCACGGCCCGAGTCCGCTCGAGGAGATACCCGAGTTAGACGGACACCTTAGATCCGATCCCGGTTTTCCTTGGTCTCCCATAATTTCTCGCCGTTTCACGACCACGATTTCTCAACGATGGCAGAGTTCGAAGAAGAAGTAAGCTTGAACGCGATCTTCAAGAAAAAGAAAACCACTCGGACGAAGGACAAATCTACCTTACGCAAGTCCACCGATTCGGGTCTAGTCACTTCGGGTTTGCTCCCTGCCACTTTGTCCTCCCAGTCTGTTGCGATCACGGACCCTGAACATTTGGCTGAAGCAGAAGGAAATGTGGTTATCTCACGTAAAATCAAGAAACAAAACTCGATCCATAAAACCAAGTCTTCATCCTCACTTAAGACAAAGTTCAGTCTTGGAAATATGCAGGTGCGCAAGACATGTCCAGCTTTAAAGTCACCATGACTTCCTTGCGTGTAATGATGGAAAAGGCTTCGCGAAAGAAAAGGGCCATTGACTGAAACTCGAATTTTGAACCGCTACAGGATGAAGCTGATGACTCACTTGAGTCACGAATTGAAACTCCTCGACAAAAGTTACTAAGACCGACGTTACATGCAAGCCTCAATAGTCTTGGCGAGTGAGTGTTTCTACCATTCCAATTGATACGATGCCAAGTCGCTGATCTAACGGTGATGTGTCGTTCCTCTAGTGATCAGGCTCCGATGACATCATCCCCAATGAGTAATCTAGCTCAAGCATCAAGGCCTACCTATTCAACTTCTCATCTCAACGAGCTTAAATCGCTCACGCTATCCGCTTCACCCAACCAGACACCAAGCAAAGAGGCTTATGATCCCTTAACCGAATCTAAATTTGGGGCCTTTCTTGACGATGATATGGATGTTGACCAAAGTTTTGACTCGGCCCCATCCGGCTCGATGGCCATACCGACATCTTCAATGATTAGCTCAGCCAAGGAGCGAAGGTCGCACGCGAGAAAAGCTGGATTAACGGCGCCAACGAGCTCCAGAGTGACTGTTGATTCAACCAACGGGGAAGACTTTATCTCTTTATCAGGAAATAATGCTCCAATGTCCTCCTTCGGTGCAAGTAAGAAAGGGGAGTCTCGACTGGTTCGTGAAGAAGACGAGCTGGGAGAAGGTGAGGACGAACACGCGGAATATACCGGTGCGACAGAACGGGTGCCACTGGGTGAGAAAGCTGGTCGGAAGGCGGAAGCCATGAAGAAGGCGGGTATGGAAGCTATGATCTTGGACACGGAGGGTGACATTGACGAAGACAATGAGGAGGAACTAGAATGGGAAGCGGCCCAAATCCGTAGGGGAGGCGGTGGGGGGTCTGCGATGAAGACGACGACTGAAGTGATAAAGCAGGTCTACCGCCCCGCAATCATGCCTGAACACTCTACTCTATCATCTTTCAACACGGTGGAGATTCGGTTGCTCAAGTCGCTCGAACAAGTTCAAGCTTCTCTTGATCAGCAGTCAGAAGCCGCCGATTACTTTGCTACTGAAGGACAAAGTCTGGAAGAGCAGGAGTCAGAACTACGTCAAGAAGTTGAAAAAGAAGCAGCCCGGCAACAATTCTTTCAAGAGCTCAATACATTTGTGGAGGACATCAACTCATTCTTCGTCACAAAATGGCCAGCGCTCGAGCAAGCCGAGAAAGATCTGTTGAGCGTCTTGACAGAACGGACTGAATTGATTTACAAGAGGCGATACGAAGATCTTTCCGATGATTTGGTGCTTTTCAAGTCCGGCGAAGTGGGTGTTCTTCGACCAGTTGTTCAAGGTGCAACTACTCCCGACCTAAAAGGAGAGGATGATGTTCGTGCTATAGACCAGGAAGAGGATGTTGATGAGCTTGGACGAAGTCGACGCGAGTTGGATACGTCCTCACAAGCTCCCTCGCGGAGGGCGCGAAGAGAGGAACGCCTACAAAGACGCCACCGACGTAAAGCGCGTGTCGTTGACCCACCAAACAACGCTGTTGATGAAGGCTACTCTACAGACGACTCCTTATCTCCAGCTGACTCGGCCGACCTTTTGGCAGCTTCGAAGTCGCTCAGTTCATCCGCAAAAACAATCATGGCAGATACGACTAATCCAGAATTCTTGTCACCCATTAATCCAAACTCCCTTTCAGATCGGTTCTTAAGCTGGAGATCCCGTTATCCTGAAGAATACGGCAACGCGTTTGGAAATCTAGCACTTGTCCAAGCATGGGAATTCTGGGCTCGACTCGAGTTAGTTTCAGGTTTAAACTTGTGGGGTTTCAAAGACTGGATAAAGATCGATGATAAACGTGGAATTGAGAATTGGGATTGGATGCGAGGACTGGAAACATTTGTTCACAAGGCATCTAAAGGAGCGGAGGAAGATTCGGCGGTGGCGGCGATGATCACGACAGTGGTCATTCCAATTCTGATCCCTATCATCAGTCAAACTTATGATCCTTTTAGTGTCACAGCTACCACCAAAAGTCTCGAGCTTGTCGAACAAGTTGGCTACGTTCTCGATATCCACAATAACTTGACCTACGATCAGTTTGTGATGAGCTTTCTCAATCGGTTTCGTGCTAGTCTCACCGAGCTCAAGCATCTAGCTGGTTCAACAAATGATCTAATCAACTCGCTACAGAGTCAGATAGGGATGGAAGGAATCGATGCCCGTAACCGGTTTCTGAACAAATGTTACAAACTATTGAAGCAAGGTTTGAGATGGAAAAAACACAGCAAAAAACTTGTCTTTGACCAGGTTGAATATCAACAACCCGGTGGGCATGCTATCGGTCTAGAGTACATCCTAGCTCATCAATTAGTTGGGCAGATCATGCTGCCAATCTTGCAAGCTGGTTGGGAAACGGGCGGACAACACATGGCGGAAAAGGTAAGCGACCTGGACTATCTACCCTCTCTGATCAATTCGGCCAAGAACTAATTCATATGGTCTATCTCTTTGGTCAATCATGACTTGGATCAAGATTAACAAGGCGTGTCCTTTTGGTCTGCTTCCTGCGGATATCTCCGATGCGCTACATAATAGAGGGCAGCGAACGTGATCGATCAGACGGGTTTTTCTTATTTTGGTCTCTAGGCTCAGGTTTTCTTGAAAGGTTGACTTATCGGATCGGTTCCAATTTTTTTTTTTTTTTCTTTTTTGTACTGGGGAAGTATGGTTGGATTGAACATTTCAAAGACTATATTGCGAGTTCTGGGCTACCCATAGCGTTTAAAGGATTGAACTGAAACTGGGATTCTGTGAACGTTGATGGAGCACCAGGGAATGGTATGCTATGATAACTTGGTACCAAGGCCGCGGTGAAGATATTTCAAGTGTTCTGAAAACCTTTCGGTGAGACATGTCTTTATGTGAATGATTGAGAGTCATAACACATGCCATTAGTCTCTGAAACCTGATTTAGAGCTCGGAAAGGTACACACTAAGTCTCATGTTGGTGATCCTGAGCAGCAGATCTCACATATTTCAATCTCTCTACCTCTTTACATCCTCTCATCTTTAGGGATCTTTTTAGTGATACAGCAGTATCTGGGACGCTTATTTTTTTTTTTTTTTTACAAAAAGAGAGATGGGATGCGTTGCATCAAAAGACTGAAGGAACTAGAAGGCTAAAGTGAATACAAAAAAAAAAGAAAAAGGAAAAAAAAAGAAAAACGAAAAGAAAAGAAAAAAAAAGAAAAGAAAAGGGGGCGGGGGGAGGGAAGGAGGGCTTAGACTCCTATGACAAATTTAAAGAAACTAAAATGTGAGTAATGACATTGTTTTTTTTTTTTCTCATGATTAAAAACATTACTTGCAAAAGTAAGAGTTTTTAAAAAAAAAAAAAAAAATTGAAAAAAATTGAAAAAAATTGAAAAAAATTGAAAAAAAAAAATTTCAAGCTTCAGCTTCAAAAATATAAAAAATATATATATATATATAAAATAATGAAAAGATAGGCGGTCCATATAAGGGCTCAATTGATTCGAAGAGTGTATTCGGACACAAGTTTGGCATTTCCCTGTTTTAAGAATTTTCTCAAAAAATGTATTAGTATCTTTTTTTTTTTTTTTTTTTTTTTTTTTTTTTTAAAAAAAAAAAAAAAAAAAAATTCAATGAATAAGATTCTTTAGAATAAAACTTGAGTTGATAGTACAATCTTTTTTTTACAAATAGATTTTACTGTAGATTTTTAACAAATGTTGTCACTGGCTCTTCACTGATGGTCTGTGCATGGCCAGCCAATTTCAGTGAAGAGCCGGTGACAACATTTGTCAAATCTACAATAACTTCCCCTCTATCCTCAGTAACTAAAAAAAAAAAAAAAGAAAAAAAAAGAAAAGAAAAAAGGCTTTTTTTTTTTTTTTTTTTCTGCTGCTGCTGCTGCTGCTTACGTAAAAGTGGGATAAAGTTACCCTTGAAACGTTGATAAGCTTTTCCTTGAACGGGAACAAGAGAGATGACTTGTATACCTCCTACTACACCTTTCCAAACTTCAAACTCATGATTTTTTCCAATGGTCACCGTTTTTTTAGGTACTTTAGAACCTGCTGGAGTTGCTCCACCTTTACTGACTAACCAGATCTGTTGGATAAACAAACAAACAAAAAAAAAAAAAAAGGAAGTGAATTATGAGTGAATGAAAATCCCAGTTAAATAACTCCCCCTCCCAAAAAAAAAAAAAAAAAAAAAAAAGGTCTATATACCATAATCTCATGCGAAGCGCATCCTCCTCCTTGCCCAGAGCAGCTAGAAGATTTGGAGGTAAAGATGTCGTAAGACTAAACATTTTCTTACACATTAGCTTTTTTCTATTCATGACAATTGTGATTTTTTTAAATATGTATATATATATATATTTTTTAAAAAAAAAAGACTGACAACGTCTGCAACCAGATCAGTAGACTCCTCAGTGAGCTTCCAATTCCAAGACGTGGTAAATTTATTTAAAGCTGATATTTGGACCGGCTTTCCATACCACGCCACGTTAGAATCTTTTTTTTTTTTTTTTTTTTTTTTTTTCAGGTTTTTGTTTTTTGGGGGGAGGAGAGGGAAGGGAGAAACAGTATCCCCGATTTTTACATTCGCATCATTTTAATCATCTTTCGATCAAAGGTTTTGAACTTACAAGATTTCACTTGATTATCCAAGCTAGGGTTCCCTGACTTGAAACTGAGAGTCGTCGTCCAGCTTACCGTACCTTCTTCATACTTGTCACATTTCACGCTTTGCATACTATCAGAAGATGTTGAGCTCGCTATATAAAGATAAATGATAAAGGAGAACAATATGATTAGAATATAGGGCGGAAAAAAAAACGTATAGGCCTATCTTGATCCCGAAAAAAAAAAAAAAAGAGAGAGCTTAAAACGGTTGGGCTAACCTCCCCAGACATTATTGTAAAGCGCTAATCGTTCTGCAAGTTGATCTTTATCGTAACTTGGTTTTCCAGCTTTCCATTCCATGAATTTTGAGCATCCGGTTGGTGTTACTGGTCCCATGGTGGACATCAGATCGACTTGTGGGTCGATACCAGTCATATGACTACCCGATGACGACGAAGTTGATGATACTGCGCGGCGATTATTTACCGATGGAATTCCACCTACCCACATAACACCTTCGGCTGTCAAAAGTACGACAAGAATGGAGATGAGAGTGCGTATCATTTTATTATTATTATCTCTTCTTCTGGTGAAAATAATAATCATAATAATAATTTTATTTGTCAGTTTCGTTGAGAAAGGCCTTTATAGTCAATAGCAAGGTTCAGGAAATAAGGAAAACGAAAAAAAAAAGAATATAAGAGAGATTTAAAGCTTTTTTTTCTATTCAAAACAAATTCCTGAAAAGGAAGAAGCGATAAGACACAACTTGTTGTTTTCTATAAACAAGTCAAATGATAAAGTAATTTAAGAAAGGACTATCAAAGCGTGCAAAAAGTCACCAAGGATATAATATGATGAACAGGATTTTTTTTTTTTTTTTTTCAAGTCAAATGAGGGAATTCCCTCAAATTTATTAGTGAAACCATTTTTATAACGAAGGGCGTTCATTAAACAAACTCTATCAGACCTGGATCCTTCACACCCAGGCGATCGAAACCCAATAAGGGTCTGAAGGTATCCGAAACCTTATGAGAGAGATAATACCCGCCACTTCACCGTCGGGATCGAGACTGACTCGGCCTCGGGTAGAAAATCAACTGACCCTGGACTGCCATCGCTCACTCAAAACGGGTCTCTCCACGCTCTCGTGAGCAGATCATCAAGTAGACCCTCATCTGATCACCCATTCCAATCGAGCTCACATCGGCGTGGCGGTCTACTCATCCACCACAAACGGCTGTTGACCAATCAAATCTCCATCTGTTCTTTCTAATCATCAGTCTGTAGATTCATTTTTATATCTTTTACAAATATCTAAAAAAATAAAAATAAAATAATTTGGTGTAGTCGGTGGTGATGTTTTTTTTTTTTTTTGGGACCCAGAATCTCGGACCCTCGATACAAGATCTCACGTTCATCAGGTTGGTTAATATGATACTGTTTGGACCTCAACAATCTCAAACAAACAAACAAATACACCAGTGAGATATTTACCACGAAAGGTGATTTGGACCAGATACCGAAGCGCATCTGTCTCCAAGAGGTCATCAGTGGTGCTAAAGCGGGCAATGGAAGAGAAAGATGAAGGGGAAAAAAAATTGATAACCGATCAGATGTCCAAGCTTGTTAAAGTGATTCATGATGTCAGTTAATTACTATTCCAAAACAACACTCTCTGCACTCTTCGATCTCTAAAGCCTACACCGTGGTAACGTTTTTCCTGTCTGGACCCATAACACTTACAGTTCTTGATTGGGTCAGAGAAGTATTGCTTAATTAGTAAGCAGATTATGTATCAAACCCGTCACGAGTTCTCACTTCGGATAGACTCGTCAGCTGCTTCGGACACCCGGAGACTCGATCAGGTCCGCGTAGTTTGACATGGCGATTCATAGATTAGGAAATTGGAGAGGTACCCGTAAATAAATACTCAGACTCTCTACTACACTACTACGAGCAATTTCAACCTCTTATCCCAACTTACAGCTCTGAACCAATAAACAAATGCTATGGATAATGTAGAATGGAAAGCTGGAACACAAAAATCTACTTCTACAAAAAGATCGCTAGTTAAGTCTTACACCCTTTCCTGTACCATCCGGACGCGGTCTCGAATACAATCATGGTACAGCCTGTAGCCAGAGATTCTAAAGCAAAAGTAACAGATCATGACTCAAGCGGTTTAATTCCGAGGCACTTTCTTGCGCACCCATCGAACCAACCCAACCTCTCCTACTGCCAAACGTTCCTCCACACATCCAACACACCTGCACTCGCCTAAATCAAGCTCTGGCTCTGGCTCGCTTACGACCGAACGTTCAAAGCTTAAGTGAAGCCATCCGCAACGCCCACATAGCCTCCGAGGACCTATTACTACTGCCACTCTCTCACTTCCTCGACAACCAACAGCTACAGCAACGCGTTCAGCAATAGTAAGCCGATGAGGTGACACCGCTGCTGCCCCCAACACGTTCAGTATCGCTAGCGGGCCCGTCCGAAGTCTTCCGCGCGCATCGTCAGTTGCTTGGGGTAAACTCACAGCTGGTGAGAGCAGTCGTACGCGTTCGTAGATCGGTGCCAACCCGTCCGGTGGCGGGCCTACAAACTTTCCACAAGACTCACAGTCGTAGCCGACCTCTACCGCCCGTCTCAAGTGTGGCGCGAGGCCACCGCCAAGACCGCCTCTCGGCTGAGCTCTTTCAGCCCCAGCCACGCTCGCACTTGGAGACCGAAGCGAGCGCTGGATGATGCGGATACAAAGTACTGCAAGCGAAGGCAGGCGATCACGTTCCTGTGGTCTTGAGCCTGAGCCTGAAGCCGTAATGGCATCCCAGGTGGCACGCAAGTTGCCTTTTCGGCGTCGGGTTGATTCCTTGACCCCGAGTCGGTCTAAGTGTCTAAATTGAGTGATGGTGGTGGGAAGGGCCACGAAGGAGTTGTGGCCAAGGTTCAAGGTCTCAAGTAGAGGGAGGATGCGTGGGAGTGAGTCTGGAAGAGCTGAAAGGTGGTCGACCGATTGTAAAGTATCAAGATGAGTAAAAGCACCAAAATGGGACCAAGCACAAAACAAAAAAAAGATAGAGGTAGAGAGATTGACCAGTGAGTTGATTGCGGGACAAGTCCAGTAATTTGATCGATCCCAATACGCTCTTCACCCTCCTGGACGTCAACAGGGAGCCCTCGAAACTAACATACCAACGCACCACCTCATCCAACTCTACCAGAGCCTGGGGGACGCACTCGAGCCCGAGCCTGGCCAGGGACAATTTACGTGGGGATCCAAGGACGAGGATAGACTCGAGTGTCGCAAGGAGCTGGGCCGTAGGTCGGTCAACGGCCCCATCTCCAATCGACGCCGGCTTAGGCACCTATATCCGCCCCGACCTGCGCAACGCTGTGGTTTGGGGACTACTAACGTTCTCGACAGACTCGCGCACGGACCTCCACCCGACCTCGGTAGCCATCTTTGGCCATTTCTGGACCAATATTGAGAGCGATTTTGCTTCGGATGAACTTAATCGTTTTCGGTACTCTCGATCATTCTCATGTTCTGCTAAAAGTAACTCCAGGTCGGTGGCGATTCGAGCTAGAGAGTGAAAACCCAATCATCCGTTCAAAAGAGATTTTAAGAAACATGATCAAAGAGCAAGTCGGCAATCAAAGAGACAGAGTAAAAGCGGACCCAAGATTGGGAGAAAGATTCCTAGCTCAGTGTGAGACCCGTTAAGGATCACGTCAAGGGTGAGCAAGCTCTGCCAGAGCTCAGTCCAAGCGTGGTTGGTAATAGCTCGACGAGTTTGTGAGACTGTAAGAGAAATCTTGATAGCCTTTCTAGAGCGTGGTACCATCGATGAGGAGGAGGAAGAGCGTGAGTAGGAAGGATGCCGGTTGAGTGAAAGAGATGAGGAAGAGCGGGAGATGGACGAGCTGAGACTGGTGGTGGTGGTGGTGGTGGTAGTGTCTGAACTGTTGGAGTCACTCGAGTCTTCATCCTCATCCTCGTCATCCAAGCGCTGTCTCGCGATCGGAGAGCGTGATGGCAGTCGGTGCATGGTCTAAATCTGAGTTCCTCGTCGAGGTGTCCTTGGACGTCTTGGCTTCCACTTCCGCCACTCGATCCATCCATGGTTTCATTTCAAGACCAGAAAGAGCTTTGGTGGATTACCTTACCTTAAACCATACTCTGTGATAACCCATACTTCTTGGGCCAAACTTGATCCACTCCCTTTCTGGCTTGCAATTTGATGACCCTTCCAGCAAGGTTATCATGGCCAATCTCACAATCTTGACATGAGTTCAGTTGGTTTTATTTTATTTTTCCCAAAACAGTCGCATGAAATTGTTACCCTCAAATCTAACTAGAGTATACTCAAGGTCTCCTTTCTTATTACATCAAAGCCCTCCCCTGCCAGGAACTGATCTAAGGGGCTCTTTCAAACAACATATGACTGAATTTGAACCCTGCAATGACTCTATATCTCATCTTCATCCCAATGGGTAACAGTGTGATGAATTGGTGTTTAGTGACAAAGTGACAAATTCATCTGGACCAATTAGAATATGAAAATAGCTGTGTGAACTGGTTTTCCACCTTGGCCCTGACTTACATTTCAGTGTAGCATGTGATCACAACAAGCTGTTAAAGAGTTGTGAAATTGAGGATGGATTAAGAAAGGCCATGAATGAATGTGACTTTTGGGTATGGAGAGAGGTGGATGGAAACAACTGAAAAAAAAGAGATTGAGGGGTTAGGAATTCCTGAAAAAAAAAAAAAAAAAAATACTGATAGATCTCACTCCAAGATTTCGGGGTTGTTTGCCAGTGTCTTTTACTGCAGTGAGCGCATGCAAAAACAGCAAAAAGACATTTGATTTTGAGTATTTGTGCTACCACTACAAACTGTTCAAAGCAAAAAAAAAAAAAAAACTTGGTGCTGACATCACTTGAGGATTTTAGAGGGGAACAAAATTATGGCACTGAGAAGACACACACATCCTGAACAATCAAATGTTGTTGTCATAGAAAACTGACTACTCAGGAACATCGGAGCCTCAAAAAGGTTCTCCCAACGGGACTCGAACCCGTGACATTAACGTCTCTCACGAGATTGTGCTACCAAGCATATTGACTTCCGTAGAATATCAGAATATAAGCATTACGCTCTACCAACTAAGCTATGGGAGATGCTGCTAATGAGTGTCCACATTACAGTTGATATTACAGCAGATTGGTCATACCTTACACCAACCGCATCAGGGACATTCCAATGCCCCCCCCCATTTTGGTTCAGATGGGCCCAACCTTATGTTTGCGCTAAAGTATGGGCAAAAAAAAGTGCAATCTCAACAACTCTCAAGAGAACTCATCATATCTTACCACTTGGTCTTGCTCTGTCATCTCTGATCCCAAAAAACTTCATTCAACTGATATCTCAGCCTTGACTAATTGTTTTACCTATGCCCAAGACCGCAATTAAATCAATCACTGCCAAGATATTTGTATCGGATGGGCCTATCCGATGTTCTATCACCCCGAGATATGCGATGCAGTGTCAGTAGGATTAGGTGCGATGGAATTACACTGCAATATGGTGTCAGAGCATTAGATACC
>MU167283.1:141456-165601 GCA_015951145.1 Cronartium quercuum f. sp. fusiforme G11 | reverse complement strand
TTTTTTTTTTTTTTTTTTTTTTTTTTTTTTTTTTTTTTTTTTTTTTTTTTTTTTTTTTTTTTTTTTTTTTTTTTTTTTTTTCTTTTTTTTTTTTCAATTCTGGACCTTTCAGTTCGAGGTCACCGAAGTGAGATTTCTGTGTGCGTTAATGGGTGTATTGACAAGCCGCAGCAGGAAGCCTGACTTGTCTCATGAATGTAGATTACCATGTCGGCAGGTTCATGCCAGCATGTTTGGAGCGGCGGGTGACGCTGTGGCGCAAAGCACAGAGATGTTACTGTACATGTATTTAGAACTTAGCCCTATGAACTATTACCTGAACATGCAATGGCACAATACGAGTCCGTGGACCGAGATAGAGAGGGGTATAAATTGATGTCATTAGTTTCCCCTTTGACTTGGAAATGGCAAATGCAAACTGTTGGGCTCTAGTATCAACTCAAAGAACTGCGTCTCCTTGAGGCTTCTGTGATTGGTGACTGAGTAAAAGTTGGATGTGGTTGCTAAATCCAGGGTGATCACTAAGGTGCTGGTAGCGGTGGCATCTCGAATTTCAAGACCCGATTAGTCTTCTTCTTAGGCACCGGAGCTGTGCGTCCATTCGAGAGATATTGTCAAACGACCAAGACCAAAAGATGCAAGAAAAATCAGAAAATATGAAGCCAATGAAAGAAAAGGACGGAGGTGGGAAGAATGAAGCACTGACCATTCGTATTCTCGGTGATATAAAATCTTCTTAACAACATGATAGCCTCCTCGCGTCGATAGCCACCCAAAGCCACAAATGGCTCACTGAACAGGAGTCGAGGACTATTGACCGTGTTCAAAGCCATTGGTTAGCGGGTCAAAACAGCATGACTAAGGATTGAGTGCGGATGCGGCTGAAAGGGTTTGAAGTGCGACATATACTTATATAGTCAGCGAGGGCAGACTTGAAAGGTACTCACTCATCATGGATCGAGACCACACCCCCACATCCACCGAACCGATCATTTGAGCATCCGAAATATACTTTCTTGATTCCTACTTGTCTCAAGGCTGATGAGCACATCAGACAAGGCTCAACAGTAACATAGAGCACTAAATGATCCACGCCTTTAAAATTTGTGTCTTGATTTTTGTTTGACTGCCTCGGCAGTAGGTGACTTAGTGCATCGAATTCGGCATGGAGACAAGCCTGAAGGAGTAAGGGCATCAGATTAGAATTTAACACGTCCCAAGCATTCATTATCTACCTTTCAAGCTTTTCAAAGGGAGAATTTTTGTCAAATGATGTACAACTCACATTGCGACTCTCGTTAGTACGATTCCTCCCTCTCGCTACAACCTTCCTCTCACCCGGGTCGACGAACACGCAACCGACGGGGATCTCGTTGGCCGCAAGCGCTTCTTCAGCCTATTCGAGTTCGGCTTGGAAGAAGAACGTATCATACAGATGTAAATGCGAGTGAGCACAGGTTTTGTCAAATGGTCTTGAATGTGATTTTGAAAGGCTATAATTTTTATGCTGATTTTGTCAACACGATGTCATTCTCGACCAAGAAAAAAGAACCACTGACCATGGTGACTGCCTCGGACATGAACTCTAGGTCGACAGTTGACTGCTCCGATTTATCGACTATGATTAATCCCGGAGACATCTTCGGGTCCACTTGCTCGGCTGGGTGGCGCTCTCTTCTCCAGGGTCTAGACATGATCCAAGCCAAGCTCGCCGAAGGAATTCCCCGGCTGCATGTCACAGGTTGTGTCAGACGACTTCTGATGTTTCACAGTATAAATAGTCACCTCGAACTTACCTCCACCTCTCCTCATAGACCTGCGGCTTCAACCTTTGCTTTCTTTGACTCCCGCTCAAAGTGCTCGGGTATTGGCTCGCTCATTGACGGCCTCAAGTGCATAATGATCAAACAAATTCAAATATCAAAATAGTAAGTCTAGCAAGATCTCGATTTCCACTCCAACTGAATTCGATAAAGAAGTTGATATGTATATATATATTCTTGCAAGGCGACCCCGATGCTTTAGCTAAAGCTGGTTATTCTAGTTTAACACGTGCTTTTCAAGTACTTGAAAAAACAGGAACGCAACAGAAAGAGGTTCAAGATCTTTGCTACTGACGTTGTCTGTGCGGCCCTCCAAGAAGAATTTGGTGGCGCACCTAACCCACTTCTAAAGTGATCAGGTTTGGGGGGTAACGAGGACGTACCAGAAGCGATCAAGACGAGGTTATGATTTCAGCCCGGCCCTTCGAAGTCTAGTGAGGCGTCTGAAAATGACACTGAAAGTCTTGATTCATAAAGCAGTGGTTTTCGAAAGAAGACAATTTTCAAGAATGAACCCGAGTTTTCTATTGATCTAGGCATGTGACTCGCCAAAATAAATTCTCACTTTTTTATTTGTAGAATTTGGTCTTGTATTTTTACTGATTTTTTTTTTTTTTTTTCATGATCTCTTTTAGACGATTTTTACACGATTTTCAATTTGTATTTTTGAAATGATTCTCGCGTTTTTTTTGGGGGGGGAGGGGAATTGGTCTTAAAATAATTTAGATTGAGACTGAGAGCGAGCCTGAGTTGAAGCAGTGTGAGCGATTTTATCACGCGCGAAGGCATAGACTTCATCTTGTTTATACACAACCTTCAGTTCTCAAAAGAGAGCCGACAAAGGCATATTCCTGCCTCATACGAAAGCATACATACATGGGCTTGAAATAGGAGAAAAGGGGCACATTGACCTGCTCGGCCTGTTCCCCTAGTGACTCTCTGTTTGTGAGCTTAGTGCACGTACCAAATTACAAAACGGACATCAGTCTCCTCTGGCCAGCCCTCCTCGACCATAGTCAAGATAATCGAGAATACCATGGTATCCTCAATTATTTGAACGCAAAAATCGAACTACGCTTGAAATACAGCAGCAGCAGGCCAAAAATAGAGGACAAATCATGGGCCAGGCTTACAAGTAAATGTTTTGATAGTCTGGATCTTCATACCTCAACAGTCGTGGCGACCATCAGGCTCATATGTGGAGAATGGGGATGGAAGGCAATTTAGTGACAGCAAAGCACCTTTATCCTCAAGTTGCACTTCCACTGATCATTGGGATGTGTGTTTGTAGATTTAAGCGGAAACAACACCGAGACACCGAAAGAACGCGGTTTGGATGAGAAAACGTACGAGTGGAGGTTCTCATCTCGGGTACTAACCGAGCCGATGGAGGTCCGAATTCAAGGTTGGTCATTAACACTATCATGGAGTCGATTCCTCTCAGATCCAAACTCTCTGAACCACTTGAACGCCTGAGGAACTCCACCAGACTGACACCCATCTGAGGAAGACTTCGATCGATATATAGTTGTCATACTTATGCTTGGTATTCGCCTCGCTTCCGGGGATGATCAGTCTAATTGACGACGATGGATAGTTCGATGTATATACCCTGATGTACTTTCAAGTGTCTTCTTAGCTCCATCACCTTGGCCCGACGCCCCGGTGTTCGCTGCTATACTCAAGGCTGCCGCCCCTAGTCCTGCGGTTTTACCTTCACTCCCCTCCCAGATACGTCGGTCCTACAGGGAACAGATTGAGTGCGTGGTTTCGCTTTAATTCACCAGCGTATGTTTGCATGGAAGTTGGGGGCCCCACGCTGACTGGACCTCAAAGTTGGCCTGAAGTTTTATCTCTCTAAGCCTCAGGTGAGTTTTTCATCAACGACTGCTTCATCAACTTTTTGGTCCAGGCTTAAATGTTTGATACGATGAAGATTCGATAAAACTAATTGGGCATCATGCTTAGCCTGTAGGACAAACCTCGGTCAAGTTTATACATAGTATATATCGCGTCACCGATTTCACCTTTTGGCGCCTGTTAGTTTTCTAATCTCCCATCCTTTGACCAGTTTAGATCTGTTTGTGGTACTTTTCTCTGCGGTACTTAACTAATACCCTTTACTCAGTCCTCGAAGGACGGTTGGTACAAATAAAACCTCAGAAAAGCACATTCATCATTCGTGTCAGTTCTTGTGCTATCATTCTCTCATCCGCATTCAGTCGACTTTTTTTTTCACAATCAGGCTGTCCACAGAAAACTTCCACTTGCATCTTTTGACAGCGCATATAGTAACATCTTCATCATGAGCGCCAATCTCGCAACCCTATATCGCAACGACGGTCAAGAAGAGTCTCGGTCTGCCACACCGGCTAGGGCCCCTGGTATTCTGGGCGTCTTGAAACGACATTCGAAGTTCATTGGTCCTGGTGTGGTTGCTTCGTAAGTATCTTCAATCTTTTCGGGAGTCTACATCATTTACCGCCCACAAACTCACAACTATTTGAATCCACATATGCAACGTAGGGTTACATTTTACGATCCCGGTAATGTTAGTGACTCATATTTTCTTGATCAACAATTTTCTTTAAAACATATACTTACACAACTGTCTCCTAATTCTTTTTCAGTGGGCAACCGACCTGCAAGCTGGGTCAAAGTTTGGAAGCTCTCATCTATTTGTCTTATTGATAGCCATAAGCTTCGCAGTCTATCTACAAGTTTTGGCATGTCGGCTTGGTTACATTAGTGGAAAAGGTGAGCTCATCCTGAGATATAAAAAATGTGTTTTGTCAGCCACATTCCAAGTCTGATCTTTGAATTCATTTCCCAATCAGATCTCTCTCAAAATTGTCGCACAGCTTTACACTCCCGACCTAAAAAAACAAAACTATGGAGATGGCTCGGACTCTATCCTTTGTGGCTATTGCTTGAAATTGGGGTCATGTGAGTAGAGGCACCCTGGTCACTTGTAGTTTTAACTTCAGCTTATCTTCTCCTCTGGTAGATTTGCAGACGTTGGGGAGCTCCTTGGATCTGCGATTGCCTACAACCTGTATGTATCCCAAATCACAACGGATTTTTTTTTTTTTTTTTTGAAGACCTCAAAAATAGCATAGTGATGAAATTTTGGCGCTTTTTCTTTTGTATTTGTTTTCAGCCTCATCCCCAAGTTGCCTCTATGGGGAGGTGTACTTTTGACTTTTTTCGATGTCTTCTTTGCTTTGATCTTCTTTCGAAAAGGAAAAGAATCGAAAAAGTCTATGAAAATCTTTGAAATTGTGATTACAATCGTGGTCATGACTGTTGTCATTGCTTCGCTCATCCTCCTTTTCAAAGTGAAGCCTGATTGGACTCGGGCGATGCGAGGCTTCTTACCAAGTCTAGATGTAGGCAAAGGAACGGGTTTGTACACCGCCATCGGGATCATTGGTAAGCCTCTATAAATCTCTCGACCGAATGAAGTGTTTTACCTACCACCTAACTAATAATTCGTTCCAATTTTCTATTCAGGTGCCACTGTTGGGCCTCATTCTATTCTTTTGGGGAGCAGTTTGGCAACCATGGAGCGAGATGGAAATTCTGAGCCCGAATCCGAAGAAAGTCTCGAGCTGGAGAAATCAGATACAATAGATTCCGAAAAGACTCTTCCCAGCAGACACAATAATCGAATCGATCACGGCGGTTCGCAGGGGATGATCGGTCAGAAAACGGCGGATTCAACAGTGAGGACAAGAAGTTTGACTAGCTGCCGCAGTTACCTTGCACATGCAACTTTTGATATTGCGGCGTCTTTGTTTACCTTACCTTTGAGTAAGTGGCATTTTGCATCAGGATCGAGTAGCGAAGAAATTTTTGGTGAACAACTCCTGACTAAAAGAAAATCACTTCGAGCTTTCCAGTCGTCAACGCTGCAATTTTGCTTGTTGCTTCAACTACCTTTTTCTACGTAGTGAACTTGAAACCCTTCGCAGAAAGAGAAGAAGCCGACATAGAAGCCGTCTATGCCCTCCTCAAGATCAAGCTGGGACCCGCACTCGCCTTTCTCTTCGCTTTCTCTCTTCTCCTTTCGGGTCAAGCAGCATCTTTGACGATCACGATGGCCGGCCAATCTCTTTCAGCTGGGTTTTTGGCCTGGGAGACAAATCCTTTGCTTCGGAGACTTATTACACGTACCATTGGGATCATTCCATCTGCTATTGTCGCTGTGCTTTTGGGTAAAGAAGGCGTCAATAAGATGCTCATCGCAAGCCAAGTAGCAATCAGTGTTGTTCTTCCGTGAGTCTCGACATTTAACTTCTACATGACTATGAATAGATCCATCTGACCAAGACATTGTCAAATGGGACTTCTCAGATTCTCGATCATTCCTTTGGCTTTCTTCACGGGTCAAGAATCTGTGATGTCCATCAACTGCTCCGAAGAAAAACAATCATTTGACTCGGAGATTGAGGTTCCAACGGTCAGATTCAGGGCCGACTCTCTCACCATCGAGCCACAAAAGAGGCCACAGGGACTGAGTCCATTGCAGAAATATTACAAAAATAGTGGGGCTCGCCTCGGCGAGAAGCCGGTGATTAGGCGATTAGACACTTCATCCTCCGGCGACATGGCCATCGCCATGTTCGGAAGAGGTTCACGCACCCATTCTTTCGCAAATCCATTGTTCATCAAGATCACTTCTGGATTCATTGTCATCATCATCACTCTTGCCAACATCTATGCAATCATTCAAGCCGCTCAGGATAAGACTTGAAGGATTTTGGGTGTTGCCGGTTGGCTTCGTATTTACCTATTGGTTTCGTATTTTCCTCCTCGCCAAATCTTGTCTTTTTTATTTCTTTGAGTGTATTGTCCATGCGATGAGTGAACACAACACTATTAGACGCATTTTTAAACAGTAACTTTCAACAGATTTTAGGCACTGTTCAACATGAGAGATCCAGGTGATCCTTTTTTTTTTGTACAACTGAATTGAAACCTGTAATCTCATCTTAGAATTTTGTCCCTTAAACTGGTTATTTATGTACCTCATCACTAATTTTATAATACTGAATATTTAAAATGTTATATTTAATTATACAGAGTCAGTAATTTGTACTTTAAAGAAAACTTTTAAAGCAAGTTCTCACTGTTGTACTAGATTGATTGTTTTATGATGCGGAAGGGATAGTTGTGCCTCAATTAATGCCTTGCCTCAGAGTTGTACCTACCATGAGTAGAAGTTGAGGAGTCTGTCCGAAGACGACTCGGATCAATTTTCAGCAAAACCTTTAACCCGGAAAATCTCAAACTTTATCCACATGCAATGGCCTTGGGTGGTGTTGTGCATATAAATGGCAAGAGGAATTACATCAACAAATAATTACATATAATATCACAATCATAAGGGTATTGGTAGAGGTGGATTGCAAGGTGGAAAAAGTGTTACAATGATTGAAAAAAACAGGGAGATTAAAGGTAGAAGAGACTTATGTGGTGACATTTTTTCCTTCCCAGAACATTAACAGGATTTTTATAAGTGATCACAAACATATATGTTCCTCAATAAAGGTCTTGTATTACCACCGAAATGGTTTGAATCCTTAATTTTGAGTTTACAGGTTTTTTTTTTTTTCTATCTCACTCAGTTTTGAAGATAACCTAGTAGTTAAAAAGTAGAAAGTATATGAAATCGCTTTAAAAACAGGTTTCTAAGTAAATTAAAAAGAAACCCTTATACAATAGTATTAAATAGCATTGAATACTCAAAATTATTGGTGTATAAGACTTATTCAGTCAATCTCCATTCTTATAAAAACTACAGTAGCTCAAGATATGCATAGAAGCCTCCTCTACAAGTTTCATTATCAGACTTATCAGCTTGGTTGGTCACAATAAAAGCTACAGTATAGTAGAGGTAGTCCAATAAGGTCAAAATATCAAAATAGGTATATTTTTGTATTGGGTAGGGAAGAAATGCTGGGGTAGTGGTGTTATGTGTTGAAACAGAGGGGAATTACTGTTTTAGAGAGGGGAGAGGCACTCATGTTGGGTTATGACATCATTTGAGGGACTTTGATGGTTTTTCATGGGGTTTATCCAGGGTAAATGGAAAAGACACATGGTTTCATTTGTTTATCATTAGGCAAGCTCTATGTGAAGGAGTTACATTAGGGCTTAGACATGATGATAAATTTTTGTATATTAGAAGGAGAAGCGAGCAGGAAATAGGGTTTTTTTCATTGGGGCATCAACACTGAAAGAGTTACTTTCATTTTGAAATTAAGGTGGTGTTTTTATGAAATTTTAGTGATGGAGGCATCAATTTATTTAAGGGAAAGATACTAATGAAAGTAGCCTAGATTTTTAGTGTGGATCAGATACGGAGGTTTTCTTCATTCTTTGAGGTTCTAGTGTGTCTTTGTAGCTTGTGTGCCTTTGTATGGTCATATTGGGTGTCAGCCCTGAGGACTGCACCACAGTCCCACAGACTGATGTAACACATGATTACATACAATAATCATGTGTAACACAATATAACACATAATGGATATATGAGAACACAGAGTGTAATATAAATGTTACATGTAGAATACATAGTGTAACACATATGTAATGTCAGCCCTGAGGACTGCACAGCAGTCACACAGACTAATGTAACACAATGTAATACATAATGTACATATGGGAACACAGAGTGTAACATAAGGATTACACATGCAGTACATAGTGTAATACATATGTAGCATTGAAGTAGTAATATGAAACTTCACCTCAGGCTCAGATTCAAGAGTCATAAGAGTAAAGTACTTATGACAAGAGCCACCTGACAGGCCTTGTGACTCAAGTACACAACCAGAAGTTGACCAGTATAACCTGGTGATAGCATAAACCAGAACCACAAGTTGAACTACATTCTAAAAGTGTGCAGAAGGTAATCTGAAAGGTATATAAACCCTTCCCCTTTGACCAAGAGTAGGGATCTTTCCCTAACTTTTACCACAACCACCCAACCAGAGCAATTACACAAACATTGAGGATATCTTCTACAAGAAACATATCAGCTCAATTGTGTAAAGCTCAATAGGTGTCAGTACCAAAAGTCCAAACTATTGCATTGGAGATTAGCCATCTCACTCTAGGATCCCCCTGGTGTCTAGAAAGACTCACCAAGGAGTAGAGGAATTATAAGCTAGAATATAGAAAGGAGCTAGTGGAGGATTAATCATCCTCACTCATTATATTCAGGATTGAAACTCTGCAAGTAGCAGTTAGCTACACTACAAGTCAGGTTGTCCTCCAGGGAATATACCCTGAGGTATTTGAGGTCTTCTTTTGATGAGCAAACCCTCTTTTCAGAGGTCAACTAAATGTAGTCTATACTTGGAGCACAAGTGGAGACTCTTAGTTGTTTTCTCCTAGGACACAAAGGCAGTGAATTGTCTAGGAATCCATTCATTCATAGCCAGGAGGTAGTGTGAATGTAGCTCCCCCCTGACATTGGGAATAGGTTGATTCTTGTGGTTTCATTTGGAGATGTGCTGTGGAGGTAAATTAACTTATAAAGAGGGATTGCCAGTAGTTTTTCTTTTTTTCAATTTTTGGTTTTCAGGCTCATGGTTAAGCCTAGCTGTGTACTCTTTAGTTGTAAGAGGGTTGTGTATAAGTAGAAAGGGGGGATTTTGAGTTTTTCTGCATCTAAGTCCTTGATGGTTGTTGGTGAAAAACCTTATAAAATTTGAAGATTCATTAATAGACTCATAATTAGTTCCCTTCTCAGTATTTCGAGCTTGTATTGCATGTGGAAATTTAATAATAGTGTCATTGTTTGTGTTGTGATAACTTATAAGTATCTGTTGACCTTATTTCCAAGAAATATGGTATTACAAGTAGATTCTTTGAGTGGGTTAGATCCCCAATCCCTAAAAATTCTTGTAGAAGTTGTTTGTGTGCTTTGTTTTGTGGTCTTAAATCACCACTTCATTACTAGCCAGGGTAAGACCTGTTAATCAGTTGTTGAAGCATAATTCCACCCTTGAGAGCCACATTCCTCCTTTTCTTTGTTGTTGAATCAAAGATATCCTGCTCAAGCTCTGCCCACCTTGGGAGTTCCACAGCAGATCACATAAACTCTCTTTAATTTATAGGGAGGATGTGATTGACTCCTCCCTCTACAGTCAAGAGGGTGCAATTTGTGAAAGGAAATGGAACATTGGGTCTGATGGGTACATGTGAGTATGTGAGTTATTAGCCCTTGTGTCTCCTTCCCTGTTAGGGAATGTTAGCTGACCTAGTGTAGGTTAGGGGAAAAGTGAGTGAAGGAGATGTGATGTGAGTTTTGATGTGCTTGTGACCAGGGAATATGACAATGTTGGTGGACAGTTTGGAAAGGTACATATTTGTGTGGATGATAGTGGTTAGGAGGGTTTTGTAAAGCTATCAGGCAGTGATCCTCTCAGGACAGCCAATCTCTTCATGTCTTGTGTTTAGCTGTACAGAATTTAGACAGGGGGAGGAGAGTGTGTGTGCATGATTGAAGGTGTAGGTGGAGTAATGGGCATAATAAAGTCAAGACAGCATGGTGTTTCTCTCATACAGTGAGAAGGCCTGAGAACCCTTTATATATGTAGAAGGGTGCACAAGACCACTCTGATTCTCTTTCCTCATCAACTATAGAATTGGAGTAAGCCCTTAATTTTCCCTTTCTCTCAATTCCAGCAGTTGACTGATTACTGATTGTGTTGTTAGAATAATTTTTTTCTTAGCATTTCAGTTGCATCTTGACCCCTTGCCTCATGCACCTCTCTGTCTCATCTTATCAGCTTGCAGAAATTACTGTCCTGCTTGTATGAGGCTCACTCACTTAGAGCTCTTTGAAAGAAGTGATTATTTACAGGTTTGGGAGAGATGTAGAAACATGAGTCAAAATGAGATAAGGTTGAGATTTGAGGTTTGGGAGATATGGGGTAGAGGTGGGACCTATAAATTTTGCCACTGATGGGGAAAGAGTTGTAGATGTGTGGGGTGAGAAGCCTTTTGTAGGATGTTTTCATTCCTGTCTATTAGGCTATGTCTGAGCATGGTCTGTGGGATGTCTGGAATGCTACTGTGTAATCAATTGGATATCAACACAATTGATCCACCCTCCTTACTGTAGAGGGAAGGGAACTGATTGAAAACCACCCTCCCTCTACAGTAAGGAGAGTGTGATCAATCACTCTCCCTCCTTTAGAGGGAGATTGCATCTGATTCACCCTTCTGCTACAGTAGGGAGAGTGTGAATCAATTCTTCCAGTTCAAATGACCCCACCTCCATCTCAATGTTTCAGCTGATCCAACTTCAACTGATCTGATTCATATTATTCAAGCTCATACTCATCACCTCAACTTAACTCTTCATCACCTCATGCTTAATAATATATCACCTCAAGCTATTGTCATATAACCTCAAGCTATTTATAATTTTGATGTTTAACTCTTGTTGTTGAAGCATTTTATTGTTAAACAAGCATTCAGTTGATGTTGTGTTATTTAGATTATATAGATTTTTTTATATATCCAGATTGTGTCAAACATATCAGAGTTTTTGTATCTTATTGTTATAACTTATATTGTGTGTGATTCATATTGTTTCACTATTGTATTGCATTATATATTTAAATTTGTTTATAGCCTTACAAAATTGCATCTGAGTTTATTTAAATTAGTTATATTATTCAGATCATTTAATATTTTTTACATTGTTTATGATTTTAAGGCCTTTTATCAAATTAAGTTGTTTATAAAATTTAAAATTTTAGTTTCCAAAATTCAAATCATCTCCATACTTTTTCAAATTGTTTTACTTTACATGTTTAAAATGTACCATGTCAACTTATTCATTGATATGAAAGCAAAAAAAGTTATACAATTATTTCAAAATAAAACTAGCACCATTGAGTATATCCTGTTTTCTTATTTTGTTATTTCATGCAGATTTTTTGCTTTCATTAAATAATACATATAAGTATTTGCTAATTCAGTGTTACTCATTTGCATGTGTTCAATTGTAATTAGTAAACTAAGGTAAAAAAATCCTTATTGTTTTATCATTTTACACTATCTAACTGATCCCCTTTTTATTCAACAGAAGTAGTTTTTTTTTCTTACTGAATATTTGTCAAAGTCCAATTGACTAAGTCAGTGATGACAAAGGTTTGAAAAAGAGAGAAAGAAACATAGTATGGGGACAGAGGATTTATATAGTTGGAAGTGATCATCCATAGCTCACAACTTACCCTGTCAGCGCCTGAGTACTTGAGAAGTACCATGGAGCTGCAAATGTTAATATGAATATATTCCTACTACACCTCATAGCTCAGTTTCAAGAGCTGTAACTAAGAATTCACTGTAAAAATGACTTAAAGTTGTATATTACAGCATTATTACAGGTAGAGTTACCTGCTATAAACTATAAACTTAAACTGTAAAAACATACAAGATGTTATGTACTGGTAAAAACAAGACATAGTAAACTTTTGCCTTCTAATGAGTGTATGCTCATAAAGGATAGAGGGTAAAAATATAAAAGATGGATCTGACCTCCTCTACAGGAGGAGGAGAATCTGCATCATAAAAATAAACTTCAACTGTCTGAATAACTAAAAATATATTCTAGACTTTCTATATTTTCAGAGAACTCTTAATCAATTACTATCATACAATAGCTTTTTGGCCCATTCCCATCTTCAGAAAGTCTTCATCTTTTTGTATTTATCAGTTTCTTTCTTTCTTGGTCTTTCAAGGTGCAAAGCTACAGCCTTTCCTCACTACTTTCTATTTACTCTTGCTGAGGGGTTCTCAAGAGTGAAAGAGTAAGTAGAGGATAAATTCTGAGGTTGGGACTGACCACCAGATAGTGCAATGAAAGGATTTGCACTGGGCATCACTGCAGTACTGATATCTAGTTAGAATAGATTAGTCCAGTGCCCATCCAGCTCACAGGGGGTAGTCCTGAGCATTTGGGATAATCTATGAACCCATTTTCCTTTCTGGATTTTGTGCCCATAACTAATTCCACCATTTTCTAGTGAGGTATCTTGCCTGACAGAAGCAAGGTGCTCACGTGATGGGTACATGAGACAAGACCAGGTAGTACAGTGTGTGTGAAATATTCCGAGTTGAAAGAGCTTGAGCTATCAGAGTCAACTTTGGCCTTTAAATAACTGCTGTTAGTTACAGTGGGTGCATTTGATTTAGGTGAAGTTGGTTGGTTGGGGTGTTTGTTATTATGGTGAGACATTTGGAGCTTGGGGATTGTTTCAATACACCAGAGATATTACCCAGTGCACACACTGGGTTCATAACCTGATGGAGAGAGATCTGTTGACATGCAAGTCAGCATAGTGTAGAGACATGTAAGATGAGTGAAATGTGTTTGAGCAATAGATGACTGAAGTATGCCCAAACACTAGAAGACATGAAGGTGACTGATATAAGAAATGTTCACTCTAAAGATGACTGAGTAAGAGCATGGAGGATACAGTGCTGTTTATAACACCAGTCCTACAGGGTCCTCCGGTACCTTATAAATCAGGAAGGAAAAGGGCCTTTAGAAAGTACAAGTAGAGAAGAAGATGGGTTAGTCAAGGTAGGGGAGGGAAATGGTTCACCCACACTGAGGTCTCCTTCAGAGCGGATAAAATAACTGTCTGGACAGTGAGTGTATCTGGCCAATTAGTAATTGCGGTCTTATTATGATTTCTGTTCTGATGAAGTCTGCTTTTCCCTCAAGGTTTGTATGGGCTCTCTTTTTATATCCCTATCAGCCCTTTTGGTAGATTGTTCCATAGAGTTTGTGGAATGTTCTCTGAAGTGTTCCTCCTGCATAATGAGATTTTTGTATACACAGTTACTGTAAGTGTCTGTGAAAATGCTGCTCTTGATACTAGAGCATTATATGTGATGTAATGTATTACATGGGCTTTGAGACATGTGGTACACTATAGGTGGGTTTTAAGAATCTAAGTGAGGCACAAACCAGTGAGTATTTGTATGAAACCTGAGATGTGCGTACAAGACAAGACCATCTAATTTATTCTAGTAGATTCTATGTCAAAAGTTAGACAAAAAAAAGAACCAAGGCGGAGACCCTGGGTTACTGAGGAAATATTCCTTGAATAGTCTACATGTCATAGACCCTTTTGAATGTAGAGAATTGTTTTGTATAGATAGATAACTTGAGAAAAAAAAAAAAAAAAAATTCTCTTTGTCATTCATTTTTTCCTCCATATCTCATTTCTTATATGTCATAAATAGACAACATTCCAAAAAAATTAAGAATTTAAGTAAACATTAAACTTACTAACCAATTTTTTGGTTTATTGAATTACAAATATATAGCTCATGTCTTACCAAACCCAAAAGAGGTTTAGGATTTTTGTTGACCTCTCACCCTCCCTGATTGGACAGTATTATAGTAGGTTGGGATGTATTCTCAATCACTTACTCTGAGACTTGTGTCTTGGTATTAATTTTGGATACTTGTTTTTCAGAAAAAGACGTAAGTTTTAAATCAAATTTAAAAACTTCTGATACAAAGTTTAAATTATTAGTCTTTGGTAAACAAATAGAAATAAATTAAGTTTTAATTGTTTTCCGCTCACGCTATCTATTCAACTCTACAAGAGTTGATCTAAATAGTCAATAATTAAGGATAATTTCTCATAATTTAGACTTGGTTAGGCGCAAAATATGAGTATCAAATACTGTAATTTAGAATGGACCCAAGGCTGACCGTGCTCCTGCCTTCACTGCCACTATAGACACAATCCTCATGCCCACATTGAATCGGTTCAACTCAGATTTGATTCGTGGTCGATCAGACTGACAACTATTGACACCATGATCCAACTAAAGAAGCGTACTACGAATCGGATGAAGGGGAGAGATCTACCGCATGGAACATCAGAAAGCGAGACAAGTGGGGAAGAAGGTTCTATGAGTTCTAAATTGTTCCAGTAATCGCACCACGTTTTGATTCTTCAACCAAGGATGTTCTAGAACACCTCACGAAATTTGGGACCCAGAAGAATTCACTAGCGGCCCTCGTCACCCTTGGTCCGCGAATCACGAAAGCCTAGGTTCATATCCGAGATGGCGCCTATTAAAAGTGCCATCACGACGTAGTAAGGTTGAAACAGCTTCCGCGCGTCAATCACCCAGACAGGTAAGACGCCATAAAGTCTGTTCCTGTAAAATAGGCACTGCAAGGCGTTCAGCTAAGAATACCTCCAGCATTGATATTTCAAATAAGGGTTGTCTCCTTAGCCGTATAGGCTTCAAGCTTCTGGGAAGAAAATGGGATTTTCGCGAAGACTTTGATGGCCGGGTTTGCACTGACACATGAAGATAGGTTTGCGAACGCATCTTAGGAGGAGAAGGCGTATTGAGTTATGACAACAGCTCAGACGGTTCATCAAACGACAGCTTTAAATTTCACCTCTGAAAACTTGATTGAGAAGGCTTCCATAAGCATCAAAAGTTGTAAGACAAATGCGCTATTGAGCCAGTAACGATGCTGGTTCTGAGACGCCTAATTACACCACTCATTGCCATACGTGAGTAGAATAACAATGTCTTGGTAGAAACTTTTTCGCTAAATGAAGAAGATAATGATTCATGTCGTAGAGAACCACATTAACTTACTAGAACATGTATGGCTTGGTTTTTATAGTGATTTCTTTGCCACCTGTAGGGGCGGCGGTGCTCCCTAGAAATTCACATAATGAAATTCATGTATTCAAAAAAAGACGGAATTCCTGATTTGGGCTCAGTTTTGCACATCTTCTCGAGGTGAGCCATATAATAGCTCAAAAAGATGCTGATGCTTAATGGCTCTTTCTGTATCGCAAGTCACTAATCCATGCTCTTCTCTTCCAGATAATACTTGAATATACAGGAGTCTTTCCAAGGTCAAAGCTTGTCAATTGGGTCCCGCCAACAGAGACTATCATTTATTTGACTTCACCATGTCATACTCGAGACCTTTCAAGTTTATATGGAAAGTATTACAAGCATACACTTGCTTTACAATTCATTCTATCTCCGCTTACCAGAAACGGAGGTCGGAATTTCGAGTCAAAACGTAAATTTGGCAAAATCATTCATGAAACATACAACGTCAGTATTGAAGAACTTCATAAGTCGTTCTGGTTCTTATAGCATGTCGAAGTGGTCATGTGATTTGTCGAGAATAGTGAAGTAATTTTGAGCGCACTGCGCGTGTCTCATACCACGGCCAAAGCTATGTTCCAAATCATAGGCTTATTTCCTGTCGGTGTCAAGCTCGTAAGCAAGAGGCTTGTTCGAGAATAAGATGGTAACCCTTTCTCTACCATTGCGGTTCCAACATCAATTCTTCTTTGTTTGAGCGTATGTCTTCATTTTTCATGGGTTTTTTTTTTTTTTTTTTCCCCAAATTCATCAACTCTTTAATCAGAGTACAGCAGCTGAACCATGCGTGATAATGGTGACAACAACAACCGAGAAAGAGACTAGCGGAGTCCGCATTGGTCTCGATTGCTCACTGTAATCTAAGTCACGGAGCGATCGCCCTCACCTGTGTGGTCGGAAGAGGATTGGGAAGCTTTATATATGACCAATTTCCCAAGATGAAGGTCTGTGGTACCTCTTGGTGTGCGTGCGTGGGTATAAATGTGTTGAAAGTGCTGGATGATATGAGCGCATTCCATCATCCGATGTGAACCTACCAAAAAAAATCGACCTCATGACTAAACACAGGTAGGTCTGCACTCGGCCTATCAAACCTTGCGACCTTTCACGAACGAAGGAGCTCCCTGCCCGAATAAAGGCTCAGAAGTGCCCAGTCCATTCGTTTTTTCTGTATATAAAGCTCATCGGCGGAAAAAGATATCAACCAGCAGGCCGATTCTAACGTCACTTTGCTATATTTCAACATTCGTTTGCTTCCTCAGTACTATTACTGTACAGACCTACCCACACAATACAATAGCGTCTTTTTCATCGGCTTGCTCGCAGTCTTTAAAACATCGGACCTCTATCGGATGACATCACCCCTTCCAGATATCTTCCTACCTTGCCGGACCTGATCCTTGCGTTCTTTGAGTCATTGTTTTTCATAAGACTTCCTTTCCCAATAATCACCAAATATAACTGGACCGTCGAAGTGACGAGCAAGTTTTCTGATATAGCACAATTCTATAAGGCCATTCCGAAGGAATCTGACCTGAAGGCGTATCATTTGTGGCTGCTTGATCAATGTGAGGCATTTTTTCAAGTTCAAATTTTCATTAGGAAATCCATCCCCTCGACTTTCTTCTCCGAGCTATATATGACCTTCAATGGTCTACTTCTATATATTCAACATTCCTTCATGGCTCCCCTTTTCTAGCGTGAAAAGCATGGCGCTCAAGTCATTCTGAAGTAGTCGTGACTCGCATGTAATTTCACACTCCGTCTCAGTTGCTACTGGCACAGTAGCGCTTTGGAAGCATCTGAGTAGCAAAGAGGTTGTCATCATGCTTTTTTTTTTTTTTTTTTCTGTGATGTGCAAGACTTCAAAGACACATCAAGCTTGGGAAAAGAGTGACCCGAAAACTCGACTCTTCCGAATTCGGCCCACTCTCTGGCTTCTCATCGCGGTATAAGAGACCACGTATCGTTTCTTTTATCATCTGTTTTAGAAAAAAAAAAAAAAAACCCGCGTCATCTATCAACTCCACTACCTCTTTTCTTCCTCCCTATCAATAATGTCTTGATATCAATCTGACTTGTAATACTATTTCAAACTCAGGCCACTTTCTCTGCAAGTTATGCAGCAACCTGGTTGCGGTTGCAAAATCTCAGACGAATTATTTCGTCCCCCATATCACTTTGGACGGGTTGTAATTATTCCTGCAATAATAGTTGGCCTATCTGGCGCATCATCGGACGATGGTCAGTGAACGAGAATTGCATCAAGTCGTATCATTTTATGAGGACCATATACTGACAATGAATATATATATATATATATATATACGTATATATATAGAACAAATTGGTCGCCTCAGATGCACGCTAGCTTTACTTGACCAAACGGGGCAAGAGTTACCCTCTGAATTGATCGTGGGACAGCGCATCGCGCAGCCGTTTATGTTGCCCAGCTCCACCTCCTTGAGATTAAATGCTTCATCGTGCGTATTTTTCTTTGCCGACACAGCGGTGAGGGAGGCAGGCGTTTTTCGATTGAGGATCGATTTACTTGAAGGGTATGGCCGTTCATCCATGATCTGATATATTTCTTTTGACACATGATATCAGGTCTGCGGTCGCAATGCAAAACTGACTCATGTTGTTTCCCAACGCTTCTCTGCTACCAACACTATCATAAACCAACCAAAAGGAATAACACGGAGTCATTGCCGCTAGCTAGCGTCGAGACTCAACCGTTCCCAGCGGTGACTTTGCTCTCCGAATACCCTACTCCCGGAGTTAGAAGTAAATGCCTTCGTCCTCGTTTGATCATGCATCATCATTAAATGGGGCAACTAACAACCTGCTTGCTATTGTATGTGTAACCCGTCATGAAAAAAACTTCAAACAGTCAGAACTGCACTCAGTGAGCTGCTCAATCAAAATGGCGCTAATATACCTTTCCCGCCCCTCGATGTTGACGGGATTATGACTGTTCCAAACGGAGTTCATGAAGACAGCGATGGCGAAGCCTGAGATCAAAGACGGAATCAGTCTCTCAGTTCTAAGTGATACAGTACGTTGACGCACTTTCTTTGATTATCAACTCATCCTTCTTACAACACCAAATCCATTGACGGCTTTCCCTTCAAACCTTAGCTTCGTCTATGAATGTATATCACTTATACTTGTTCTAATCATGGTGGCAACCAACCAGCCCGTTTCGATCTCATTTCCCTAAAATTCACAGCAATTTTTTTTTTTTTTTTTTTTAAAACTTTTTCTTTTTTTTTTTTTTTTTGGGGTTTTTTTTTTTTTTTTTTTTTTTTTTTTTATCGTTAAAAAAAAAAAAAAATTTTTTATTTACCAAACGTTGTTTATTTTTTTTTTTTTTCATCTCTTGTTCACTACACAAATCAAGCCTCATTCTAGTCTTACATGAATGACCACAACCACTACCCGCCATCCTTCTTATAATCTGCCCATTTTTCGTTTTATGCAGGTTGTAGGTATAGTTGTGAGGTGTATGTGTGTATATAGCAGAACGTGTTCATTTTTTGAATGCTTTGGATTTGTCTTGGATTAAATCATGATCGAGTACCCTAGCCAATGTTCTCTATTCTGATGCAACTTTGTCTTCTCAAATTTCCAGGTGCGATGTTGAAACACTGATGCAACATTCGGTGGTAAAAGACTTTCTGACCTTTACTGTATTTATTTGGTGAATAAAGATGAGAACAAATTGCATTCCATCAGCACAAAACAACTGAGCTAGGACTTGTGTCCAAGAATGGAGATCATGATATACATTGCTTTTCTCTCAGTTCAATTCTATAAGGTCCCCAAAAGAATTTCGCAAATTTAAGTGACAAACTTTCATATAGTGACACCAGATTGGGTCCAAGACCATATATACTCACAGCCTTTGCCGCCAGATCCCACAGCATGACATTTTTGTGTTGGCTTTGGAAGATGGTGCTTAATAAGGGCTATAATTTTAACCTGTCTGTTTCTTTTTCAAGTGTCAACACTTCTACGCAAAATTTGCCCTCTCAAATAGATCGCTTTTTCTTTAAAATAAAAAACCATTATCAAATAACTGACAAAGCGAAGGTTGAATTAAATTACGCATCACTTCTCAAAAGTCAAAAAAAAAAAAAAAAACATAACTCTCGGAGCCTAAATTTCTCAATAATGTCAATGTAGATGAAAGATAACAAGGTAGTGATGCTATATGTAATTTTAATTGAGATCGGGCGTCGTCGGCGTGTACAAAACTTTGTGCGTTGCCAGCAATCAGAATTACGAGGAACCTGGCTGATTCTCACTGATTCTCAAGCTGTATACCGAGGTGAAGAGCGTTGCTTGACCCTGAATCAAAACAACAAAAAAGGAATTCCTTCCATCAGACAGACTCTTCTACACGACCATGAAGGATTGCCTAGTACTGACTTCAAACGGTTCAGTGCCAGTGCCGAGCGTACAGATGTACTCGTCGGATTCAAGGCCATAGGCAGTTAAGTTCCCTGTCAAGAGTGCAAAATCACATGTTGACTTCCACAGATAGAATTGAGAATGATGCTAACACCGTAGATTATTGACGACTTACTCATTGCAGGAATCAGATCGGCATGAAAATGAGTATATTCATTTCCAGGAGTCGGTATAAGAGATAGTACTGGGATGCCGTTAACTTGGCCTTGGTAGACGTCAAAGCTGTAGCGGTTTTCTATCACAAAAGGCTTTGGGTTGACTTTGGTGCCTGCTGGCAGAGCACCACCGCGGGCGGAGAGCCAGAGCTGGACCAGACGTCAGAGCGTTTAGCCGCGCACGACTTCGATACACTCCCTTAAACATTAGCGAGAGCACTGACCATGACCTCGTGACTTGCACATCCGCCTGATTGACCTGAGCAGGCGGAATTCTTGGATGTAAACATATCGAACGACTGAAGGATGAAGAGGGAACATCAGGTTTATCAACACCTTTTAACAGGGAACAAGTTCTTTGACTCATGATTCGAAGAATGGCCTACTACGTCAGCCGCCAAGTCGGGAGAAGCGTCCAGGTATTCCCACTCCCACACAGTTTTGAATTCTGTCAAGGCACTTATTTCCATACAATAACCAGGGGCCCAGGCGACATTAGAGTCTATTATTCGCTCGCACACATTAGCTCAATACCATAACATTGAGAAAAAGTAAATAACTTGAAACAACACACACATGACTTTACTTGGTTCTGGTTCGCTTTACTTGTAGATTTCCAAGTATAACTGGTGGTCCAGGATACGGCAGCATATTGACTATCGTACGAGTGACATTCCGTTATCTGGGAGCTATCATAGCTTGCGGTGCCGGCTAAATGAATGCCAAAGATTAGCACGAGGAATTTCAGAATGTACGAATTTCGCAACGCACCGCCCCAAGCGTTATTATAAAGGATCAAGTGCTCGGTAAGTTTGTCCTGATCAAAACTGTTTTTTCCCTCCAAATAGCTCATCTTCTTTCCCTTACACCCGTTGGAGTCAAGTCCACCGAACATTGAGTTCAGGTTGGTGTCTGACGAGATGTCATTCTTCGACAGGGTCCCCTTCTGAGCTTCGGTCTTGAACGGATCCTTTGACCCAGTCGATGACCTACGAAGATTGACGCTGCTTCGACGGGTTCTTGTCTTTCGGAGAGTTGGGTTTCTGATCACATGCCCCGATAACGCGCGTTTGGAAAGGCTGGTGGATGAGAGCGGCGAAGCAAATTGAAACAAAGCCAGAAAAATGGCGGGTACCAAGAACCTGGTCGATAGCATTTTTTTGTTGCTGTCAAGTTTTCTATGTATTAAGTGGTCTTGTAAAATGAGCGTAGTAGGACTTGGATGATGGACTATTCGATGTGGGGGCGAGGGTTTTTTCTAGATGTCTCCAGGACTGTAAATTTGAAAACGTGAAAGGATGGGATACACCAGATCCTAGCCTGTTCGCACTTTGATTAGAGACTCCCTCTGTTGAGCGTTCCTGGGATTTGACCGGCAGGGGCGAATTACTCACACAATCGTACGAGAAAGAATCTTTTTGGGTGTTTGAGCGATATATGATTGTAACGCAAAAAGCTTTCAATTTATGACCACTGACCTTTCGCGCTGCAAAAGGTATACACTGGAAGAGGAAAAAGAATGGGAACTAAGAGTCGGAGGCAGGAACTCTGGGCTGAGGTTAAATATGTAGAATCATGTAGATAAGTTCATTTTCCACTTTGAATGTTTGGAATTGAGTTTCGGATTGAACCACGTGAGATATCATTGTGCTTATATAGGCGCAACCAACCACCCACTTGTTCCCTATTGATAAGTCTTCGCGGCTTGAAGCCTCATGCCTATTCTGATCCGCCCTGTTCCCACAGTGTTGCATTGAGAAGGACGGCTATCCAGAGACACCGTGGAATTGGTTCCTAAGGCTTTTCATCGCCAGGCCAGCACTTGAGACGTGACGATTCTCTGCCGGAGAAGACCGAAGGACGTTCGGGAAATGGAAAGAAAATGGAAAGCCAAGATAAAAGATACAGACCCTGTAGACTGTATGCGTCACCAGCCACCCAGCCACCGGTCGACCATAACATGAACTGATATGTACACTGTAACATAAGAAATCTGTAGATACATACATATCTGTAAATATGTTTTGTAAACATGTCAACGTGTACAAAGGATAATAACGTGACTTGTATCGGTGTTCATATAGCAATATGTCAATATACTGAAACGTCCACACCACGGGGGCGTGTTTAGATGAATGTACAACGTAAAACGGAAGTGAAAGTTATGTATGTGAACTGCACACCCCACTGTAGGCGGGTGTTACGCAATCAGAATTCTGGTCGGAGATCCCCAGCCAGCACCCGCCTCCAACATCAAATACAGGATGGTTTACTGCCACCTGACAGGAGCCTGGTCAAGGGTGGGCCAACCTGGCCTACACCTGTTGATCACAAGGGCCAGAGGATTTGTGTCAGACCCATTGGCATTGCCCACAGCCCTGGTCATGTCCCCCAAACTTGCATGCAGACCACAGTACGTCCTTGAAAGGACGTGCTGATTGTTTGGTGGCACAGCTGTGTGCCACCAGGACTGTAGATTTGACAAATGTTGTCACTGGCTCTTCACTGATGGTCCGCGCGTGACCAGCCAATTTCAGTGAATAGCCGGTGATAACATTTGTTGAATCCACAGTACCACTGAACAACTGTTGTGGACCGGGGCCAGGCCCACCCGGGACACAACCGCGGCACAGCAAAGGGATAAAGTCGGAGGGAGGACGGATGAAAGATTCAACAACATTCCACTCTGCCTAATTTCCTTCCCGTCCAAACTCATGCCATGCCGTATCGTATAGGTTAGAGCCCGCTAATCGTGCGCTTATCTCGCAGCATAATTTTACCGATTCATCAAATGGTTTTAAAGCGAACACCCCCCAAATCCAAAGCCGTCGTAGCCTCGAGTAGCTCAACATCACATATAACAGAACGATGTTCGTCGAGGGGATTGAGATCCGCACAGACTGAAACATGTTCACCAGAACCCACTGACGAATCGGGCACAGACGAAGACACTTAGGGGAAACAAACCTAAACCTGGGGGTTTTTTTCTGCCAGAATCCCAAAATTCTTTTTGGCTGTAGTTGGGATTCTGGGATTCTGGAAAAACTCCCGGAGGTTTGAATACCTCACCACCCAACCTCAACAGGGGGGCACTCCTATCTCACATCACTTCCTCTCCCCTACCTTGCCTTGCACCTTTGCCTCTTACCTCCTCCACCTTGCCTTCCTTCCATCACCACACCACCCCTTTCCATCTTGCAACTTGCCTCAGCTGCCCACATCAACTCAATCAGATCAACTTGATTCAACCATCCAATTCTGGTCCACTTCACCATTCCAACCTGGTCCAATTTAACTGTCCATTTCAACCAGTCCAACAACTGCTCTCCATCCACTCAAAACCAAAACTGTCTCAAAACAAACACTTATATAAAATTAAATTTATCAATTTTGCTTCATTCCTTGTGGTTTTTTGCAGTAGTCATATTTGGGAGCTGAAAGGCAAATTATTTAAATTAGGTGTTTATTATGGATGCTCAATTTAAATTTTCCAATCTTTCTTTACTGGTCAAGGGATTTAGGATTCTGTGGGTCAACCTCCTTTTTTGGATGGTATGGACTGTGTTTCCTGACCCTGGCTGGGGTCCAAAGTGAAAGGACTGCCCCCAGTTTTTCAAAATCCAGACTTCTTCCTCTTTCAATTGATACTCTACATGTCATTACTCTGAAAGTTATGTGTCAGAAAAGAAATGACTAGACCAGGATTCAAACCTGGGACCTCATCATAAGCTGACACCGCATGCAATACAGTGTCGCATACAGGCCTGCTACAATTGGTCGCAAGTCCGAAAGTCACCTGTGTCTGTTTGCGACAGTAACAAATTGGCTGGTGACTGCAGCAGCTGTATTGCGACAATGGCCGCAGCTGACATACAGCTTGCGACATCTCAACCCTCAACCCTCATCCTTTGTATTGTCATCAACCCCTCCAAAATCTCTTTGAACCTCCATCCTCGTCATTCTCATCCTCCAACAATCCTTTCAGCTTCTCTGTGG
>MU167283.1:117805-134645 GCA_015951145.1 Cronartium quercuum f. sp. fusiforme G11 | reverse complement strand
TATTGAGCTTTACACTATTGAGCAGATATGTTTCTTATAGAAGATATCCTCAATGTTTTGTGTAATTGCTCAGGTTGGGTGGTTGTGTTGAAAGTTGGGGGAAAGGCCCTCTTGCTGAGCCAGGAGGGAGGCTTTATATACCTTGAGGGTTGTCCCTTCCCTCACCTTTGGTCTTTGGGCTGACCTGTGGTTCTCCTTATGTTAGTACTGAGTTACCTGGTCAGCTTGTGGTTGGTTACACTTGTAACTAGACTACATGTAGGCTCCTGTCATAAGTCTACTATGCTTATAACTCTTGCAATTGAGCCTGAGTCATAGTTACTAATGTTACCTGCTTAAATTCTCATATTACACTTCTTTATTTATATGTAATACTTATATTACACCTGATTACTATATGTAATCATGACCTGTACAGTCTGTGGTACTGCTGCACAGTCCTCAGGGCTGACATTCCCCACCACTAGAAGAGGTCATGCAATTTTATGAAGTATTACCTCTGTTGCTGGCTTTATGAGCTCTAAGGGTTAATCGAAAATTTAGTATCTTGTCTGCTGGTAACCATTCATCTGCACCTGCTCCTAGGTTCTTGTATCTAACTAAATATAATGTTTTATCCATATTATTTTCTCTAACTCTTTTTTCTTCAAGTATCTTTAGGAGTTTCCTTTCTGTGGGTATCAGTACTACAGGTACTGTTCTACTAGGAATTGGTGACCTGTTAATATTGGTTGACTGTAGCAAATTAAATTTCTTAATTAGTGCCACTGGGAAACCCAGGTGTTTTTTCTCAAATTCAGCTGTAAGCTGGACTTTTACAGCTTTTTTCCTATCCAATTTCATGATCACAAATGGGCCAACAAAAGAATCTTGAACTTTCCTAGGCTTGTGAAGGCCTGTAAAGTTTACTGTAGATACTGATACCTGGTCCCCTTTTTTTAAAATCTGGTTCTTTATAAGTCTTATCCTATCTGGGTTTATTATATTCAACTGAGTCTTTCACACACTGAGCTGCATGGTTCCTGGCTTTGTTAAGCATAGATGCAAAGCTCAATGCTGTGGGGTGGATCTCAACATCCCTAGCTTTGAGTTTATTTTTTGGAAGTCTGGAACAGTATCCTCCTTTTACCTCCAAAGGTGATTTATTGGTGGTACCTTGTATACTACTGTTATATGCTAATTCTGAAGCAGGTAACAGGGATTTCCAATCATGAGTGTACCTATCCTTATCTCTGAATTCTAGGCCAAAGGAACAGTATTTTCTTATCATATCTTCTAGTGTTTGGATCATCTTTTCTGCTAATCCATCTGTCAGAGGATGGTAAGCTGTTGAGAATGACAATTTTGTTCCTAATAGTTTATTTAGGCTCTTCCAAAATTCAGATGTAAATCTTGGGTCTCTGTCACTTATGCTTATTCTAGGTAGTGCCACATCAGTGATTAATCTTTCCCAAAAAAAGAAAGCTATGTCTATGGCACTGGCTTCTTTGTGAAAAGGTAATAATCTAGTTCCCTTTGAAAATCTATCTACCACCACTAAGCAGGTATTGAATCTCTCAGATCCTGCTGGTGGAAGTCCAGTCACAAAGTCCATGTTAATGGTCTCCAAGGAAGATCACCTTTGGCTTTTTGAAAATATACATATATATATCAAACGCGTACGCAGACCTGGGCATATTTACAAGCTGGCATTGGTAAATTTTGGATACGTGAGGTGCGACTACTATAGCAACCTTCAAAAAATCCTCTCTTGTCAAACCCTTTCCCTCTACTTCACCGCCCCATCTATCCTGCTTTTGTACGCTCCTCGAAAACCATGTGTTGGCAACCTTGTAACACTGAATCTTCAAACATCCACGAGTAACCTTTTCCCAAACAGCCGGGGTTTTTTACCGGTGCTCGCTAGATTCGGTGTATGACAGCCCTTAAGGCTCCTAAATACACCTTAAGCAATGAATAATAATAATAATAATAAAACTACTATAGCAATATTCTTATTGTGAACTTGTAATCTTAAATTTGAGTACATATAGCAAGGCGCAATTTATCCCTGAAGCCACCCGGGTCTGAAAAATAAAAAAAAAACGATGGAACTACATGTAGGTAGAAATACATCCCTTCTACATAACAAAGCAGCAAATGAGAGAATCCGTTTGATCTTTTTTTTTTTTTTTTTCTCTGACTCAACTAACACAATTTCTTCGTACCTTTTTAAAAAGTTTTCTCACGGGTTAGAGACTAAGATCAATTCAGCAGATTTCTCCCAAACAAAAATTTACCGAGTTTCTCTACTTAGACCTACGAAAAAAAAAAAAAAAAAAAAAAAATTATATTCAAAATTTTTGCGTAAAAAGTAGGTTCACCTAGTCACCAAAGTCTAGAAATAGATATATTGGGAACTGTGATGTGTGTGTGTGTGTGTGCCTTAATAATCAAACTGGAGAATCTTCATCTGTCAATGTTGTGTCTGTAAAAGGGGGCTGAGATTGAATAAGTTTGAAGAATGGAGCTCTGGAATCATCTCAACCAAAAAAAAAAAAAAAATTGAGGCAATTTTGAGTCCAACTCTTCTGAGAAGTACTCAACAAGACTTTTTTTTGCACCTGTTTCTTCACAAGCCAAGGTGTGGTCTACATAAAAGAGCCTTGACTCAACAAAGTCCCAGAGGTCTGGTCAACGAAAGAAAATATGGTATAAGAAAATTAAATGTGCAAGTGCAACAGGCAAAGGAGGCAGACCAGCGTGATGAGAAAGAATAGAAGGGCGATACATACATCGATGTTGCACGAACAAGGATAGAGCTAGGTAGAGCCGGCTTCTCGCATAGCAGGCATCACTGTGGTTTCAGGGAGCAGGACAAAAGATGGACAGTAGAACATTGGTAGGATGTGAAATCAATCTAGTCCATCCACTTCGCCATTGGTCCTCCCTTCCTCAAGTTTGATATGGGTCTCCAACTATGACCTTGTCAGCTTCCCCAAACTCTTTACCATCTTCATGGACATCACACTCGTATCTGCCACGTCCTGGCCGTAAGCAGCTGCACAGGCCGTAGGCCATTGCAAGTTCGATAAAGGTTAGAAGTGGTGAACTCAAGCAAGCCCTTACTTGGGCTATGCTCGATTTTACGAAAAACGGATAGCGCAATGTATCACTGGCGACCAACTCAACACACGCCCACCCGTTCCAGAATTCTTCCTCACTAATCGTGCCTCACGGGCAACTATCCGATTTGCACAATCCGACTTGAATTAGACTTTGGCCGGGCAGTGACATATATCATCGTTTTCTCGTCATTGATGATCATCAAAAACGACCCACAAATCACACAAGCAAGATAATCCAAAGCCCTTGTAAATTAAGCACAAAATTTTACAGCTGCTAAGCGTACCATAAACCACTCAAATTGAAGTTTTTTTTTTTTTTTTTTGGTATATGTTTTATATAAACTTAGCAAAAAGGTTGACTATATATATATGTATATATATCTTTCCTAGATAAGATAATATCATTTTATAATTAATAGTCTGCACCTACATCATGACTGTGAATGACATCATCAATTCGTAATACTGCTCTCACGAGTTGAGTAGCAAGTAAGTACTGTTGCCGTTTCGAAATCAATGGATCAATCACAAATTGCTCTTTCATATCTACATTTTTTTTTTTTTTTTTTAAAAAAAAAAAAAAAAACATCAGTTATGACACCTTCATGGGAAGACCGTATATATATATATATAAGACTCACCGTTTGTTCCCTGACCAACACAATCGATCCCTAAGCGTGAGTTTTTTTCCGAAATTTGTCGACTTTTGACATCAGCTAATGTCTCAATTGGTGAAAGTCCTGAATTTTCGGCCAGAGCCAAAGGGACAGCGTCTAATGCAGAACAAAATGCCCTCATGGCATATTGCTCAATCGTTGGAATCTAAAAACATGATGAAAGGTCATCAAGGCCAGGATATAAATTGAACAACAGGTGGGATATCTGAGAATGAGAAATGATGCTACCGAGTCGACGGATCTTGTAAGATTATATTAATGTTAAAGTACAAACCTCATCTGCCGCCTTAGCTACGGCTATTGAGCAAGCAATCTCTGCAGAACCACCACCGTAGACAACTCGGGAGTCGGTGACCAAATTCCGAACCACGCAAAGAGCATCGTGTAACGCTCGCTTGGCTTCCTCCACAATCTGGAAATTTTGAGTTATTCAGAATTGAATCGGTACAAGATAGAACAAATGTGGAAAAAAATACGTACCATTTTATTACTACCACGAATAAAGACCGTTACTGCTCTAGAATTTGCACACTCCTCGATCACTAGCATCTTTTCTCGAGTCGTACCAAAGTCAATCTCCCGTACGATACCAGCTTTACCGAGCTTGGCCGCTGTTAAATCTTCAAATCGGGGTACAATTCGTCCGTCGGTAGCTATTGCAATGAGCTATATGTTGCACGCCATCCACAAAATGTGAGACAATTTAGTGGTTAGAATTGAAAAATAAGCGGCTCCAGGGATTGGGATCACATACCTCAATGTCAGGACCACCGACCCACCTTACGGCAGGCAGCTCATTCTGTAGTAAAAGATGATTTGCCTCATCATCGAAACCCCACTGGCAGATCACCAAGTTAGCACCGACGTCCTTAATCTGTTTGATCATCTTCAAGAACGTCTCCTGCTCATAACCCATCAATTTCCTGTACTCTTCTGCGTTGGTGATATCCAATTTGTGTTTAGTCTTGGGGCGTGGTGGTTCGAAAGGACAAGTGAGGATAGCCAATTTACAGTCGGTAAGGGAGCGAGGCATTTGAGGATGTGACATGTCTTTGTCGATGATGACACCTTTGACGAGTTTGGTGTCCTCGAGTGAACCTCCAACCTTTCCATCTACCTTAATGAGCTCGAAATCGACATCTTTACGAGCAAAGTCTGCAACTGAAAGAACAGCTTCGACAGCAATTTTGGGGAACAGATCGCCTGATTTGGAGACACTGCATATATATATGCAGGAAAAAGATACTAGAACCTTCAGTCATATGTACTTTTTGGATCTGATGGATTGACTGATGAATACGTAAAGTAGGAGCTGACATTTTACTACCTAAGCTGGTAGCTGCGACCTTTTCTAGCTGGCTTTTGTCGGTTTCGCTGAACTCAATCTTATCACTGATCCGATCAAGTTCTTGTACCGCAATCGTACAAGCCTTTTCAAATCCATCGGCAATCCTGATCGGATGGATTCCTCGATCGAGTAAGGCTTCCGACTCCTCCAGTAACGCACCAGCCAGTACCACGACACCAGTTGTCCCATCACCGATCTGGGAGTCCATTTACCAGTCAGTACGTGGAAAATTTCATACCTTGCACTGAACAAAGTCAGAACTCACTTCGTTATCCTGTGATTGCGACAACTGTACCATCAATTTAGCAATTTGATGCTCGACCTCCATTTGACTCAAAATTGTGGCACCTGGTAACCAGGATTAGAACACAGCATACACAATCAGACTACCAAAATCTCGAGAGATTTAAACCATTGACCATTTACCGTCATTGGTGACTGTAATGTCTCCATCTGGGGAGACTAAGATCTTATCAAGCCCACGTGGCCCGAGAGAGGTCTTGACAATGTTCGCCACCGTACGAGCAGCCAGAATGTGAGACTGGGTAAAAAAAATTAAGATTCACATTGAGCATCAATGGATATTCATCAAGAAAGAGTCACTAAACTGCTCGGCCAATTCATGGCCATACGAGTTTTGACAAAACAGCTATAACACTTGCGCGAACCTTGATAGCTTCTACACCATGACTACGAGTCTTTGTAGCCTGGTCTTTGATGATGATGAACGGTCTTCCGTACTGTAAATTTAATTGAAGGCCGAAAATTAAGGTCATCAGTTCGAGAACCGTTAAAGGAAAAGTTGCAGTGGTGAAGGAAAGAGACAAACCTCATCTGTCGCATACATTGCCTCGGCCATTTCGAATAGAGGATTTTTTGATTATGAGTCAAGGCTCTCTGGCTCGCAAGGAAGGAAGTAAACAAAAGCTCTCGAAATCCTGTTTTTAAATTTGTTGGAGTCGATCTCGAACTTGTAAGACCAAATGTGAGACAAAAAAAATAGTGTGATTGAAAGTCAAGTAGGGCTTGAGATATTTGTATTCCAAAGCGCGTTCTTGAAATTTTTAAAAACGTGTCGTTAGATCGATTTTTTCTTTTGATGTTTGATCGACTTTGTGAGGTAAATTTCAAAAGTGAAGATGGAATCTTAGGGGACAACTTGTGACAGTACAGTAACAGGTGAGGATGTAGCTAGCATGTCACGTTTTGTTCTGTGAATCCACCCTTGGGGTCATCGGTGACAGGTGGAACCAAGTTCACCCCCAAAAAAACCTGTCTCAAATCTGTCACCTAGTTGATTTTCCATTCATCAACAAAACTTGATACATAATTCCGATAATTGAAGTCCAGAACTTGCTCGTTTTTCGGTAATGATGTGTAAGCACTACTGTTATTATGAGGAAGGCGTCACGCATCAAGCTGTCAAAGTAAAAACTAAACAAAGCATAGCGGTAATTCTGAACCTTTCTTATGCAGAGCCCTCAAGAAAGGATGATAAAAGTTCCAGTTGTCATTTGTAAAAGAATGTTCAGAAACGCATCACACAGCTAGTTTCAGTCAGTTGAAATCTTGAGACTCAATGTGCCTTTTTTGTTGATTGAAAGGTACAGTAGGTCAATTGCGTAAGAAGCTACAACTTTGATTGAGGCTAGCTGATTGGTTAAAGAAAGTCTTCAGGATGTTCATAGTAGGCGATTCTGACTTGCTAGCACATTTTTTGAATTAATCACCTGGCCAATTTATGACTGCGCAAGCAGTCATCCAAATTTACAATTGCCTATTATCCTGGAAACCCTCGCCTCATTGCCTTTTGTCAAGACTACTCACTGACTGGTGCTATGAACAAACGCTAAGCCAGGCAAACCACGACCTCCTTCGCACTATAATCAAACAGTTGGTCAAGTCCTGCCCAGCAGCCAAATGGTGGATGATGAAACCTCGACGACATCAAACCCGATCCTGAGTATTCTGTCTACCCCTTGAAGCGAAACAAAGAGTAGGAGAGATGATAGGCGAGAAATACGTATTGGTGACCTTCCGGTTGTCCATGCCAAACTCCAAGAACTCCTCCACCAGCTCCACAAACCACGCAAGTCCCAGACCTTTTCTTTGCTTGAGCTCAACTCACAAGCACCAGCCAAGCTCCACTGCAACGTGGCGGATTATATGAATACGGTCCTCCTAGCTGATCATGCTTGCAGCCTCCTGCAATACGTGACCAACCCGCTACCAGCCTCCCAAGAGGTCCACTTTGCAGGCCTAAAGTTGTGAGTTCTAGCTATGGACAACAAAATTGTGTCCCTACTAGAAGAGAGAGAATTTACTCAACTTCAATCCCAAGTCCACCCAAACCAATCTGGCCCGTCCAATTCCCCTGCCGCTTTCTCCCCGCCGTGAAACAAGAGCTCAATGTGACTTAACCCCCCAATGAAAGGGAGAACCCCAAGGTTAAAGCCCCGGCAAATCTTCTGGCTAAACTTACCTTTCTTACTCTCCAACAGACCCATCCTGAAAAAAAAAATGGTTAAAAACCAAGTCTAGGCTCTTGGTGCTAGTTGGACCGCTCAACCTTCTCCACCTCAGCTTGACCTGTTCTGAGGCACAAAGTGATCCTATCATGATCTGGGACACACGTCATAACAACAAGATCGGGCACAATAACCTCCAGTTTTTTTTTTTTTTTTTTATAACTTGGACGACTTCCAAACTGACTAGCCAACTCAAAAAAATCAATGGGTACCCTCAACCCCAAAATTCAAACTCGAAAAAAAAAAAGACCCTTTCCTATCATCATCTATGATGTGAACACTTTATTTAACCTCAACCTTACCTGTTTACATCCAAAAAAAAAAAAAAGTTCCTCACTTACAATATGAAAGCAATTTTTTTTTTTTTTTTTTCTATCATGGTTCACCTCACTTACTTCACAACCACTTTTTAAATAACACTATCTGTAACTGTACATTATACATGGTAGCGACCTTAATCAGGTGGGAAAAAAAAAAAAAAATTAGAAAATCATGTATTGTCACTCACCAAAAAATGCCTTGGCTTTGGCAGTTGGCAGCTGACATCCAAGTGCTCAAATCCTCTCAGGCTTGTAGCCATTGTGCTGGACCCCTCCTAGTTGAGAAATTCCTTCAATTTGCTAAATCAAGCCCAAGTGTAAGAACTGCTTGAATACCTTACTGAAGGTTTGCTCAAAGACAAATGCTTCACTGTCTCTGACCTCATTCCGAACACTCCCTAGAAATGTAGTCACTTCACTACAAGAAAACTTATCTTTACTGTTGGTAAGTATTATTAGGGTAGGTAAATAATATTTGGTGGTAATTTGTATTTGCCTACCCAGGTTGTTTTTTTTTTTTTTTTTTTGCCTGAATGATCTTATTGTCTGGTTTTGAGTATATCTCATGAGTACATTCATCATATAAGAACGCACGATCCGAAAAACAGTTTTCCTATAATCGCAAACAGAACGAAAAAGTGAGTTGATAACGGTAAGATATTTACAAAGGATCTTGACTTGTATAAAATATGAGGACATCAGATTGAAAAAACAAGACAAGAATACAAAAAAATCAGGAATAGAACTGCGTTGCACCAGTCTTCAAAAAAGAAATAAAAACAAGAAACGGAATTTGCTTGAGTTGCGATTTACGGAAACTTTCTGAAATTTGTTACCACCCACAGGATTATGTGGGAAAATTGAAGAGAGGAAAAAAAAAAACCCGGTAAATCAACCGAAAATCCGAATAGAGATTAAGACCTGTTGGACATCATGGGGTTGGTGGTTGTACTAGGGTCTGGGATTCCTTCGGTAGTGCAGCCTTCAATCCCACGCTTCTTTGGTTTCAGTGATGTGAGGTGAATGAAGGCAAAAAAAAAAAGGGACAATCAAGATTCTGCTTATCCCATGGGGATGCTTACAAAGCAAATCACTTACTGCTACTGCCTTGTTACCTGTGCCAACAGACTTGCTACGCTTTCTCATTCGTTCCGCGTTCTAAAGATGAAGATCACCCAAATCTCAGTTCGAGTTGAATCGCACGAAAAAGAGAGAGAGAGAGAAACCCAATCCAGATATTCTCATCTACTTACTTTCGACTGACGGCCTGATTCTTCCGCTTGCTCTTCTACTTGACTAGGCTTCTCTGTGGACTAGAGTGTGAAACGATCAAGTCCGAGTGGCCTAGTCAGTACAAGTAGTGTGATAAAAGAGACAAAAATTCATACCTTTGCTTCTACAGACTTTCCTTCATTGGTTTCTACGCTCTTTTCAGTTACCATGTGGTCTTCCTTTTCCAAAATATCCTTGATAACGAAGAATAAAAAAAAGGATTTCAGTCGAATCATTTTATAAGACTGCTTAAAACCAAAACAAAAGCTTCAGACACTCACCACGTTGTTGAACAACCTCTCATGTTCATTTCGCTTCATCATTTCGTGCTGAAGACTTAAGATTAGCTTCCACATTTTGGATGAGAAGAGGGGGGGGAAATGTAGAAATTTCAACTTACGTCTTGTGTCTTATCGTTGGACCAAGGGGAATTGAATAAAGAGCAGGTCAAATGGTCATGGTCAGTTTTTTTTTTTTAATTGATGTGATAAGAAAAAATAAATAAATAAATAAAACCTTTTCCTCCTTCCATTCACTCTCCAAATCGTCACTTCGCTTCTTTTTTTTATTCTGGTAAAATTGATTGAAAATCTTAGCTTCATTTCTCATGAAGTGAAAGAGAAAAATGAAATAATAATCATAATAAAAAAAAACAGTCAAAAAAAAAAAGACAAGACTAACTTCATTGTCATGATCGACGGACTAAAAAAAAAAAAAAAAAAAAAAAAAAAAAAAAAAAAAAAAAAAAAAAAAAAAAGATGAATGAGGTAAGTGTTTTTATTAATGACAGATGAAAAGAAACTTTTGGAGGCAAAATTCACCTCGGCCTGTACTTGGTCTGTGCCAGCCGTCTTTTCGTTGGAGTTCATGGTGATGTCACCCTCATCCTCAGCGTTGTTTCTTCTGGGTTCAAGACTGCGTAAGTCTCTAATCGAATAATAATGAGCCGGTGCCGTACCAGACGGAGCAGCGAAGCTTTGATCGATGACAAGAGTGAGGAAGAGGGCACAGAACACGAGATTTCTCAAGCACAACATGATGCTAAATTTGTAGAGTAAAAGAAATAGAAAAGGATGATAACCGAGGATTTGTTTTGAGCTATCAAGGCTATAGATTCAAAAAAGACTGGATAGTAAGGGGCTACACTGAAGTAATGATACTGTGACGGAATGGTCAGGGATCCATTTCGAGCGATGGATGGTCTCACGCTTTATACTGATGATAGCGGTGATGGGTGTGCACTTCTGATGACGGTCAAGAGCGTGGGATGGAGTGGACGAACAAAACAAACTGATTTGTGGTTTACCTGACCATCAATGATCAGCAAGACAATTAAGCTCAACTGGATCGAGGTGACGTAGCTTGACCACTAAGATCTGATCAGCCACTTAGGTACATAGACACATCCTCACCCTCCACTCTGATCCTCGAGCCTATCCTACTTCCTGGGAACACGTCCATCCGTGAAGCCGGCCGAAGACGCGCTTGTGAAGAACTTGTTGACTGTCCTACTCGAATGGATTTGAGAAAATATTAAATCTTAGCCCACTTGAGGTCAAATCTTTGATCAGTCACCTTGACCTAAAGAGATAAACAAGCGATCAAGAGCTGGCTTTGACAGTCAAGACTGTAAACTTGACCAAGTCCCTTCCCAAACCCAGGCTCGTTCGTTTAGAGAGATGGACTTGATTGACCTTATCGAAACTATCAAGCTCAGCTGATTTTCCATTGATCAAATACTGGCACGCGTCGCTGAATATTCTGAGGTGTAACAATGTTGGCTGTGGCAAATGAAAGACGAACATCGCCTGGATAAGGTGGCAATGCACCAGTGTGGTACTGTACCTTCAACAATTGACTGGCACACTGTACTATGACCTCGTGCGTGGATGAGCGTTCTATTATTCAAGTTCTCCCATAGTTCTGGAATCAACAAGGCTTAGGAAAATTATCACACAAGGGAGTGGTGAGTGTAAGAAACAAATTCATCAGTCAAGAGTGCATTCAGGCGCGTATACCCAGAAGAGCCGTATACATCTCAAAAGGCCAACCATTGGGCACCCATGTCGACACTTTCCCTCTCTTGAAACTGAAACACTATCACCAAAGTCACAACCTCTTCCCTTTTCAAGATAATCAAGGAGCTCACCAAGCTCTCATATTTTTTATTTTTATTTTTTGAAATGAGGTGATCCCCATCAGATTAACAAAGCAGGTATTATTCACTCATAAAGTCACGAAGGAAATCAACATTGTATGCGAGGGCTCAACCGAGCAATGAAAGCTTATCAAGTGCGATGATCAGTTCTTTACGCGCCGTGGCTATATCCTCGTAGGTGAGAGCAGAGATTGCCCACTTGGCGTGTTTCTGTACTTCCTCGATCGCCTTCGGGTCTATCATCGCTGCTGGAGCTGAGGGCCGAATGTCGAGAGGAGCAGGTAGAGGATTTGTGACACAGGTTGGTGGTGGTGTTGGTAGTGGAGCTGGAAGAATGTGAGAAGTCAATGAGGGGCCGAGGTCAGAAGTACGAAGATCATGAGAGGGAGCAGAGGGAGAGACAGGATGGTTCGGATGTTGAGGGGCTAAAGCGGGAAAGTGTCTGGGTGCGACGCCGATGACTGGTTCGAGCGCGATTCTACTTGGGTCGAGGTCGGGGGCCGAAGGAATTGACTCTCCTGCCAAAGGAACTGACGGAAGCTGGTGGGGGCGAGAGTCATAAACAGGTGGAAAGACGGTCGACGGAAAAGCGGCGTGAGTAGCGCTAAGTGGGGTACTTGGGCCAGGGGGCGAAGGGAGTTCGGAGCTTGAGTGTGGAGCAAGCTCCTTTGTAGGCCAGGGATCTAATGATGGTCCTGTTGGAGGTAACGGCGAGGTCGAGGATGAAAACGAGTTGGGTTGAGGTTGGATTGGACTGAGGGTATGAGCGGCAGAGCTGCCGGCGGAAGTGGCTTCAATGGCTGGTGACGAAGTTGTGAATCCTTCCCGCACCGCCTTGGAAATTGAAGCCGCTTTCCACTTGGAATATTTGATTTTCTCGAGTATCTGATCGAGCGAGAGCAGGTTGAACCAATCATTAGTAGTGGTTGATCCTTCTTCTTCTTTCAAAGAACGAACGACACACTTACATCGGATTCAGGTTGAGTTGTTAAAGATTGCACGACTTCCAAAAAGGATGCTGCAGCAAGAAACCGCTGAGCCGTTAACTTGGTGGGGTTACCTCCAAGTTCCTCCTGATCGGCACCATCGAATATCTTCAATGCAAAGTTTTCCACGTAAGCCCTTGCGGCCAAGTTATTGGTGATCGCATCCTGATCCGAGAGTCTCGCTTTTGCCTGTTTCGAACCAACGAAAGAAAACGGGTCATTTTTTATTTTATTTTTTATTTTGGAAAACTCCACTCTGTCCATCACACACATCGATTGCGCAAGAGATGCTAACCCCTTCAAGATACTCCAATAATATAGATAAGAACTGTCGGGTTTCAGGTTCGTTGTCGCCGATGGACAAACAGTTTTGAGCGGCATGAAAAGCGCCTATGGAATGTGGTAAAATGTTTGATTGCAAGACGGATGATCGAAACATGATAAAAGTTGAGCACGCCCAAATGAAAAATGAGAAGCGACTCGACATTCAACTCAAAGACCCAGACGAAGTAACTGATGGTGCTCAGAAAAAGGACATACACCAATAGGCAATCACTGGATCCACCTTCTCTACCTCCCGGGCCCGTTGAAGGTATTGTTGAACGGACTTGAGTGGGGCCGGCGTTGGAGGCAGTGTAGCAATTGAAGAAATAGGCATGATTAAGAGAGTGAGATGGTGAGATGAGGTCGAAGTTGGGTCGCTAGCCGATCGAAAGTCAGGGCCAGTCGGTGGTAACGAAATGGGGTAAAAAATCAAAGTACAGTACTACAAGGGCAAATGAGGTCATCCAAATTACACCTACTTCAAATTCAGTTTGACTGTAAAAGGGGGGAGTTTTAGACAAACCAAAGGTTGAAGAACTCAATCCACCTCAACCCAAATATCAGAGCTACAACATTATTGAGAAAATGGTCAAGTCATTGTGCGGTGAGCTTCAAGATAATTTGATGACGGCACCTTTAAGACTGGCATGAAGTCCCAGTTTTTGATTTGAAGGCAAACAAGAGCTTTTTCGAAGGCGGACATTGCATGGATCGAGTTCTTGTTTGAACATGTCAAAACTTACTGCGATCCTGAAATTGCTTTTTTGGGAAGGTCGGAATGTGAACGCAAGACATACCCATTCAATGGTGCCTATGTAGATATAAAAAAGTGTACCCCAAAAGTGTGACAAGTACACCTGGTCCCACAGAGGAAGCAATTGGACTTGTGAATGCCCAGACACATCAGAAGCACCCATAGCTTTGGGTGTGAGGGGTAGACTTCTTTTAGGTCTACCTCAACACTATAATTGAGAAGGAGTGATTGAGAAATCAGTCTGTGAAGGAAGAAACCCGCACAGACTATAGTTAGATGACCTCTTGAAACAGGGTTGGGGGTATAGGTTGGGCAATGAGGATCTGCTTTAATCCTTCTGGTCAAGTGAAAGCTTGCTTCAGCTTTCTTAGTCAAATTTTGGAACCTTGTGAACACAGTAGTCACCCCAGCTCAGGTTGGTTTAACCTCTTGTTGTTTTTATCTTGAAGAACTCTGCCCAGAGCCTGTCAAGATAATGAGTGCAATATCTGAGGAAGGACCAAGGCCTTGTACAAATTTAAGACAGAGAGATGTTCTCAGAAAGATAGTGCACCAGACTATTTAGTAGTCGGTGCTAAGAATCCCAATTTGAGAAGATCTAATCTAGTTTCTGGTTCAGTTTTTTTGAATGTGGGAGGAGGGAAAAAGCACTGCCAATATATTTTCATCGCATGGAAGCTTGCTATGTAACATAGCATGTCTTCATGTGATACTATGGACCATTTTTCAAGGTCCCTACCTTGGAAAATAGACCTATTGCATCGCATCTTGGCCTGCTATGTGACATAGCATGCCTCTATGCGATGCAATTTTCTTGGCAGTGAAGGGGGAGGAATCTGAGAAGGGGGGTTTTATTTACCTTTCAGATCCTCAGTAGAAAGATTTCCCTTTCTCCTATTATTATACTGGGTTAGCACAGCCTCCTTGTTTACTATTTCCTTTTATAGTATCTATGCTGGCACAGCCTCATTATTTACTATTTCATTTTATAGTGTTCATGCTAGCACAGCCTCACTGGTCACTATTTCCTTTTATAGTATACATGACTACATCTGTATTCATGTATCTTATCCTATGTCTATTTATATTACTTATGTAATTTACATATGGGCTCTTGACACTGAGCCCTGAGTTGTAGCTTTGATTGGACTTACATATGTTTACACATATGCCATTTACTGTAATTATTACACTATATGTAACACATGGAGACAGTCTGTGAGACTGCTGTGCAGTCCTCAGGGCTGACATTGGGTATGAGTATAGCCAGGTAAAAGACTAGAGAAGCATGGCTTAATCTCCTGTATCTGGGATTTTCTAGAATTTGTATTTGTACACCATAATTGTGTATGAACTCCACTAATTTCACTTCCTTTGAACATCTTGAATTCCCTAAAAGATTCAGTTCTACAAGGTCCTAGATCTTTGAGCAATATGTAGATCAGGCCCAGGAGTCCAATTGTAGAATTGGTTTGATGAAATCATTCTGGTATTAGGGGCACAGTAAACAGTTGAGAAAAGTGTTGGTCAAGCCCAAAGTATCATGCTCTCACACTAGTTGATATTCTAAGAATTTTTAAAAAGCAAACAGGCAACACTTAAACTTACAGTTTTCATGATAACCAGACATGGCATATGAGAGTTCCACATTACAATAAGCTCAACCTTCAGTTCTGAACTCGATAATTTGACAGAAACACAGCATGATAGTGTAGTTGCCTAGTTTTGGTAGTCCTCTGTTAACTTTAATGACAATATTATCCACACCTGTATCAAACTGCAGGTTGGGGGACTAAGGAAATTTTTCTTGGTCAATGCAGGTATGATGTTTCCAGATAGTTTTGGTAGTGTAGTGAGCTTCTAGAATATGGTGGGTTCCCACAATCATGAGGGTGCTGGATCATCTTTGGAATCCCCTGAGGGTTGGAAGCTCAAAAATTGGCACAATGGGCTAGAAGATGATCAGATATGTTTTGAAAATCAAATAGACTGATTTTTTAAAATAAAGAAGGATAATGAAAAACAAAAAGGATTTTTGTGTTTTTTTTTTTACAGTGTATTTTGCTGTATTGCATTTAACACTATCTAACATGTTTATGGTGACAGAGACTAGTAGTATACTTAGAACAAGAAAAATCTTCTAGTCAAATACAAAGGTATTTGTTGTCTGTTTAGGCTTTTAACTTGGGAGGGGGTTTGGAAAATTGCCTTATTGTTGGATACTGCTTGCAGCTTTGTGCTTGGTGTTTGCAGCCCTGGTATCAAGTCAATGGATAGGCCTTTCTGCCAATCAAAAAGATGCTCATGGCCTGTGCATAGCTGAGTACCTTATTTTGTACTTTCCTCTGAGTATCTTGGCCTGCTTTAGCAGGTGTCATGGGATAATACTAAGAGGTAGCTAAAAGCTGTAGAGTAGAGTGATAATATGACTAAGATACATGGTGAAACCTGTCCAAGTAAGGTAGTAATGACAAGCAGGATGTTCTGTCATAGTGGTCATTTGGTTGCTTTGACTTTTGACAGGAGATTTGAAATTTATTACCTCCATGGATATTACCAACCAAACCTTTGAGGAGAATGGACAGATAGGGTGAACACTTTTTTTTTTGTTATGTGATTATGATATGGGAGGGGGAGTCCCCTGTGAAACTTGATGGCTTGTTCTATGGTTATTTTTTTTCTTATGCAAGTCTTGTTCTTGAGTGTAGGAATATAAGTGTATAAATCTTCTGGTATTCAGCACCAATCTAGATAATCAAGGAAAAAATGTTTGGAGTATCTAGTAGTTTTTCTGCCTTATATCAATTCGTTTTGATCCATGTTTCCCTTAGTTGGACTCATAATTTCTGTTTAGATTTACAGTATCACTTGCAGTCAATTAAAAAGTGCTGAGTAGATTCTTCTTATCAGGTGGCTGCTTCTGTCAGGTTGCCACCTAGCTAGTATGTGAGGATGGAGGGGTATTGAAAACCCAAAAAGTATGCAAACAGGCAGTACTTGGAACCCTCAAGTATTGACTTCAGTTAGGTGACCCCTCAATAGAGGGTTTAGACATTTGATTAGTCTTTTTAGGACACTAATGGAGGAGCACTCAAGGATAGGCCTCACTGCCAAGATATTTGTATCGGATGGGCCTATCCGATGTTCTATCACCCCGAGATATGCGATGCAGTGTCAGTAGGATTAGGTGTGATGGAATTACACTGCAATATGGTGTCAGAGCATTAGATACTGATAGTAATTCCATCGCACCTAATCCTACTGACACTGCTTTGCATATCTTGGGGTGATAGAACCTCGGATAGGCCCATCTGATACAAATATCTTGGCAGTGCCTATCCAATGTTCTATCACCCCAAGATATGC